>BQMF02000008.1:1200000-1800000 GCA_027922465.2 Turritopsis dohrnii
TTTGTTATTTGCATTCTGCGTCAACCCTTTAATGTGAGGTAAAAAAGAGAGCTTATCGTCTATAGAAATACCTAAAAGCTTTACAATACTAGAACTCTTTAATATATGACCATTCAAATTTAATTCTATGTTCAAATTTGGACTACCGGGAAAAATGACTTGAAACTTTGCTGGATTGGCAACCAAAGAGTTTTGATTGAACCATTTCAGAATTTTAATTGAACTACCTTGAAGGGAATTGATGACAAAGTCTAAAGAAGGTCCACACACATATAGGCTGTTATCATCAGCAAAGTTGCAAATATCATTTTCATCAAATATGAAAAATAAATCGTTAAGGAATATATTGAATAAAATAGGTCCTAAGACGGAGCCTTGCGGCACTCCCAGGTTTAATTCAAGCCATTCACTGAAAATATTCCGAATCCGAACACGGTGTTTGCGGCTACAAAGATAGCTAAGGAGAAATTTAAGGCTATTTCTTCCGAAGCCATAAGCTTCTAGTTTAGCAATTAAAAGTTCATGTGACAGACAATCAAACGCCTTTGACAAATCCATAAGTATGGCGCCTACTTTACCTTTATTGGCAATACAAACTTGCCATTTCCTAAGCATATTGAGGAGAGCATGTTGTGTACTATATCCTTTCCTAAAACCACATAGAAATTTAGAAAAAATTTTATCAAGAAAAGGTGCCATTTGAGCCGCTAGGATTTTCTCAAATATCTTTGAAACAGGTGGCAAAAGACTGATGGGTCTGTAGTTAGCTTTATCCTGCATATCACCTTTTTTTGGACAAGGAATAATGTCAGCAAGTTTAAGCTCTGCTGGAAACTCAGAATCTAAAATGGCTTGATTGAAGCAGGAAGCTAAAATAGGAGCACAGAGATCAACGCTCAGCTGAAGCATTTTAACAGGAATTTTACCTCCAACAGCTTTGCACTTATTTAAAGATGTTATGATTTTGGATACAGTGTCCTGTTCGACAGGTTGAAAGTCAAAATGCAAATGGGAAAATTTCTGTTTAATTGTTATAATACTTGGATGGTGTTTATAGTTTTTAACAATAGTTGCTATAGGATCCATACTTATGGATTCAAAAGGCCATGATGGAATATTTAGTTGATTAGTTACAGTATTAAAGTATTTGTTAAAAAGACTTGCAACATCCTCCTCGTTTGTAATAAGGTTATTGTCCTCAAGCAGTTGAATTTCTACATTGTTAGTATGCCCTTTATCTGAGAAAAATGGTTTAAAGGTATCCCAGAATTTGCTGCATTCTTTTGGGCCTACTGAGGAGATGTAAGCCTTTTTTGCCTGTCTATTTAGATTCACAACAAAGTTTCTTTGGTGCCGATAATTTGCCATGTCTATCGGAGATTTGGTCTTGTTGGCCCTATTTTTGAGCCTTGATCGAGCCATAATGGCTTTTCTGAGTTTTTTGGACATATGTGGCTTATTATTGGCTCTCAAAAATCTTGTCTTGAAAGGAGCATGATGGTCCAGTACTTCACAGAAAATAGTTTCAAAATTTTCGTAAGATCGAATACAGCTATTCTGTAAATGATAATTTAAGTCTAATAGAAAATGATCTTTAAAGAATTTTTTATAATCACGATAAATTATTTCATTGGCTTTATATTTAACAAATTTTGCTTTAAGCATCGTGTAAACTAAAGAATGATGATCACTAATGCCAGTTTCAAAAACGCCAGTATGCTGAAAAGAGTGTTTTCGATTTGAAAGAATAAGATCTATGCAAGATCCATCTGCTGACTTCCAGCAGGTCTTTTGATCCATGTGACAGAACAGATCATATGATTGTAAAAAGCTTTCAACAATTGGGCATGAAGGTTCAGCATTTAGATCACCCATTATAAGAATGTTATCATAAGTTATACAATAAAAATCAAGCACATCGGATAATTTATCTAAATAAAATTGTAGATTTGATTTTGGATTTCTATAAAAACTGAGCAAAAACCATTTCTTGTTATATAGACTTATCTCTAAACATAGAATTTGAAAGTTCTGGTCAATTTCAAAACGATATAATTGACGTGCTGGGATATGAGAGCTTACATAAATCAGGACACCCCCAGATTTGTTCGTGATATCTAATCTAAATGGCGTTTTGTAACCTTCCATTAGAAATTGCTGAGTTGGAAAGGAGGAGTCTAACTTAGTTTCGAACAGCTTCTTTTAAGCCGGTTTTCCACTAGACGGAATATTCAGCGTGGTGCGGTTATTGTTTTTCTCCACGTGATCACTATTTGAACCATTTGATTGGCTGGCGGAATATTCCGCGGCGGAAAAGTTGAACTTGATCCGACTTTTCCGCGGACGCTTTCGGCGGAATTTCTTAAAAAAACAAAAGCCGCTAGACTCAAGCGGAATATTCCGCCTAGTGGAAAACCGGCTTTAAGCGCTACCAAGAGAGTTCGGGTTCCTAACTATCAACCCTCACCAAGAGATGACTTACCAGAGTTTTGACACAACAGCGACAATTCACAAGCAGACAAAGAACACATATAACAACTAGACAAACAGAAAAAGGAAACCAGCGCTCAGTGTCCTAGCTTAGAAACAAAGCAAACTTGAGTTTACCTCTAACTAAGCCACTGGCAAAGATGGAGTTCAAGGCTGGCCAGTAGGAAGATCTACCTACTCCATAAAGATTTACAGTTTTCTCAGGGTGTTACATCAGAGTTTTCCTTCTCCTAGATGGACTGCCTTCACCACGGCTTAAGGTAGAAACCCCCCCAAAAATCTTTAAAAAATGGAAAAAAATTTTTTGATCGACTTTTATGCAAAATTTATCGTAGAATTCAAAAATGCTATTCATTTTCCATGAATTTGGTTAATTTTGAAGATAATCGCATTTTAGCATTACTCGGTGAAAAAGCAATTTTCTTCATTTTTGATACCATCGCGTTTTGTCCTCTTGCAGTTTTATATATGCTTTGCGTTTTCGTTCTGAACTAAGCCCAAGGTCTTCCTTCCCGTGTGCCCGGAATATATCTTCTTTGCCCTGCTCTTAATACTTTACCATAACTTGAATCAGCATAGAGCTTTGTCTACAAACACAACTCGAGTGGAAGACACAGTGTTGCTTTCCTGCACAATACATCTCCTTGAATCTTGGTAATCTGCAATAATATTATCACAATCTTGTGTATTTTAAAATGGGAAGACATAGAGTAAAGAAAAGAACACAATATCACAAGAAAAGAAGAGGATTTTGTGGTAACAAACAGTCGACATCGGACGCAGAAACTTCAGCAGTTTTGAGTGGGTCAACGAAAAATTTCGACACTGAAAATGCTTCAAGCTCATCTTCATTCAGCATTTCAAACTGCAGTATTTCTTCAAAGAAAGTGATTGACATTACCCCAGTAAAAACAGACAAAGTTATTACTGGATATCGTATGATGGACATGGAATTGTTGAGTGAAATATTCGAAATGTTCCCTTGTCCACTTTGTAAGAATACATGTGTTTCTATGACTGAAAATTATTCTAAGAAGCAGGGACTTTCTTCATCTTTCTTGTTATCATGCAGTCAATGTAATTTCAAGCATGACTTTTTTAACTCTAAAAAAGTGAAAAGTTCCTATGATGTTAACAAACGTATGGTGTATTCAATGCGATCAATAGGACAAGGTTACGCTGGAATAGAAACTTTCTGTATGATGATGAACATGCCGAAATGTATGACAGCGAACAATTACAATAAACTGATGAAAACTTGCTCTTCTGCTGCACAATCTGTAGCTGAGCAAATAATGCAACAGGGTGTGACAGAGTTGCGAAAAGATAAAAATGGAGAAACATTGCCAAAAGAGGTTTTAAAAGATATTGCAGTATCCTGTGATGGAGCCTGGCAGCGACGTGGTTTCTGTTCCCAAGTCCCGAAAACCACTTTTTGTTCTATCGATCAATTAAAATTTGGTCTTTTTGGTCTTTGGAATTTTAATGTTGGCAGAAAAGCAAATGTATGGATTTATGAGAAACTTGGACTTTGTCCTGGAAAATACTTAGTTGATGGTTGTCGTGTTAAAAACAGAAAACGTTTATTTCATGCAGCATATAAATATCAGGAATCGTCAAGGAAACGACGTAAATTAATTAGAGGACAAAAAAAGAGAAAACAAGACATCATTAGTCAAAAGGAAGGCAAATTATATGAACCTGGAATGTGCTGTTATTGCCAACTGCTATTACTGACTTCTTTTTCTTGTTTTTATACTTTTTGTATTATATTAGTAAAAGTTTACAGCTCGTTTTCTCAGAATGCATATTTTTAAGTTCCCGTCAAAGATATCTCCACAACTAATGGACCGATTTGGATAAAATTTGCAGGGTTTGTTCTTCGTAACTTAAACTGTGGGATGAGTGGAGTACATTTCCATAATTCTTTTTATTTGGCGCATAATCTTGTCTTATATTAGGAAAAAAATGGTTTTTCGGAACCGCTGTATTCCATAATGGCGTATGGGCATTCAGTAAAATTTATGAAAAATCTGTTTCACTCATCCCATAGGACATCATGTGGTAAGGGCTTGCTGAAAATTTCTTACTATAATTCATTATAGACACTGCTGAATCTTTGACAGGGCATAGTGTGGTTTTTGGTGTGCTGGCTTAGCTCACATGGTTACCATGGCAACAAGATTTTTTTTTTCAACTGATATGAAATTAATTTTTCAGATAGAATCCAACTGAGTAAAAAAAATTGCATGAAATTGTGTATTTTCCAAAAAAGTGTTGAAAGGGGGGTTTCTACCTTAATGGAGCCCCATCTACCCCGTAAGATAACTGAATAATAGGAACGGACAATTATAATCCAATCGTTAAAAGTTTCTCGATTGATGGTCTGTCAAAACGGGAGGACATCGAACCAGGGTTTCTTGCCTTTTCGATAAACCTTGGGTTCGAGGTTGAAAGGTTGAAAGAAAAGTAAAATTATAAAAACATTGCGGAATGAAACTGCAAAGTGTGAACATGGTCTTAAAATCGTTCTGTGTAATACTATATTCCGCGGGAAACTTGAAAATGCAGGAATCAGCAAAACAAGAAATGCGCCGTGAAAATGTTTTTCATCTGAGAGGTTTGGTTGACGATGTTTAAAAATGCTTCAGATCCATCCATAAACAATCACCTTTCTCTCCTGACAAGCCAGTAGTTTTATTAGGAGTTAAGGAGGAGAAATAATCTCAAATAAGGATTTGGTAGTTGGGTGATAGAATGGATAGTTGATCATCAAAAGCTCTGGAGATGAAATTTGAACTGCCAATAATGCAATTTTGATAAAATCTTACCAAAATTTCTATGTTGACGATGTTTATCAACAGCCAATTAATCCCTTTACAGTTTAAATCACAAAAGTATTCTTTCAAATTATTTTTGCATACATGAAGTTGATGATTAAAGTATAAAATGTTTTTAGGTTTTGAATATCAATTTATAAAAGAGTGATTATGGATGAACCCAAATCAACATCACCTTTGCTGTTTACTCCACAGATTCCTTCGAAACGAAAAGGTAGGTGTGAATTTTAATTCTATTTTTCTGCCCACGTGAAAAAATTCAAAAATTTTACATGTAACTCCCTCCCCCCATGGCCATGCTAAGCTTCTTCATTTGAAAATTAAGATCTCAGATTTGTATAAACAAACAGCAAAATCTTGAAAATGCATCCAAAATGTATAAAAGTTTAGTATACAACCAATCACAAAGGATCTATATCGTGAATCAAAGTTTTTTAAAAAAAGATTTTTTCATCACAGGATCAATACCTACCAGAATTACAACTAAATCCGCAACTTTAATTGATAATATACTAACCAACGATTACTTAAACTCTTCATTAAAAAAAGGAATTATTAAAGCAGATATTTCCGATTACTTTCCAGTATTCGCCACAATCAATACTGACTACTCAGCTACTAGAAATAAAAAGATTGCAATAACCAAACAAAATTTTTCCTTCTTAAATAAAGAAAACTTCAAAAGTGAACTGCTTTTAATTGACTGGTCATTTTTAAGATATATTGATGATGTCAATGATAGGTATGAGAGCTTTGCTAAAACATTCTTGGATTTATATAACTCATTCTTTCCAGTCGAGAAAAAACTAGCTAAAATAAAAGATATAGAAACACCATGGATCAAAAGGTCTTTAAAAATCCTCAAAGAAGAAACAACGTCTTTATATACAATTTTTAAAAAAGAAAACTAGTATTTCAGAAGCAGCATACAAAAATTACAAAAACTTATTTGAAAAAATTAAGAAAACTGCCAAATGAAACTATATACTACTCATCGATGTTAAAAAAATATCACCACAACTCAAAAAAGACATGGGAAGTCATGAAAGAAATTGTTGGCAAGAAAAAAATGAAAAATGATAGTTTTCCTAAATTTCTTGATACTGTGAATGGTCCAGAGTTTAATACTCATGTCATGGCAACAACTATTATACGGAGATTGGTCCAAACCTTGCCGCCAAAATTCAGAATGTTAAAAAATCATTCAAAGGTTATCTGGATAAACATGAGCATCTTATTGAAGATAAAAGGCTTTCTTTTGTGAATTTGAGACAGCATTTAAAGAAATAAAAAGGAACAAAGCCACAGGGGTAGATGGTATAAATTGTAATCTTCTCCTGGACTTTTACAATGAGCTGAAAACTCCTCTTTTCTATGTATTCAGTCAGTCAATTAAAAAAGGGGTTTTCCCAGATGACTTGAAAATTGCAAAAGTAATACCTGCCTTCAAAACAGGAAATATAGCCGAAGTAGGAAACTATAGACCCATTTCTGTGTTATCAGTTATATCTAAAATCCTTGAACGCATAATGTATAATAGACTGTACAACTTTATAGATAAACATAAATTACTTCATAAAAGACAATTTGGATTTCAAAAAAATACTTTGACAGAACACACAATTCTTCAATTAGTTACTGACATCACAAAAGGGTTCTCCGAAGGTAAATACACGCTTGGTGTATTTATTGATCTCTCAAAGGCTTTTGATAAAAATTAGAACTTTATGGAATCTCAGGAACGACACATAAATGGCTTAAAAGTTATCTAAAAAACAGAAAACAATATATTAGTTATGACAGAGGAAAGCTATTTCAAGCACTACTGATTAAATGCGGGGTGCCTCAAGGATCAATTTTGGGACCTTTGCTATTCCTTCTATATGTTAATGATTTGCACAAAGCTTCCTCCGAAACTTTCCATGTCATGTTTGCTGATGATACAAATCTCTTTAAATCTGGTAAAGACCTAAATACACTGTTCTCAGATATGAATAAAGAACTCAAACAAGTTTCAATATGGTTTAAAGCAAATAAACTATCACTTAACACTTCTAAAACAAAGTTTTCTATATTCCATACATTGTATCAAAAACGATTATAATTTCAAAACTAGAAATCGATGGCGTCGATATTAAACGTGACACGGTAACAAAATTCCTTGGAATACAGATAGATGAAAACTTGACTTGGAAAAATCAAATAGAGTCTGTCGTATCAAAAATTAAAAAAAATATTGGTATTCTCTATAAATCTAGAGCGATTTTAACGAAATGACTGAATTGTATTTTTCATTTATACATAGTCACTTGACATAATGGTAATATAGTATGGGCTAGCACACACAGAACCAAATTACTAAAACTGAATATGTTAAAACATGCGACCTAAGTCACTTTATAGGATTATATCTTGCAATCTATTTTACTTTTTTGAAAAATTATTTCACCTTTTCAACGATCAAAGATTGTCTCACAAAGTTTGTCTCACAAAAAATTGAGCTGTTTTGCTCTTTTCTATAAAAAGCTCGTTTTTTTCATCTTCGTTTTTCTACTTCCATTTTCATTATTCTTCCAAATATTTTTATATCAAGAAAAAGTGCTTTTTAAGCTTGACACAGCGCAAAAAGAATTTTTGAAATATCTCGCAACCTTCAAATTTGCCAAGCATTTATAAAAACTGTGCAAGTTCATTTGAAACATACTTTAATATTATGTTGGACACAACTGATGCAAACCAATCTCTTGATTAGGAGATGGATAGAATTTTCTGTAGCTATTATATTGTTAATTTAGGACATAATGGCAAGTCTGAGAAAAAGTTGAGCAGTATTCTACGAACACCTAGTATACCAGAATATTCCGAAAGTGGAGACATTGCAGGGTCTAGTTCAAAAAAGCGTGTTCGTTTGAGCATTGATGCGAAAAAAATATTCGAAGAAAGGAGGTATTAAGGATAATGGCATTGTTTCTTAGAATATATATGTATGAAATAGTCTTACGAATTAAATTCCTATTATTGTAATGCAGGTTGTATTCGCCATTTGAACGTTTTTCACAAATGACACCACGTCGAATTTTGCAACGTATGTGCCTGTTTTTAGCCTTGTTATTGTTGTGGTCAGTGTTAACTTGTATATAAGTTATAATATTGCCCCTATTATAATTTCTATGGATTTTAGGGTTCTCCAGTCAAAAGAAAAAGGTATTTTCTTTTTATATCTAAATAACTTTTCATTTTGGTGAATAACTTAAATATTAATATTAGGGATGTAAGTAACAAATATATTTGCATTAAAGTAATAAAAGCATTGCAACTTCTAGTTCTACTTCTAATTATTATAAAGTTACAGTACTGCATTATGTTCCATTATCCTGATACAAATTTACACTAATTGTAGTTAAAAGTCATCCATGTAAAAAATAACCCATGTATCTTGTTACGTTAGCAGCGAAAGCAAAAATCGTATTAAAACACCCGTGGACTCGAAAATGTCTGTTCGAGCAAATAATTTGATGGTAAACAAAATAACCAAAAGCTTAAACATTTTATAAGAAACAAAGAAACAAACTATTACTCCTACTAATCTGGCCGAAATGGCTGAAATGGTAATTAGTCTGCGATTTAGAGTCTGCAAGAGTCTGTTAATAATGCAATGTAAATTCTAATGAAGGAACGCAGCTTTCGAATTCTGGAGCCATCTGGCTCTTGTATAAAGTTGGTTAGCCAGCTCACACTTCAAACAAGTAGAGAAGATTCACCTCAATTTTGCTGGAATTGGTTTTTGGAAATTCAATAAAAGTTCTAATTTAACTGTGCTTGTTTTTATGCAGTCAAGCTGTACTAAATTAAAGTTATATTTGTTACATATAGTTTCAAATCAAGCGTTTATCATTGGATGCTTTGCTAGATCCAGATGTACAACCTATTTGGTCAAGTGAAATGGCAACACCACCAAAGTCTGACACTGGTATGTATATTATGTTTAAACCTTTTTATGTTTTATATGAATGTTTTTGGCTAAGAATGTCTTTTTTTTCATTTCAGAAAATTTGCCACTAAAAGAAAGTCCAAAAAAGGTTTGTTATGATGATAATGATGTTAAAATAGTAGTAGTGCTGACTAAATCAAAACATGCAGTTTGAATTTCATGTATTGCCAACTACAGATTAAGTTAGTTAGATGTAACCATTTTATACAATAATTGTGCATTTAAGTTGTAAAATGAAATAAAATGTGTTTTCAGGCATGAGCATTTTGCTGACGGGCACTGGATCCTAACAAAGATTTGTGCAGCTTTACTTGTAGTTACACTAAACATTATGTTCCGTCAAAAGAAAATTCTTTTTTGTATTTTTCAGGGTGTGGCTCGATCCTTATTTAAAGAAACAAGTTTACAACAAGAATTTAATGACACAAACACCAATATATCCTCTGTAATTTCAATCAACAATACAACTGATAGTGACATATCGGAAATGCCCACATCACCTGCAGTCACAAGAACGTTTCAAAGCATTTTATCATGTGATCCCTCACCATCTTTCATTAGAAATGAAATCATCGATCCATCCTTATCACCATGTTTACGTACCGGTAAAACAACTTCGATTGATGAAGTAATCAGTAAAGATTCTTTATTGGATCATTCCTCTTTCATTGATATTACACTATCACCGTCAGTTGCTAGTTTAAATATGAGAGAAGATAAAAGAAAAACACTAGAACACACCAACTCATCAGGCTTTGCATCCATGGAGAATACCAGGACTGTAGACCACCATGAAGATAAACCATCAATAGTGCAAGAGCCAGATGATTTGTTTTTGTCTCCTCCTATTATAGCATCCAATAAAAAGAAACATGTGACATGGAGTGCTTCGACTGACATGAAAATCCTGTCTCAGTCCACACCAATTGTATTTGCTCACACTGATAGTCATGTTACCCCATTAGCTGATAGTTTTGAAGATAGCCAGAAGATAAATTCGATTGTAACTCAAAAACCATTAAAAGAACCAATACGAAAGTTAGACTTTCCAAATGACGTTAGTGAAAAAATTGAAGACCTGAAAAAAAAACTAAAATCAACTCAAGTTGATGAAGAATTGTCTTGTGCTGTTGTTCCAAATCATGAAAATAAAGAACTTATATCTGATAGCAGATCAGGAGCTGGTCTTCGAAATCTCCATGGATTTGATTTGTCTCCACCAATCTCCACAAAATCAATAAAAATGCACGAACTTCCTCATACTATATGTTTGAAAGAAAGCTTGAAGCATTGTAAACGAATTCCTGAGCAGCCTTCTTCAACTTGTGCTGACAACAGCTTCATTCTACTCCATTGCAAGAGATCATCTCCTGTTTCCTCATTTCACGTTCCAGAGAAGCCTGGTGAATTAATACTTACAGTTCCGGATTCAAATAAACTGCCACAACATTTTGCATCTCCTGATGACACTGATTGTGAACTGTTACCACGAGATATTTCAAAGTGTTCATTATTTTCTGAATCTACTGATTCTTTGTTCAATGTTAGTGGAACTTTACTGCAAAAACCACAAGCTGAAAATTACAAAGACACGACGTCTTCTGTGACTTCTGAAGATACACAAGTCAATGTTAACTCCCATACTAATAATGGTGAAGATTCGAGTTGCGATGTGAGATGCATGTGCAGTAGCAAAAAAGTTATTGATTGTTTCCATAAATCAACTAAAAGATACATTTGCACAAAAAGCAAGCAATTCCTTTATCCTTTGGTCAGAGGGAAAAAGGAGATAGTTGAAAACTTAGAAGGGAGTTTAGATAAAAGTACAAGACTCCAAAAACACTACTCTTTCCAAAATATACAACAACTCAAGAAGCCACAGGAAAAGTTACAGCATATGGATCTAAAAGCTTCAAAATCAAATGACAGTTTCGATAAATGTAAGGAGCAAGTTTTTATTAATATGGATGAGCTCACACAAATATATTCACAGGATCTTCGTGAAACGACAGAAATGTATGTTGAGAATCCAAATGTTTCAAAGAGAATGGAGAAAAACTTGGACAAAAATGAAAATATGAAAACTGATAAATCTTCCAGTGGATCTCAAATAAGTCTTGGAAAAGAAAAGAAAAATATTGCTGTCACATCAAATAAATCTGATTATGAATTCCAAAGCTTTCTTTTTGATGACAATATACCTGTCACCTCGAATAGATCTGGTAATGAATTCCAGGGCTTTCAAACTGGTCTTGGAAAGAAAGTGCAAATTTCTGAAGAATCTCTGAAAGCTGCAAAGAAGTTATTTGCCGAGGAAGATATGCCTGTCACCTCAAAGAGATCTGGAAATGAATTCCAAGGCTTTCAAACTGGCCTTGGAAAAAAAGTAGAAATTTCTGAAGATTCTCTGAAAGTTGCAAAGAAGTTATTTGCCGAGGACGATATGTCTGTCACCTCAAATAGATCTGGTAATGAATTCCAGGGCTTTCAAACTGGTCTTGGAAAGAAAGTGCAAATTTCTGAAGATTCTTTGAAAGCTGCAAAGAAATTATTTGCTGAGGAAGATATGCCTGTCATCTCAAAGAGATCTGGTAATAAATTCCAGGGCTTTCAAACAGGCCTTGGAAAGAAAGTGCAAATTTCTGGTGAATCTCTGAAAGCTGCAAAGAAGTTATTTGCTGAGGACGATATGATTGCCACATCAAATAAATCTGCTTATGAATTCCAGGGCTTTCAAACTGGCCTTGGAAAGAAAGTAGAAATTTCAGAAGATTCTTTGAAAGCTGCTAAGAAATTGTTTGCTGAGGAAGATATGCCTGTCACTTCAAAGAGATCTGGTAACGAATTTCATGGCTTTCAAACAGGCCTTGGAAGGAAAGTGCAAATTTCTGAAGATTCTTTGAAAGCTGCAAAGAAATTGTTTGCTGAGGAAGATATGCCTTTCACTTCAAAGAGATCTGGTAACGAATTTCATGGTTTTCAAACAGGCCTTGGAAAGAAAGTAGAAATTTCTGAAGATTCTTTGAAAGCTGCTAAGAAGTTATTTGCCGAGGAAGATATGCCTGTCACTTCAAAGAGATCTGGTAATGAATTTCATGGCTTTCAAACAGGCCTTGGAAAGAAAGTAGAAATTTCTGAAGATTCTTTGAAAGCTGCAAAGAAATTGTTTGCTGAGGAAGATATGCCTGTCACTTCAAAGAGATCTGGTAACGAATTTCATGGCTTTCAAACAGGCCTTGGAAGGAAAGTGCAAATTTCTGAAGATTCTTTGAAAGCTGCAAAGAAATTGTTTGCTGAGGAAGATATGCCTTTCACTTCAAAGAGATCTGGTAACGAATTTCATGGTTTTCAAACAGGCCTTGGAAAGAAAGTAGAAATTTCTGAAGATTCTTTGAAAGCTGCTAAGAAGTTGTTTGTTGAGGAAGATATGCCTGTCGCTTCAAATAGATCTGGTAATGAATTCCAAGGCTTTCAAAATTCAAATAGATATGGTAAAGAATTTCAGGACTGTAATGTTTGCTTTGGGAAACAGACTAAAAGTTCCAAAGAATCTTTGACAGCTACAAAAAGATCACCAATTATTAATTCCTCGTCTTCAAGAGTAACCAAGGAGGAGAGTCATTCTGATATAGCATTTGTGAAAGGTACCTAACTTTAATACATACATACTTTATTTTTATAAATATTTTCTAAGTTATCTAACCTACTGATTCAACGAACTTTGAAAGAATACGGAATAACAACACAACTCATTGGCATTGTTATCTATTGAACTAAAGTTTCAATGGTGAGCATCTCATGAATGGTCGGTCATCTCTTGTCGGGCTTTTTTGCAACATGTATGCTGCAAGGATGTGTTTTGATATGTATAAAAAAAACTTTTCACTAATTTGTTTCCACTGGGGAAAAGTCAGTAAAACATTTTGGTTTCATCTAGGTATCCTTTTTGAAACTGTTGAATATAAATTGTTTTTCTAAACATGAGTAACAGGAAAATAGGGAAGGAAAGTAACTATATTTAAAAGTGATCATAAATTTGTTTATATTACACTATCTCCATCAGTGGCTAGTTTTGGTGAGAGATTTGGTTAACTGTGGAGTGAAACTTGGTGTGAAGTTTAAATCAGCATGTAAATCTGCTAAACAATAGAATAATCAAAATCGTTTAGAACGTGTTTCTTAATAAGTTGTTCTTCCATATATCTCTAAACTTGCTTTGAATGAAAGATGTTGTTGTTGTTAAATTCACTCTGTAAAACTGCTTATATTCCATTGACTTAAGTGTGCCACCTGTATAACTTGACCAGAGCCAACTGTTCTCCGACTTATGGTCAATAAATTCAGTCATTTTTTATATCTACTTTTGTAGGAGAAAGTTCTGGCACCCAATCTGCAGTAAGTATTCAGGTGAAAGCATGAATTTTACACTGTTTCACGCTTCTTGCTTTCTTGTGTTAAAGTTCATAAAAAAGAGAAAAGGTTTTGACATTTTGTCACTTTTTTGAGTGCCCAACATTTTGATTGTTTAGAAAGAAATGAACAAGAAACATAATGATAGATTTGATGCATTTATTGGTTTCAATGATACTTTTTCTTGTTTATCATGTATTATTTCTTACACAGCATCAATATCTTAAAACTGCGGGAAGCAGAAAGAAAGTATCATACACTTCCCCAGCAGGTACCTTAACGTGGAGTTTTTTTTAACCAATCAACTCTGAATGTCATGCTATTGGATTTTGTGAGAAATTCAAAAATATATTTCTTATATCTGATAAATTTTTGTTTCATTCATGGAAGAACCTTGCTCTTTGGGCAAACCTTGCTCAGGCAGGGGTAAACTGTTAATTTTTAAGTACACATTTTTTTTATAAGCAACCTCGATTTTGGGCTCAGAGCTGGAGTTGCTAAGCATTTTTAAGAATCCAGGGCTAAAGTTGCTTGTAAGGTTGCTTAAAAATTTTTCAAGCAAAAAACACATTATTTGAGCTATTTTACACAAATTTTTCTTCATTACATGACACATACACTTCTTCATTATTCTCTAAAGGTATTTTATCAAACATTTGATTCTTCATATTATTATGACTATATATCAAAGAGTAAGAAAAATGCTTACAATGCACAAATTGACTCATTCTACCCATCTATCACTGGTAATTTTAGTCTGTCTTGATGGACAAAAAGAAATTTTATAAAGGTTTACAAGGCTCCCTTTAAACTTATGTGAATTTGTTTTTTGATTTTGTAGATTAAAAAAAGTTGTTATGAAGATTTCAGGGCTTAGGGTTGCTAAGAAAGTTGCTTATTTTTTGGCCATTTTGAGGGCTGAGCCCTTAGCAACTCAGTTGCTTATAAAAAAAAAATGTGTATGCCATAATACATCATTTCGTCAAAAAAAAGTTTAAAGCTTTTTGTAGTAAGTTCCCCTACTAATCATGTTTGTATCCTCTTTGAATTTGATACAATCATATCTTATAGGGTCTTCATTATTGCTTTTTAATTAAAGTTAATTGTTTTCAGCTTACCATTTTGACCGTGATACAAGTCTGAATGTTCCACTTCGACCTGTGTATTCAACTCCAGATTTATGTGATGGCATAGAACAAAGGTATAATTTTTTCTCTGTCTTATGACTTTTGCTATTTTACCTTACTATTTTACTTTACTATGTGCAATATCATGAGTAATCCTCCCTTAGGAAACTGCCTCAAGAAGGGAAGGAACATAAAAGCCTGTTTGTAACACCATTTAAGTTGATAGCCAAAGGTAACGAAAACAAACAAGACATAACACCAAACGTTTCCAAAGATAAGCGATATTCCTTTTATCCACTTGGAAGAAAAAGGCTTAAGCTATCAAATTCACAACAAAAGGTAGGAGCCTAACCTCAAGTACTTTCTTCAAGAGGTTCACTTTTCTTATTATGTTTTTGTATATTTCATTCACCCAAGTCTACCAGTTCTGAAGGCATACAGCTATTTCATAAAGATGGCAGATTGTATGGAAAGAAAAAAATTACAAGAAAAAGTCTTGCAGAATTTGTCAATTATGTTCCGCCTCAAAATCTTTCTTGGAAAGAGGTTAGTCTTTGGATTGGTTGTATTCTGTTTTGTTTCTAACATTCATATCTTCTGAGTTTACTGAGATCTTTTGTTCGTTTTTGGTTGCAGTTGAATGCATATGGCATTGAAGATGCAGTACTGAGGATAAATAGTGACAATGCATTAGCATTTGTTTTCAATGCTGACAAATACTTTAGCAAGGCGGCTCTTGACAACAAGTATGCAATAGTCGGTGATGAGATAAAATTAGAGTTTGACGAGAACCTACAGATTGGAATTGAGCAGTTCAAAAAGTTAGTTTTTGTGTTGATATTGTCTGTGGATGAAAGATGGAACTTTGCATTCTAAAATATCAAACTTACTTGTTGTTTCTTTTCCCGAAAACTTTCAAACTATTTTCAGAAATGGCTAATTCTTAATTTCAGGGCTTTGATGACTTCTAAGCATGTGAATAAAAAGTTAATTGAAGAACGATGGGTTGAAAACCACTACAGATGGATTGTTTGGAAACTTGCAAGTTATGAAAGAAGATATCCAGAACAATTTTCGGCTAGGTGTGTTCCCAACTCGAATTTTGTTATACTGGCAATTCAAAGCCACACATCCTATCATTACTGTGACTTTCTTGTCTAGATGCCTTACTCCTAGTTCACTTATGTATCAACTGAAATACAGATATGACAAGGAGATAGAACATGCTGAAAGGTGACTCCTTTTTGCCTTACTTTCTTTTAAGTTTAAGGTGAACAATTTCAGGTGAACAAGCTCACTTGTATTTTTATAGATCCTGCTTGAAATGCATTTATGAGCATGATGATGTGGCATCTAGTAGAATTGTTCTATGTGTTAGTAAAGTAGATCTTTCTGCTGATTGTAAAACTGAAAGTGAATCAAATATCGAAAGCAATTCTAATGTTAGCAAGGTAGTTCTTTTTCGTTTTTCTTTCTGGATGACACTTCTCTCATCACTCTAGCAACAGCAACAACAGTTTTTTTTATGTTGCAGAAATTCATTGAACTTACTGACGGTTGGTATTCTATCAAAGCAAGTCTAGATGAACCTTTAAGCGAGTTTCTGTCATGTGGAAAAATACGTGTTGGCACAAAGCTTATGATTTATGGAGCGATACTTGCAGGCACAAAGCAAGCGTGTTCACCGTTGGAGGTAAAAGGTTTTCTATCCGATTTCAAAATCACACTTTTAATTTCGGTTTTAACACAAATGAAAATTGTGAAAACAAAATGGTAGTTTATGAATCCACACACTGATGATACCTACCAAGAAGATTATATGATATGAAAAGGTTCTGTGGGATCACTTTTAGGTAGTAAAGTCTTCCATTTTATGCATACGGTTTTCTTTTTCTCAAAACATCTGCATGATAACTCCCAGTACTTCTAAAATGAAGCGGTTACACAATGCAACCATGGAAACAAATACATATTTCCGTATATGCAATAGTGTTTATATCATTCCAGGCTCCAGGAAATGTTTTTCTACAATTATCAGCAAACTCAACTAGAAGGGCTTCATGGGAAACAAAACTTGGTTATCAGTTCCCTAAAGTTGGATTCTGTGTTCCTTTGAAATCTTTATATTCAAAAGGTGGTATGGTTGGTTGTGTGAGTGTTGTGATCCTCCGAAAGTATCCACTACAGGTTTGTTCTACCGAGACCATCAATCAATCCAGAAACTAGTATCCAGTTTTTAACTTCTTTTGCTGTGATCATTATTTTGTTATTCGTTGTCATGGTTATTCCTTTCTTTCAAACTACTTTCTTGTGTTTAATTAGTGGATGGAAAAGAAAGATGGCCGATGTGTCTTTCGAAGCACTGCAGCTGAGCAACAAGTCCAAAACAAACACGAAAAAGAGAAGCAAAAGAAGATGGAGGCTTTATACTTAAAACTTCAAGTTCAGTTTGACAATCAAACCAGTAAACATGGTATAATGTCTATTCACAATCTGTGGAAGCGCTAAAAATGTCTTGATAACTCGAAAGTTCTCTCTTTTGTTGTGTGTTTCAGTGAAAATGTCTAGAAACTGTAAAAAACCCGTCAAAGCCATCAAGAGTATGTGTGATGGGAAAGAAATTTACGAGTTGATTGAACGTTCAGGAGATCCGTCCATTATTGAGGTGAAGAAATAGATAGAAGCATTCAAAAAATTTGATGATCTTTCTTTTGTGTGTGAAAACTTCTTTGCATTAAAAGTGGATTTTCCTTGCAAGTTGCATACCTTCCATACCAATGATATATCTGTGTTACAGGCCTTGCTCAGTGACAGTCAAAAAGAAATGGCGTCTCACTATAAAAGAAAATTGCAAGATACGCAGCAGGCCGAACTTGCGGAATCATTCCAGTCCGCATGGAAAGCGATGTCGGATGAGGTATTCATCATTCTCTGAAGTTTGAGATTGAAATTGAAATTTTTGTAATTTTTATAAATAATTTTATAAAACTTTACTTTACCTTTTTGAAATGTTTTTGAATCCTAGTTTCCCGATCGGGTTTCCATCCCACTGCAACGTTACCGAGTAACAGACGTACATTCTGATGACGAACGAAAAGGTGCTTTGTTAGTTGCTATCAATGGAAGTTTTTCAGTATTTATTTGTACATAGAGATGTCTGCTTTTCTTGATAGATGCTATGTTGACAGTGTGGAAACCATCAGCTGATATTTCTGAAACATGGAAGGAAGGCTCTGCTTTAACCATTTATAATCTAAATGTTTCACAATCAAGGTAAACAAAATGGTCTTTTATGGACTGGCATCCATAAGAGCCACAAGTTTGTAAGCTGTTTGTTGTTGTTGTTATTGTTGTTGTTGTTTTAGATACAAACAAGTTTCAAGTCAAATCCAGGTCTTTATATTTTATTGATTGATTTTCTTCTATCCCGGCCGTCATTTAATCACCCGTTATTGTGGATTTTTTTTTTTTGATTTAAGATGGCAACTACAAGCTTGACGAAATATCATTTCTTAGAAGATAATTCTCCTGGTGACGTGTTCACACCAAGACACGTAAGAAGGGCATCAAGCATATTCTCCATATTTTTTATTCGAAAATTAGAGAATAAAAGCAAATAGCATAATTAGAGAGGCTTTCTTAAACAAAACAACTCAAAAACAAATAGTTTTAATTCTAATAGCCGTCCTGGCGCTTATTAGATACGGGCGTTTATTAATTATTCTCAGTAATTAGATGGGCGCTTAAGTCCATTATTCCAATCAAGCAAATTCACGTGACGGTTGGTAACGATCGTGGCTTAAGTTTTCCAATGAACCTGAAGCAGTCGGCCGCATATTTTTTTGATTTTTGTCATGTCATTTCTGGATACTTTAACTACTGCTAGATACCAAATAGAATGGAAGGTTGTTCAATGCTCTGATATTCTTGTTCAATAAACATCACAATGGTCTATTAATACTTTTTTTAAGTCCTGACTTTATTGCAATATTAGAAATATGAGGAAACTCAGTCTTGAATGTTTCTTACCACATTCGTAATTTTTATTCTATTAATGTTTCACTTTCTTTCATGTTTTTATATGTTTGTTTCAGTGTAAAAACTACATCACCTGACTGCCCAACAGTTTTTTCCATGGTAACAGTGTTTCCTTGGTGATATTAGAATCTCAAATCTGTTCAGGTACATTCCATCGAAAGTTTGTACGCAATCACATCACTACCATATAATGAACTCGATGTCGTGGGACTTGTAATCAGTGTTGTTCAAAAGAAAAGGTAACACAGAAAGAAATTGGAATAGCTATCTTTGTTTGTTGAGTAATAAATAACAGCAATTCTTTTATGTTTGAAAATATATTTCGGATTTCACATCCATCATCAGTTCAAGTTCATATAAATGTTAAAATGTATGTTTATTCGTAAGTTTTAAAAAACACATTAAAAAGATAATTCCTATGATAATATACAATTAAAAAAGAAAGAAAAAAAGAAACAATTCAAAATTTTATTGTAAGTTCACGACTTCTATATTCATCCTTTGTGTTTAATTGAGGTCTTATTTCTCTAATGAATAAGGCCTCTAAGGTTAATAGATGTTTACTTCCACGGTTTGTACTCGATAGAATTTTAATGTCATCATCCTTCACTGATTCACCAATACAACTCTCAAAATGGGTACGAACTGGCTTGTTTCTGTTGGTTTTATGCTCTCGAAAGCGAGTAATCAGATGCGGCTAGTTTGGCCAACATAGCAGGAGCTGCATCCTGGACATGTTATTTTATATACGACTCGACTTTTAAGAAGCATTTTCACGGCTGGTTTCAATGATGGCAAGCTTGTCTTAAGTTTTCGAAGTGTTAGTATCGGTTGGATTGGTGCGTTGGTATTCATCAGACTTCTAACAAAATTATCTGTCACATTACAAACTCACGTGAAAAGCTTCCCATGTACTACACGCTCTAAAAGCTCTATGAATAAAACCTTCAACTACTGATTTTTTGTAACGACGTGGTGCTAAAGGCTGAAATACACGATCATTTTAAAATGATAAATGACAAATGATAATTTTTTTAATCCTTTAAAAAATGATTAGAACATCTGTTTACACGATCATTTATGATTACAACATTTTTTATGGTAAGAGTACTTTTTAGTCATGGAGTCCGGCGGCAGCAAACGTAGTTGTTGCTGTTATGTCCAAATGACGAAAGAGGAAAAACGAAAGGCAGAAAAGAAGACATTGGGTTTCACCTTGGCTTCAAAAACGAAACTTCTTAGGAATTTATAACACGCTTGTGAGGGAATTTCAAGGAGAAGATCATTATGAATATTCAAAGTTGTTAAGAATTTCGCCGGAAAATTTTGAAGAAATATGAAGTTTAACATATAAGTCCATCTATCGAGAAACATTGCACAGTAATGCGTTATACTCTTTCCTCTTTGGTCCTTATGTTTGTAATTTGTGGACGAGACATTCCACAAAAACTCCTCTTCCTGCCACAAATTAATAAATTTGTCAGTTGATGCTAACTTAACCAACGACATGTTTATTATGCAAACTATCACTTTGTTTCTCTACTTCATAAGCTGCAAAAACTCATCGCGTGACTATACTAAAGTGAGTAAAACAATAGAACTGACGTGATTCAATAGAGAAATTCCATCATTTTTTAAATGAAAACTCAAACATGTTTGAGTTATCATTTTTAAATGACAGTTGAAAATGACGGGTACTTTTCGTCATTTTTTGAGCGTTTACACGATCAGTTCTAAATGATCATTTAAAAAATGTCATTTTAAAATGATCGTGTATTTTAGCCTTAAAGCATGGTAATTCATAATTAAGCCAGTATCTGTCGGTTTGCAATACCATGTCGAGGTTAATTTACTATCATTACGTGATATGCATAAATCAAGAAACGGGATTTTCCCCTCTTTTTCAGTTTCGAGAGTAAAAGTCAGATTTGGATGCAGACTGTTGATCTCCTCAAGTTTCTGCTCTACTTTTTCTGCTTTTATTGATCGCAGTATATCGTCCATATAGCGCTTGAATAGTTTAGAATCATCTCGTATTGTAGCTTCAAACTTGGACAACCAAATATTTGCAAGTGGGGGTGCTGGAGGTGACCCCATTGCTAAACCATCTATTTGACAGTAATGGCCATCGTGAGTTTGCATGATCACATTGGTACACGCTAGCTCTGTTAACAATATAAATGTAGCTTTTTCAATAGGTGGTACCTTGTAGTTTCCTGAATAGAGTAATTCTGCTGCTACTAAAATTGCCTCTTTTACTGGTACATTCGTGTATAACGACTTCACATCAAATGATATTATCACTTCATCTTCATCAAGTACAATTTCTCTCAAATCATCAACGGTTTCTTTTGAAGAACAATTTATTTTACTTTCAGGAATAACTGATAACCACTTCGTAACCTTTTCAGCAATTTTGTGATACGGTGACCCAGGCATCGATAATATAGGTCGAATTGGTGTATCAGGCTTATGTACTTTTGCTAATCCATATAATCGTGGCAGCTGACCACCAACAGATTTTACGTCCCGTAATAACTCTTCGCTGATCTTATTCGCTTTGTACAACTCATTCAAAACGGTGTTGATCCGCTCTTCCTCCTTAATACAGGTTTCTTTTGCATTTTTACGTGTGACGTTATGTTTCTTAAATTGACTGAGGTTCAATATGTCCATCAACTTTTCCTGATATAATTCCCTCTTCATTACGCACATCCCAGTGCCCTTGTCAAATGGTATTGCCAATAAGTCATGCTCTTTCAGAAACTTTTTTGTCATCATTAAATTTCTTGGAGTTAATTGCTTTTTGCAAGTTTTGATGTATTTGATAGTTGCAATATTAATATCGTTTATGATGTCACTAGATATATCTTGATTTTGAAGATTGTTGAGCAGGTTATCGATTTCACTTAACAATTCTTTCGAATCAAACGTATCCAAGACAGGATTCTTTGGACCAAGTGAAAGTGTCTCCACTATGTATTTCGGGGGTGTTATGTCTATGTCAATGAATTTTACCGTATCAAATATTTTGAAAATTGGACGGTCTTGATTTTTTGAAAGTATTGCCAGTTTTCTATCGTGCGCTTTCACCGCATCTTTTCGATATTCTAGAACACTCAGTCTGTTGTATAATGCTATAGATGGCATAAGTTTTGGTGGTACCACGGCTTTGAGTGCATTTCTTTTCAACGATAGATTTCTTTCATGTTCTTCGAGATTACTCCTTGCTTTGTCTTGCTCCTCTTTAAGAAGTCTTTTTTGAAAGTTGTGTACAACGGTTGGCTCAAAACATCCATTATTTGGGATTCGGAACTTTAAGAAATTCGGTATGATATCCGCTTTGTTTGGTTCATTTTTTCAATATAGGACTTTTACTTGTTTACAATTGCTTTCATGTTTTCTAGAGATGAACAGACGGTCTTTATATGCGACCATACAATGAGGTTCCTCGCTGTTAAGATATTCAGTGGTTTGCAGGTCTGTGCAGATGTTGTTTTACTCGTGTTTGTATGTGTTCCATCCAAATGTTTTACTCGAGAGAACTGGTAATGAAATGATCGTGACGTCATTTTAGGCTCAAGGATGTGAAGAGAGCGTCAAGGAAAATGTTTTGGTTGCATTCACGAGCCTCACCTGGCCAAAGTTTATCGCACCTAACAAACATGAAATTCTTCAAACAGTGTTTACTGATATTTCTTCTGTGACAGGAAACCCTAAAGAACGATATTTAAAAGATGCTTTACAAGCATGTGAGCGGGGCATCGTGGTGAGACCTCGCACCTTTTATATCATTGTTTTGTTTTTTTCAGACATTTCTTCTATTCTATTTTTTATCTTTTTCAAAAGTGTAAACAGAGCTTCTTCTCAAACATGAAGAAACGGCTTGAAGAGAATTTGGAGCATCGAGACAAACCCGTTCAACAATCGTCAAAAGTGACGTCAACCAAAGTAAACGTCACTCCTGACCAGGTAATTCTGCTTGAATTCGTATTTGAATGTGGACATACATGGTACTCCAGTAATGTACTTTTAAAAATTGTTTCATTCTTTGCGTTTGAAATGATGTTCATGATTTAAAGAATTAGGGGGTAGTCACATGGAGAAAAATTAGCCCGGCAAAGCGGCAAAGCGGGCTGATTTTGAGAAAAAACATCCTGACAAACCGAGCTGAAAGATGTCATGTGATTATCATTGTTTATACGTAACAAAAAAAACATGCGCAAAAATCAACCCGGTTAACCGGAATAGAGTGTTCACATGGAAAAATTTCAGCCCGCCTTGCCGAGATCTCGGTACATAAAAGCGAGATCTCGGCAAACCAGGCTGATGCATTTCTCATGTGAATACATGTTGGATTTTATGAGACTTTGATAAAAAAAAGGTGAGATCTCGGCAAACCGAGGCAACCCACTTGCTCCATGTGAACACCCCCTTAGATGCCATCATATCAATTTGTTGCAGCATCTGTTGAATATTAAAACCCTTGAACAACCGCACGTTAAAAATCAAGTGAATGAAAAGAAGGGGTTCTTTTGGAATAAACCCAGTGAGCGAAATCGTTAAAAGCCACTGCGTCGAAGGGCGTTTTCATTGAATTAGTGTGTTTATGTCTATATAAATGCACTCCTCCGCAGATATTTTCAACAAATTTGTCAGACATTCCAATAAGAAGTAATGACACGTGCTGCATATTATCTCCACTTCCGATTGCTAATGATATGATGGTTTTAATAAGCAATGTCATTTAGAATATTTTCTTTAACCAACTGGAGACGGTCAGAATATTGCACGAATGTTTTGGATCGAAAGAAACATGTTCAATTGTCAGTGTGTATCATCTAGGCTGTGCTTGTGTTGTATGATCTAGGCTGTGTTTGTGTTGAATTTTTATGAAACTTCCATGGTTACATCAGAAATTTTTATTATTCATCGTTTTAAGGGGCGAACTTGTTTGGAGAAGTCCATTGAAAATTATTCCGAAAATCTGCCTTCGGAAAAGTTGCAGTCAAGGCATAAATTGCAAATCAAGAAAAGACTATCCTTAGAGCGTTACCGGGAACCACCGAAGTTGAGCTCCCTTCCAAATACAGACGAAAATGTGATCAAAGCTAAATTTCGATCGCCATCCACAATGCAATGCGTGATGAAGAGGTAGAAATTGTGGATTGTCAGCTTTCAAGACGTTGTGTTGACTTTATCTATTCCATAGACATATTGTGATACTCACAGTGAGAGATGCCAACAATTTTCCCTTCTCCCTCCCTCCTCCCTCCCGTGTTATCCACAATATAATTCTTTTGTTTAAGGAAATTTATTTGAAGTGTTATCGTATATGACGTCATTATTTTATAAAAAAGAAAGATAATTTTTTTGTTAAGTCTTACTTGGCATCTCATGATAAAGTTAGTGTTCAAACTAAAAATGATCAAGGTTAGTGTTCAAACTAGACACGATCTCGTTAGTGTATCAGTCTGTCCATTTTTTTAAAAAAGCTAAAAGTTTATAATGACAATAGAAAGTTCTATTATTATTACAGTTATTTTATACTGTATAAAGTATATCATTATAATTGTTAAAGATATTTTTTGTTGTTGTTTTTTTTTTTAAGAAAATGTTGAAAACAATATTTTATTTTTCATTTTCCTGCGAGTGGAATTCGCACTCGAAATATTTCATGATGACGTTACACCAGGTTTAATTACGGGTTTCTATCGAAACGGTTTCAAATATCCTATCGAAAGTTGAACTTGACTCAACCAACCAATTTGATTTGCGCTACGAACTACGATTTCACGCAATTCGTCACCAAGACAAAAATTCGTCACGTTTTTACCGACGGATTTTCTACCGACAACGTAAATGTTTTTAATAGTGTGGTCGGCGAAAAAATTTTGTTGAGTAAAAAGGTTTCGTCGCATTTCCTCGATGTAGTTAACATACCGACAGACCACTTTAAAATACATGGTGTATAGTTTATTTGAGTAATTGAGTTTAAAAACAAGTTTTGTTTCGCCCATCCAAAAACTTTTGTAAGAGTTTGTTAGGTTGTTTTTACAAAAACATCGTCATGGTGACGGACACCAGGTAATTAAGTAACTAGGCTTTTCCATCAAAACAAGAAGCATGGTTATCTTCTTAGCAACTGTATCTTTTTGTTATTGATAATTGAATTGTTGAGAACAATGGAACGTAAATTTAATTTATGAATTCAATTGAGATTCAAGTGATGCCGCGCGATAATTTATAAAAAATTACAAAATTATTCAAGCAAAACATTTGAAAGAATACACTTAAAAGATAAGTAGTAAATCTTACATGATTTTTTTTTATATCACACACACGCAGAGGAAAAAAAGTTTATAATAGTTATCTGTTTTGACGATTTATTTTTTGTATTTTGTCAATATGACTGATGTGGAAGGGGATGTCTCGGTAAGTTCGGAGAACGACATGAAAATCGATCGAGCGTCTAGAAGGACTCAAGGCATCTGTTCGTCACGGTCAAAGCAAAAATTTACTTTATTTCATTTATCGTTGATCGCTTTGCTGGCGTTTTGGGGTGGAGTACTGTTCAGTCACTATGTTATAAACACAGCCAAGAATGTTATCAAGATGCCAAGTTCACAAGCTGCATCCGTACCGAATCACAATTCAATCCAATATAGCGAGGAGCCAATAACAGCTGCTAATAAACTTTTAATAACAAGACATGAAAAAGATGATGAAGAGGAAAGTGTTGCTTCCAAGAAATTAATTTTCTTATATGGTGAAAATATATGGACCAAGTATGATGAGTGGAAGCGTTATGATTGGCATAAGTGTCCACCGAAATGGTCAAATTGTCGGATAACCACCAATAAAAACAGATTAAGTGAAGCAGACGCTATTGTATACAACGCAGTTCAAATGCCAACAGCTGAGCATGTTGCGCGTGTTCAATCTGACCCGTCGGTAAAACGCGTGTTTTTATCGGGTGTGACGCAAGCACGAACGACGTTTGATCCAAAATCATTCGATGAGTTCTTTGATCTTTCTATAACGTTTAAAGGCGACAGTGATATTCGAATTCCGTACTGGCCTAATGATGGCCTATTACCAGCGATGTACCGGCCGAAAAATTCGAACAAAGTAATTGAAGGGGAAGAAATGTTAGATTTAGAAGATGATATCAGAAACTATTTTCAGAAATTTGGTAAAGAGTCTTTCATGGCATACACCATCAAAAACTGCTCCAAAATGCATTACCCTACATTGTTTGTTGGAAAACTTCGAGAAGAAGGGCTGATTAACACGTTCAGTATTAATGAAACTAAAGAATGCCTGGATAGAATCAAAGAGACTATAGCACTTCCATGTAAGGGTTTCGAATCTGATGATTGTGTCAAACATTTTGAAAAGTTTAAGTTTGTCATCGTACCAGACGAGGATCTTTGCACTGACTATGTTACACGCGATTACTGGAAAGCCATATTAGCTTGGCAAGCGGTTCCTCTGCTGTATGGGGCTTCCAATTATGAGAAATATCTAATTCCAAATTCTTATATTGACACGGTTGGCAACGAAGACTATATATCGCCATCTTTTAAGAAAGCGCATGGTCCGAGCCAAGACGCAATCAAATACTACAAGACATTTCACTTGTGGCGTCATGAAGACAGAGTAGAGGAGTTTTACTGGCAATGCGAATTGTGTCGGAAATTGCAGAGTACTGAGAAGAAGCCAAAGATTTCAATGAGAGAGTTTTGGGATAAAGAAAAGCAATGTGGCAAAGAATTGAAAGTTCACGAACTCATGAGGTTGCAGCTAGTTCGTACGGGGGTAATATCTGGATAGAAATCGATGAAAAATTAGGACGTTTCAAGTGTATTATTTTTGTCGGGTTATAGCACTTCGTGAGGTTGTGTTTGATGTAAGGATGTATCATCTTCAAAACAAAGTAAAGGATAGTCCTAAAGCATAAAACCCTTCGCGTTATCTGAAAGGAAGGTCTTGAAGACTATTTTGAATTTTTCATCAAACCGTTAAAATAAATTTAGGAGAAAATTAGAATAATTTTATGCTCTTGTTTGGAAAAATGTGATTTTTTCAATTACGTAATTTGAATTCTCAAGAGTTTTAAAGAATTTTTCCCAATAATTACTCGAGTTTTTGAATTTTTACCTACATGAACTCAATAGTCCCTTTTCGAATTTCGGTTTCAACGTCGTGTTATGGCTTAGCCAAAAAAATATGATCTCGATTTAAAGATTTGACTGCTTAAGTATTTTGTACTTGACGACAAGACACTAATACGGTGTTTAAACAAAAATTCAAGAAAGGTCATTTTCAAAAGAAAATTCTAAAAATAGAAAAAAAAATACTTTAAGTTTAACGAAATTTGACTGTTTTCACTCTGTTGTTGTATCTTCTTTCTTTCTTGTCATTCTGAACACAAAATCAAGCTTTATCGACAACATAAATTTTATCTTTAAAAGATTTGAATTTAGGAATATGATTTAACAGGTAATTCGAATTTAACAAGATCAAAATTCGAATATTATACCAAGAAGTTCAACTACAGTGGAACCTCTAATTAACGGACACGCTAATTAGCGGACACCTCTCATTAACGGACAAATTCATTTTCCCCGGCGAAGGTCAAACTCTCATAAGAAACTCTCCAAAAAGCGGACACCTCTAATTACCGGACAAAATTTTTTTCCCCGATTTTAATTCTCCCATTTTGTTTTGTTTTTCATTAATGGTTAGAGTATTTCTCACTGAAATAATCTCTCTTGAAATTTAATTGGAAGCCGACCTTAATGAAACTGATTTCTTATCAGCCCTTGTGAGACGTTCAGTGATTAGATGAATTTTGTAAAAATTCTAGTTTATCAAGCAATTTAGCACTCAATCTGCTATGTTTACAAAGTGCTGGTTCTGAACGATCGATAAATATGAACTTAACGCTTCATCGATTCATAAATAATCTATTCAATCACAATGTTTTAATGTATAACTAAAATCATAATATACTGCCATAAAGTAATAAACGTATGTTTATATGTAAACTAACTGAAATCATATATTCAATTAACTTTGGACGCAGCCTTCACTTCATTCGTTGTTTGTGATAATCTTCGAATTTGATTGGTTGCTCTTTAATTGCTAATCATTCATGCATAAACTTTACATACACCGCTGCTTTCTAAATAGCATCTACAAGCATGAAGAAATTTGATTAACTGTGCAAACGATCGTTTACACAGCATTTATCGAAATTTCATCTTGTAGCAAAACAAGAATCGAGCGCAACAAAGCGCATTGCGAGACCGTTGGAATACAAGGTATGCTGACATTTTTCTGTTTTTTTAGACATCTTTGTCGCCGCGCATATCTTAAGTTGTTTCCATAAATTTTCTTTATCGAAGATTGAAAATAAAGAAATTTTAAATTTAATTAATACCATAAAGTTAATTACGTTTATTACGAGTTAATCTTGTTTGCTGAAATATCAACAGTCTTCAGATAAGCCTGGGTAGTTTCACACTTTCAACAGATATTTACATAGTAAAGAGATATGTAAAATATCTGCACGTCTTTGCTCAGCACTTATATGGAGGTTACTCGCGTTTTAGAATGATTGACAAGGGGAGTCGAAGTTTGACTGGTAAAATCGGACATGACAAAACGCCCGCAATTACACCTTCTGACGCCATCCCTACTATGTATGGGTTGCGCCGATGCTTACGCCAACGACTTCATCCAATATCTCGACTGCCAGGACTTAATCCTGACAGTGATCACATAGCCCAACATCAACATAAAGTGTTTCGGAAGTATCGTAACAAGGAAGAAGAGAACACGGATTACACTAAACTTTGTCGACAGGGGGGAAGAAAAGATCTGCTGCACCATGAGGAGTTTGGTGTGGCGCTACACGAAGACAAAAGGAATTTTACGAGTGAAAACATTTTACACAAACCAGAAAATCTTTCGTTAACCAACCACGTCCACAAGCGGGTTCCAAAAACACCGCTCCAAGAATGGCCGATAGTGGACCAGTTAGGTGTTAACCACAAAGATAGAACAAAGTACAGACCAGAAATATTGCCGATCGATGAGAAAGCAAAATTGTATTTTGCATACAATCGATATAACGATACTATTTCTCGCGTTATTGCAACTTCACCAAAATCGTTCAGGTTTGGTAGGCATCAGCGTTAATTACATACATATCATACAGATCAAAAAACCAAGCAACAGTCGGAATGACATGAACAGTAAATATTGTAAATATATGCACTAGTTTTTACACCTCAAAATAATATCTTTACAAAAATATTCCTTATCCATTTGGATAATTTATCCACTTTCTGTTTGTCACGTGATACGTGATACATATTTGTCTTCTTCACTACCGTTTAAAATTATGTCGCCCAAGAAATCCTTACTAAACCCGTCAAGCATTTTAAAATCCAGTGCCAAACAGGAACGATTGTTTTTCGAAATAGTCTGGTCACCTTGTCATAGCATGCCACCAGTCTAGGCATCTGAACATCAACCACATTCTTTGCAATATGACGTCACTATCATCCGAATGCTCATATGACAAAATATCACGCATACGACCATACGTCACCCCGTCATCAATAACATACGTCATTTCATCTTTTCTTTGAACGTCTCACGACTTCCCAACCGTCTTCCATGTCACGCCGTGTCTCCTCATCAACCTCCATACCTTTACGAAACAATAGATTATTTTTATCAAGCACGATCAAACATCAAGCTATCTTTTTCTTTTGTTCTCTTGAATAGCCTTTTGACCTGGCATTGAGAATAACACATAAAACATTGATTAAAATTTTTAAAAGGATGCCTAACGAATTTTAATCTGATCTGCAGCAACCATGATAACTAAAGAATTAAACATATTACAAACACTTGCTATGACGACATGCGAAACCTCGTTTGAACACATCTCGAATTCTTACGAAGAAAAAAGTTAGAATAACTGACATGTCAAACACAGCAAAAAAATCAAAACAGAAAAAAAGCAAAAGAAAGTTCAGTCTGAGTAGTTTACTGAAAGGTTAGTTCCTTCATGTTCATTTTCATTTTTAGTGTCAAGACAACTACAAAATGCATTTTCCAAAATGTTAAAAACCCTTGAAAATCATAAAAATAACGTACTTGTATCTGCAGGGGTACATGGATCTTTCGAATTTATCTGATGAATATGTAAAAACAAAAAGATTTAATAAGGCAAGCAAATATTCTCACAAAAAGTTTGTAAAAAAAACATATTTTCTTGAATACCTGCTTGTCGTCCAGTTCACCATCTGAAGCATCATTGGCTTGTAAAGTAACACTAGGTACAGTCGTTTCAGTATTCTGTAACATGTTGATAGCTTCAAGAACTTCGTTCTCTTTTCCAGATTGTAACATTTGATAATATTTGCATATTGATTGACAGATCTGAAGGGCATAATAACACTATACATTACTATATTGCATTTGTTATTGCTTGCATTAAAATTCTGTTGAAAAACTCATACCTTTGCAAGAGATCCATCCTCAACAAGTGTATCAAATTCATTAAATAGTGCTTCACTCAAAAAATCCTCAAGTTCATCTGGATATACCATCTCTAAAAATGAAAAGTAGAAAATTGATCTGGAAAAACTGTTTTGTTCATTCAGAATTCCAAGATATCAAATAAAATGTTTACAGTTGAGTTTACAACAACAGTTTTATTTATTTTCCATTATGATATTGTCCTGATGTAATGATTTGACAGTGCCAACTGTCCAAAACAGGGATCACATTTCTAATCGCAGAAACAATAGCAAGTTTCCTGATTGATAAATTCTTACTATTTCTGGAATACATTGCTGTAAGAAATTCATGTAACAAACTCTCTATTAAAACAGTTATTTGGGAAGAAAAGCTTAAATTAAAGTAGATAATAAGTCAATAATAAGGAAAACTTAAAATGAGACAGTTCTTTTGTATTTGCCTCTAAGGTATATCGGTGGATAACCCACTGCAACATTTCTTCGTTACTAGATATATGACCTTGTTAATCCATTCAAAATTCTTTTAGTACTGTACAATGGCCTCTTTGAACTTGTTGTTTGTACACAGAGATATATACTAACTTTGCAAACACAAGTTCCTTAAATTTGTATTTCCACTTTTTTTCTTTATTTTTTTTTTTTCTTGTGTATGAAATGTTGGCTCAGGATTGTTAGCAACAGTGGTTTATGCTTACATTAGTATTTTCAACTTTGTATCTTTTTATTTACTTCATGTCACATTGTGGAAATATCTTAATGGAAATGACGAAATGGAAAAAATGATGAAGTGTCACAATTTTTGCATACCTAGCCAAACCCTATTACAAAAACCCTATTACATTTTTCAATTTTTGTCTTTACCTTTGAATGATATTTTAACAATGTCTATCATTTTTACATTATTGTACTTCGTATATACTTCTCCTTGATCATTTTTCAACTACCCTCAATCATCCTTACTTTAGATGGCCTTCACAATTTTAGAAGAAAAAAAAACATATATATATAAAACCACACAAATAATAATCCACACTGTTACTTAAACTAAATCTAAAACTTGTTTTGACATATTGTCCTTCTATTATTAATACCTGATTCCCTGTTACATAAAATGGCAGATTATGTTGTTGTGTTTCATAAATCCATGTTGTGTCACATAAGTCTGATTACAGTTAGGACCACTCGACCAAAACTTGTGATAAAAAGCATTTCATACTGCTTTATGACATCCATAGGATGAAGTGCATTCACAACTTTTTCTTCTGATTTGAGAATACAAGATTGAAAATGTATTGTAAAATTGTGAAAGAAGTAATTATCAATGATTTAATTTGTAACTTAGGACTCTTTGTACATTCTCGTTGATATAAATAAATTGTCTACAACAAATTACTTGTTTTTTTCTAAACCAAGAATATGTAAATAGAATTCGTCAAGATACAGATGTAGTAAGTTCACTGTAGTAATAAAGGCACAAAAGGGCAGGAGCACAAAAAGTTGCCGGAAAATTCTTGCAACTTTCGCAACATTTGGTGTAAGCAACACTTTCCTTTTTATCATTCTCAACTTGATGTTCTGGCAACCTTAAAATATTTTTGCAGATTTGCAGCTATTTTTTTCGTTTTTGGAAAAGTGAATCCTGAGAAATCAATGAATGTAGAAAGAAGGCATCTTCTTGTTGAGAATGATTTCCTTAGAGGAGAATATCTCGATATTGCCTTAATTTATTTTTTTACAGGATTTTATGCATACAAAAAAAAGTTTTCTCAAAATGGTGTTTCTCATGACTCTTAATGTAAGCAACATTAATCATCAGTTTAGGGTGCTCGTGACAATTAATGCTCGCGACTTTTTGTGCCTTAATGTGCCTATTATTTTCGTATTCATATTGGATAGACTTCCAGATCTCCAAATTTCATGGTATTTTTATGTAAAGAGAAAATATGCACGAAGTAGGCAGGGGAGTAACTCGGGGATTGCATATAATAACCATTTGTTCATTGGAATTATTCATTTCCAAATGCTTCTCAGAAATTAATAATTGTAATATTTGGCATTGTTATATTTATGATTGAGCGCAAATAAGAGAGTTAAACAATATTATCGAGGCAATTCTTTATGATTAATCACGTTATTTTAGCGACGGATTCTGGTCCAGTGGTCCTAACTGACATAGGTATGATATCAACAATGTGAAACTATTTTTATAGACGAGTTTCTGATGTTACTTTAACCTAATAACCAGTTTAAACTAAAAATCAAACAAACTTCACAAAAGTGCTAATGTATCAAAAACATATTCTCATTGTCCAGCTATAAAGTTGTAAAGAGAAGTTGTAAAGAAGTGCATGTTTTCAGAGTTGTTTGTCGTACAAATCTCTTGTAGACCATTACTAACATCTCTCTTCAGTATAAAAACACAGTTATTATTTTTTGAGATTTTGTTGAGTTTGAATGCGTACATATTATATTTTTTAACCAGATATGATATTATATATAGGTCTTTTTTTATTATAAGGCCGTTTGTAGAAAATAGTTTGGTTCCTGTTATTGTTACTTTGAAAAATTGAGTCGGTCGGTCGGGAAAAATTTTGTTTCTGTATTTTTCCATAAAAAAGTTATGTCTATTTGGCAGCCATCGTTCAAAAAAACGCTCGTTTGAGGATTTCGGGAACAGAATTGCTTATAATATAAGCAAATAAGATGAATAGTGAAGCTTAGTGAAGATTTCTTTCATGCACTCTTATCCGCCATTTTGAAAAAGCGCAATTTGAAAGAGAATCAGGTCATAAATTCGGGAAATAATCCTGAATCCGCTTAACTTTTATGCGTTCACTGCACAAAAGAAAATGAGTGTCCGACTCTCTGGCTCTCAAAGTAAGACATTTTTTAGGGTCGGTCGGAGAGAACGGGAACCAGACATTTTCTTACCAGCGGCCTAAATAAGAAAATTAGGCTATCCAAACAGAGTTTAGGACAATTAGATCTAAAGCCTTAAAATTTAATATAACAGAGAAAGACAATTTTAAAACAAAACGATCAATAAAAATTTTAACGTAAAAAACAAAAACAACAGCATGTTTTGTCAACAGTTTTTCAAGTCTAGTTCAAGTCTAGTTCTAGTTTGTTCTAGTTTGTAATGACATATGTCTTAAGAGAAAGACAGCTGAAATTTTTTTGTTTTTACTTTTATACGATTATCATAAATCTTTTAAACCCCAAAAGATGATCACCACCACCACATCATATACATCAGTTAGGACCACTCGACCAGAATTCGTCGCTAAAATAATTGTGATTTATTATAAAGAATTGCCTCAATAATTTTATTTTACTCTCCTATTTGAATACATCCAATTGAATGATGACGATCTAGCATAGCAACCGCATAGAAACATAGCTCTAGGGAAAATTCGACACGGTAAATTTTTTTTATTTTGGGGGTGGTGAAACTTTATGCAAAAACAAAACTTTTTACCGTGTCAAAATTTCCCTTTCGGCTTAGTTCTTCAGAAAATGAAGAAAGAAGAAAACGAACAATTTCTACATCTTCGGAGGAGTACCGCTGTTCTAGTGATACATTAGCATAAGTTTCAATAATGGTCGTAAAATTAAATTTGCGCTATTGTGTAGCGTATCGACAAAACGATTATTAAAATCATTAACATAACGATATCAAACATCGCAATAATAAATTTTCAGGAAACATTCGGATGAATAATTCAAAAGAACGAATGATTATTACATGCTTCACCGGAACATATATTTCGTAATTATACGCTCAGGGGAGGCCCTTAGCTTAAACTTAGTGTTCTAGAAATGTTTGGTAGTATATCGCTTGAAAAATTGCTTGGTAAAAAAAGAAGGCTAACTAAATCCGAGGGTGGCGCGATTGCACCCAAAGCAACCCCCGAGTTACGCCACTGCCTACTTATTTTGGGGATCTGGAAACGAAGTTATTCAATCTGAATACAAAAATAAATAACACAAAAAGTCACGAGCACCCTTCACCCTTCAAATCCGTAAAATGTTTTTTGTGAAAATATTTAAAAGTCGCCAGCATAAAAAGTCGTGAATCCTAAAAAAGCAAAATGTCGCGAAAGTCGCGAGAATTTTTGTGTTCCCGATCTTTTGTACCTACGATGAATTTCGTCCATATCTCGACGAATTCTACTCACATATTGTCGGGCTTCATGGAAAAAACACAAATAATTTGTTCTGGACAATTTATTTATATCAACGTGAATGTACAAAGTAAAGAGTCCTAAGTTACAAATTAAATCAGATTGATAATTACTTCTTTCACGATTTTACAATACATTTCTCAATCTTGTATTCTCAAATCAGAAGAAAAAGTTGTGAATGCACTTCGTCGTGTGGCTGTCATAAAGTAGTATGAAACGCTTTTTATCGCAAGTTTTGGTCGAGTGGTCCTAACTGTACATACACGTGTGGTGAGCAGCCCCTGCACTTCATTTTTTTGTAGATGAACCTATAAACGTACCTACCATTTTCATGGAAAATTTGGACAACACAGTCACTAAGCCATACTTCTTTTTCTTGTGTATTACTTCCACCAAAACCATGTTGCTTTGCGATTAGTATGACCGACCAATTTTTAAGTGTTTCCGAAACTGCGAAGGAAAACGTCTTCGACGCCATCTTTAATGAGCAGTAACTTTTAGTCTCGATTCGTTGTCAGACGTGCAGAAAACATGTAAGAAAACACTTCATTACAGACTTTCGGTAAGTGTGATCACGGTGGTAAAAACATTCCATTCTCAATCGCTGTGACAATAAATCTCTCCCACCACATTAATTATTAAAACTTTTCCTAATCTTAAAGATTCAAAAAGCTATAGCAGGTTGAAAGATCACAGGCATTGTTGAGCAACTATTATTGATAGCAATAAATGTTTCAAGTATTTCTAAACAAAGTTGTGAAAATTTTGTTGTTTTTATAAGGCTTTGGCATTATCATCTAATAATATCCACTCCAAGTTTATTGTAAAACTTTATTTCTTATGTAAATATTATGTCAGTTAGTTTAAGAAACTATTCGATCGATACAGACTCGGAAACAGATGATTTAATAGAGCTCCAAACTTTACCACGGTCTAGCAGTAGGAAGTATTCCGAAAAATCTGAAAACATTATGGCTGCTAGTACTGTTACACAAACTCCAAATAAAAAACAAGAAAAAAGGGGTTTAAAAGAAAGAATCTTTGGAACTAAAAGACCAAGTAAAGGTAATGAAGCCATTGTATTGGATTATAGTATGGTACAAAAAATTATATATTAATGTGCTGTTTCTGATAAGATATTTTGTTGCATTTATTATGCATCAATGGAAACATGGTTTGATTGTGTTCATTTGACTACTTCTTAACTTACTGAGTATCTTTGTTATTTGAGAATACTTATTTTAATTTATTTTAAGAATGTTCAATGTAAAGACCCTTCCTAATTACGAATTTAATAAATCAATACGTAAATACATATACGTAATATATATATACATAGCTTAAAAATGCTATATAGATTCTGTGCTGTTAATCAAATTAAACAAATTTCTCCTTTCTCATTTCAGTGATATGTTCTTATTTTGTACTAGTTATGTACTAGTTTCATGACCAGAATCTTTGATTATTTTTGGTTTCATGATAGAGCTCTAAAAGTTGATTAACAATGCATGATTATAATGAAGCGAGTAGTTGAAATTACTCATTGCTTTTACTGACTGATATATAAATGAATATTACATCTTTGTACTTTCTTAAATGGATCAAGAATTCTAAGGGTATTGATATAATACAAGGGTAATATATATAAGGGTAATGATACTGTGTGTGAGTGAATTTACCGACCCATGCCCTGTGAGGGAAATTGGGTAGATGATCCATCAGGTGTTGCAGGAGGTCATCCAGGAGAGCGCAGACCCTTGATTGGGTTCATGTCACTTATGTGAGTGTCAAATACTTAAGAGCCTCCAACCTAAGAATGTAATGAATGGGCCTTCAGGCCTGATGTTACTAAGTACATAGATAGATATATAGTATGAACTAAGAATAAGTAGTTGTTCAAAAGTTAAACACATCAACAGTACACTCTCCTAATACATCATAATTATGCATTGCATAATTTGATATTTTTAAATTGAAGTATCAGTGAAAGGGGAGGAGATTTTCAAAAACTATAAAAAGACTTGTCAATCAACTTTTTGAGCTCTGATATTTACCAAACTATCATTTGTCATCACAAGATCCCTTTAAGTAACTGCCAACTAGCTAATGATAACTGTAGTTAGGTATATTATTTTTACTGTTTCAATATTTTGTTATAACATTTTATGACTGGAATCATCTAGAGGATAATCAATAGCATATAAAGCATATAAGTTTCATTTTATTTAATGTGTGAATTGTTACTAATGATCATCCTGATGTTAAGGAAACTGATACTTTAATCGGATTAATTTTCACGATATCAATTTTTGCAATTTCGAAAGCTCATAAAATTTTTTGGGTTTGTTTTCGTGAATAGGTACTTTTCAAAATTTGGCATGGATTACAAGCTTTTTTTATAAGAACAATTTTATAAGAACTCGAGCCTCAGATTTGGCCAAAAAGTAAGAAAAAAATAAGAACAACCTGAGGCTTAAATCATTGTTCCAAAAATTAAGAACAGTGTGAGCCTCAATTTTCTTGTAAAATAAGAACAATGCATGATGTGAATCCTCTCATTGGTAAATGGTTTAGAAGTTTTGTATTTTTTTCACCTTCAATAAATTTGCAAATGAGTTATTACTGAACAGCAACCTTGCCTTTTATCAGTTCCTTTTAAAAAGATTTTTTTTTTATTTTGCTGGAAGTTCCATAAATAAGAGAACAAAATAAGACTGAAATTTGAAACTGTGTTATTATTAAAGCTAAGAACAAAATAAGAACATTTCTGGCTGAAAAAAAGAACAGCCAGCCTCAGGTCAGATTTAACTGGTTCTTATAAAAAAAAAGCGTGTATTTTTCTATTTATATACATTTATTTTCACGGTTAAAAGGATTATGAACGAAAAGAATGGACTCTTTAGGTGAAAATTACTTATGAAATAAACCTTTTTTACCTTTTTTAAGCTTTTTTCACATGCACTTAAAATTTTACATAAGCTCTTACGCCTAGGACAATGTTTATTCATTCTCTTTTTAAGGAAAAGTTTTCGTAAGCCTCAAGAAGAAAAAAACATTCAAAAAGTTACATCGAGCATTCGCAATTACATCATTTTTCGCTAATGATCTATTTTCAATCGTTTCAAATGTATATTGTATTTTTTATTGCAACAAATTTTAGTGCATGTGAATGAAAATCCCCGCGTAAGGTATTACGACAAAAACTACGTACATGTGAGAAAAGCTTTATAAGTATATAACTAATTGCAAATCTTCTTTATTCCAAACAAATCACAAGCTGATCTTTTTGGGCGTTCTCATTGGCCACTATCTTCGTTGTTAGCTTTTTGGTAGCCTTCTTTCTAATCAGCTGTTAGATTCCATAATGATTAGATTGAATCATTGAAACTACCTTTTCCATTTCATTTTAAACCTAGAGATATAGTGTCACTATTCCCTGCTGACCCCATCAAATGTGTCATAAAGCAACTAGAGCTTAAATCCATAATAGACTAGACATCAGAAAAATGTTTCTTGAAGGATACAAAACTACCTTCACAAAAGAAAAAACAAGAAGAAAATGTCATCATTTTAGATTAGGTTAGATTTTAATTAGTGATGTCTGAAATACTTTTTAAGGGAAAATATTGATTTAGCTTGTGTTATACACCATTTTGTCATTTCTTAATCCAATGAGCAAACAATAAAAAGAAAGACATAAAAAGAAAGAAAAAGCCCAGCTGGATAAATGAATACTGTGTAAAATTTTCATGATCCAAGAATTTTACATGTTTTCGTGATATAAAGTTCGTGATAAAGGCAAAAAAAATCATGGCCAAAATTAATCCAATTATATAAAGTAATTAGTGAAAGGATTTTGGAATCATTTTACAGTCAAACCAGTGAGATTTAATTATTTCAAAAAATTATTTCGAATACATAGTGTATAAGTGTATAAGTTATTTAGGAGCAAATGATTAAAAATGCACAAAGGCAGCTATAATTGAGCCTGGGCTGCTTGTATATATCTCCACAGAGAAAGTCTTCTTGTGCAAGGTTCCAAGCACTTATAGTATATCTTATTTGTTTAGTCTTGCAATAAAACGGACTAATGCAACCTTCTGACAAAAATCAGATGGTCTGTATACATGTTTATATTGTTACCTCATCCAGGTCTAATTTTATTTATACTATGAAAATTGATATATGCATGTATGTACATAGTGTCGACAATATAAATTTTGATTGTAAAAAATTTTATTTTATTTTAGGCTCAACAAAGTTTGATGTAGTTCGCAATGTTGAGATACTAAACTACACTCAAAGAACTGATGATATCCATGAAAGAGAGGTTCGAAAAGCATCTTTTGGACCTGTACGAACATCCTTCATTCATGGTCACAAATTTGATCCACATAACAAACCCACTTGGTGTGATGTATGTGAAGACTTTATTTGGGGATTGTACACACAAGCAATGCGGTGTCAATGTATGTGATGCTAAAATAATTGTTAGGATAAAATATTGTGTTTGAATGAACAAAATATTAAGTTATAATGTATAACCCTAACCCTTACCCTTACCCTATTAAATTATTTATTCTAGCTAATTCTCTTGAAAAAGTTTTGGGCTTTCATATTGACCTCAAAGAATTTTTTTTGGATCGGTTATTTCTTGAAAACCTATATTTTCCGTAAACTCTCATGTTTACTTTTGCGACAAAGTGAATGAGTGAATAGGTAGAGAACTGGGTTCATATTTTGAAAATATAAAAGATTTTGAGACAATATCTGAAAGTGAATCTTTTTTTAGAGAATCACAAGTTTTTTTAGAAAGTAGGTTATTTAATCTGACAGCTAAAGTATTTAAAATCGATTATCAATTCATACAATATATATTATTGTTGCTGTTAATGCTTTTTTAAAAAAGTTGTTTAACCTTGAATCCAATATTTCTGAACATCAATGCCAATGAGGATGAAAATGTTGTTGTGTGAAAGCCAAAAGTAGACAGAAATAGAATACAGGATTGAAAGATGTCAAAACATGGAGTTTGATGAATTTATAAGAGCCTTGTTTCCAGTTTCAGTGAAAGAAATTCTTTTATTGAAAGCTACTTTCCAAAAAACTTTCTTTCTTTTCTTTATTTCATTTTTATGTTGTTGGTAAAACGTTATAATACACAAGAAAACTCAGAATATAATTTGCCATTTTTAAAAGAATGTTTAGATATACCCTAATATTCAAATAATTAGTTTATAAACTCATTTGGTGCAATATCAAAATATAAGTATATATTACCTTTTATACAATTTTACTTAATCCATTGAATACGAACTCAGACATTCATTCATAGAGTAATTAGTTAAACCACATAAATATTCCATTACTTTGAAGTATGTGTGCCAGTTTTATTAACTCACTATGTCACTGAGTACAAATCAATATATAATCATTGGAAACACATTAAAACATTTCGTTCGTTAATATTTCAGTAGCACATTTCTTTGTTGCTTAAATTACCAATCTTATGTGAAACAAGACTTCATTTTCACACAGCTCCTTGATGTGTTTTTCTTTCTGTGTTTTGATAAAATGTCATGCTATCTTCATATGGGTATGAAATTTGAATTTAATTAAGTAAAGATTCTGTTTCTTAGGAGTTTTTGTGATGGTAATGGTTTAAATTAAATTTCAGACTGTCGGTACACTTGTCACATGAAATGCTTGAAGTATGTGCTGCTTGATTGCCCAAAAGCACCAAGTATAGAACGAACACGCGAAGATTTAATGAAAGAAGCTTCAGAAATATTTGTAAGTATTATTTTTTGATATTTTAGTTTGACTTCCTTTTGTAGATTAAAAAAAACTGGTTAGTACTTGTTATTGTGACACACTTTGTAATAACCTTTGTCACACTTTGTAATAATGTTAAACTACCACACTTTGTAATAACGTTAAACTACCACACTTTGTAATAACGTTAAACTGCCACACTTTGTAATAACGTTAAACTGCCACACTTTGTAATAACGTTAAACTGCCACACTTTGTAATAACCTTTGTCACACTTTGTAATAACGTTAAACTGCTACACTTTGTAATAACGTTAAACTACCACACTTTGTAATAATTTCAGCTTTTAGATCCCCATACTTCAGGAATTTAAAAATGAAGGAAATCCATATGTAATTAAAATGGCCAACCAACCTCGTTCCCAGGATGTGTTTTCACTTTTGACAACCACTAGCTGTACTGTTCTTTAAACTTTCTCTTCCAAATTTTTCAATTATGTACCATGATGAGTTTGCCTCTGCTGCAAGAACCACCCAAGCAAAGTTCCATTTGGGATGCTGGATCATTTTTTCCAACTCTTCAGCTAAACCATTCAGGTTCCAAAAATATCTAGAATCTTTTGGATATTAAAGCTAAGTGTCCACGTAAGCAAAATAAGTTCTTTGCAAATTAGTTTCGCAAAAAAATAAATTCCTGCTCTGGTGGACACACATTTGCGAAAGTAATCACCTGTTATTCTCCAAAATAAGTCGCCTATTTTTTTGCGAAATGAATTGAAAATGGTTTCAATCAAAAAAATAAGTTCTTTGCTTGAAATTCAAACTTTAAATTATGACGTAAATGAAATGAAGTTTCAAAAGATTTTTTGTTGAAAATCATAATCACTTGAAAGTAAAGACCGAAAGTGATTTAAAGTGTGTTGTAGTGTATATATGTGCGTATGATCTAAACTGAAAGCATGGGTAGGAAGGCTTTGTTGGATATAACTATCCATGGTCGAAGCATAAAAGAAAAGGTTTCAAAAAATAAATCCATTTAAGTGGATACACTACAACAGGTGTTTGCGAAATATTTTTTGGCGACAGAAAATTTGCGTTAAGCCTATTTCAAGGAATTAATTCTGTCAATTATAAGTGGACACTTAGCTTAACAGTTATCAAATCATTATTTTCTTCTTTAGTAGCTATGGGTTCAATATATATACACTTGGAAGATGGGTTCTTCCTTTTTCTTGTACATAACTTAAGTCTTTACAAGTCTGCAATATGTTCTGATATGTATCACAAATGTGACCGGGAAATGTGTATCTAGATTGTTCAATAGCAGTCTTGAGAATCTTCACTAAAATTTCAATTGGAAGATTTAAAATGTTATTGTGTTCAGAATTATCTTCCACTCCTTCAAGTTCGGATTGATTATGAGTTAACTGATCATCAAGTTCAGCTGACAAATTTTGAACATCATATGTAATGAATACCTTGTTCTTCAGACAAATAGTGCTATAAGATGGTAACATCTTGCATCACCGTTACCAATTCCTGAATTTTATTTTTCATGAACTCTTTGGGTGACAACTGAATATGAACAGAGAGCAACGCCACCTTGGCTGATAATATGATTATGCTCGGAAATTATTACAAAGTGTGGTAGGTATTACAAAGTGTGACAGTTTAACGTTATTACAAACACAACAATTGTCAGGTGTTTAAGAGCTCTACATTTTTTATGAAAATTTTGAAAAAATCAATGGTGTTGATATCAAAGCAAAAAGATCCTCATCTTTTTACTTTGATGCAATTCCTGTTGTCAGTGTACTTTGCTAATAGCATAGCTATAGAATGTTTAAATACTGATAGATAAATATTTTATGGTAGCAAGATACAGGACGAATGTAGCAGAATAATCAACACTAGTTGTAACATATGAAACATCTTACCTCCAATATTATTTGTTAAGAATTTTGTCTTTGTGGAAACTTCATCACATTCAATTGAGGAGCACTAGTAGTTGCACATTTTGTTTTTAAAATTCTGATATTTGATTCAGATGAAATTATGTTCACCTATTGAATATGCTATGATTTGAATATAAGTTTGGCTGATAAATAATTGATTGTTTGAATTTTCACATATGAATTGAAATGCTTCTGTATCAGTCAATTTACAAGTAGACTATTTTCATCATTTGTGTGAAGCTTGCACCAAGATTATTTATTGAGAAACTATGATTGCTGATCGAATCGAATTCTGGAATAGCCAAGGATTGATAGTAATTTCTTTTTTTAGTTTAATGTTAAATTATACTTTCTTGTAGGATTGTAGGAAGGTTAGTGGTAAAACCGCTACATTGTGTAGGTTAGACTAGTTTCGCACAAGATTAGATGAAAAGAAAACAATCCAGTGTTTCGGTAGGTTGATGTAATAAGATGCACTACAGCAATTTCTATTTTGGGCATTTGTAAGATATTTCTCTGTGACTTCCACTAACATGTAATCTCTAGGATATTATTGCCAATAAATTATTTGATATCATGATAAAGGTTTTGGAATATCATATAGAACATCATATATTGTGGTTTTGGTTTTTTTTTTCAAAGAGTGAATCAAATGGCACGGTTAACCTCGAAAAGAAAAATAATAACCTTCCTGAATTTGTGAAATCTACATCACAATTAACAGATCTGATCAAAGAATACAATGAAAAGTCATCACTCATCATGACCTTGGTAGGAATTCCAAGTATTTTTCAGGATTCTCTGACAGCTATACCACTCAGATCCACTTTATAGATTTCCTCTTCGCACGTTTTAGCATGATGACTATACTTTTGATGGCTTCATACGTGTTCATATGAATTTAAACCGACCTGTAAATATATCATCTGATGTGAGCAGCCTAACATTGAAGAAAGCAGTGATGAGAACGAAATCAGGCAAAGCAAAACGACCTCTATCACATTCACGTAGGCCTGTGACAGAACTATTTCCAGACGCTACTGAAGTTTCTAGTTATGATGATTCTGGTTTGAGTTCACAGTCATCCACTCTGTCAAGTGTAGATACTTCAACATTACCTTCATCAATGAATGTCAGGAAAGAAAAGGTGTGAATATGTTGTTTTATCGTAGTTAATTCTTTATCACCATCATCATCTACTTGTAATCAAAATGGAGAGATTGAGAAAGGGGAACTGGTTTTTGTTGTCATTGAATCTTATTTTCATGAGACAGGCTTGTATTATTTTAGAGAATAAATCGAAGGTTAAGCTTCTACATGCCGAAAGGAACGTACAAACCACTTCATGTAACTAGTACAACTACGGCTCGTGAGGTATAAACTGAAAGCAACTTTTTGTATGCTTACTTTTTGATGAGAAAGTTACTGTAACTCACTTGATTCTTTTGTTTGAAGGTCATTGAAGCATTACTGTCAAAGTATAATGTGACTGATAATCCGAAAAAATTCGCATTATATGAAAAATACAGTAAAACGGAAGGAGGCGAAAACGAGAATTTGGTATACAGGAAGCTTCAGGATGAAGAACATCCTTTAGTATTATGTCTATCATGGGGTGGAAAGAATTCCTCTCGAACGTTTGCACTAAAAGAAGATGAAGATGGTCACATACAGGTTTGTTTATTATAGAAAATTGTACTGAGAATAAACATGATATGTTTACATAAGCATTATGGCAGAGGGAATCTAAACGTTATAGCATGCAATATATGCACTTGAAAAACTTGAATCCAGCATTAGTTTGATAAAAAAAATTCTTTCATTTATTATTATTTCAATATTATTACTTATAATATGCTTGCACTAATCATATGGTACGGGTTTAGTTGACGACACTTCAGTAGTTAGATCAGTTGCTTGAACTAGTCCTTTGCATGACGAGCTATTTTGTTAATTATTGTTGAAAAAATATTCCAATGTTTACTGAAAGAACGAACCTTGCTTCATATGTTTATTCTTCAACTTGTCTATTTACACCAGATTACGTGTTTCTAAATACTGTATGTCCTGCTGAAAAGGTCTAACCGACTTTTTTTTCAGTGGATGAGTTTCGAAGTACCAGAGCTAAAAAATTTCTTGAAAATTTTACAAATGGAAGAAGATGAACTGATGGCACAGGTAAGTAATTGAAATTTGTTTTTGAAATGTGTTCTTCACTAAGCAGTTGTATGTAGCATGCCACAAAATTCGTGTTGTTATTCTTCAACTTCAAACATGTTGGGATACTTCATAATTCTATAATGGGGAAAAAGCAGTGTTTATGTTGTTCTTGAAAAGAACTTGTAAAGTTCCCCATTGTACCAGCTCAGTTGCTTCAGTGATGTTCAGTTTACCTGCCGATCATTTGTTTTCTAGATATATCAGAAGTATGAAAACTACCGTGATGCACTAAAAAAAGCCATCGATTCTAAAGCTATAGATTTTGAATATACCTCCGAGGCTTAGCAATCAGTAGATGTTTCCTGGGTTCATCAACTTGTGCAGTGTTTATATATGACCTCTTCTTTATCTTCTCTTAGTGGAAAATGCAATCGCCTTGTTTTTTGTGGGACTTCCAATCCTTATTGAACCGATATAGTTCTTTCTGAAAGAAAAAACTCGACCCTTTTTGTCTACTGTTATCATTTCCTCTTGTACTTCGTTTTGTTGCAAGACACCGTATCGATTATGGGTAACTTTTATATATACAGACATTGCTATATATTTTTTAATTTATTTCCTTTCATAAAGTTAATGTTGAAAACGTAGAATAAAATATAGACAAACTGTATTTTCATATTGACTTAAAATGGAATGAAGAATTATTTTCGTCTTTTCTCAAACGTCGATACGTCCACCTCCCAGTTTATATACAAAATATGCATTTAAGTTTGTTTGCTTATAAGAGCCAGGTAACCCCCTTAAACATTTTTCGCCAGTCATATTATGGTTAACTTGTCGCAATACAGTGGACTCTCGAACTCGCAGGACCAAGATATTTGTTCGAGATAGAAAGTTCGAGATAGAGAAAAATGGTCCAGAAACCGAAATTTTAACTGATACAGTAGGAGGGGTTGATACAGGGTAATTAAATTCGTATTAAACTTCTATTTTCAATGCTCGGAAGATCTTTTATCAAATGTTGTAATGAAATAGCCTATCTATACAGGTTTAAAGAAATACGTAATATCCTTCTGTTTCATAGCTTCCTCTCTTTCTTTTTGGTAGAGCCGTTCAAAATTGAAAACTGCTGTTTTCATTTGTCCAGCTCTATCGCTAAACATGGCAGCATCTTTCAAAATATCTAATGCTGATTCAATAGCTGATCTGGATGGCTTTTCTGGTACAGGGTCAAAAACCTCTTCGACCTCTTCATCATTTTCTCTTCGTTTTCTTGGTTCTTCAACGTGTTCACGATATCATCTTCATTAATCTGAGGAGCTGTTGTGATTGCATTGTCGTCTAGGCTCACAAAAGCAGTAGCGGTCACATCATCTGGTACCATTGATGAATCCACTTTCTTTCAACCATCTGATGCCTTAAAGGTCGGTAATTCAAAGCTCTTAGCAAACTGCAGCGCTTTTTCTTTTTAATATTTGGCCATCAACCGGTAGGTTTTGACTACGTTGAAGCGTAAACCATTGTAGGATAGCCTTGTCAACTTGCTCAAAATCGCACAAACGTATTTTCTTGGCTTCTGAAGAAATTTGTTCCAAACTTTTCAGCAGTTTCTCTTTGTTTTTCATCCAGGTTGAGATGGTATTTTTCGGCACATTATATTTTTCTGAAGCCTCCTTGTTGGTCATTCCCTTTTCAATTTCTCGAATGATCTGACATTTTTTAACATGTTTTGTATTCGTTAGCTTGCGTTTCAAGACAAAGACCGGTCTAGTTGCGTTTTTGGTAGGTAGACTTCATCGAGGAAACAACTGTAGTTTATGAAATGGGAAGTTACTTGAGCTGTTGATGTCAATAGGGGAGTTTAACAAGCTGGTTGAGACCTTTTAAAAAATTGACCTAGCTTAGTACTTTCAACTCCATATGATTGATTGCTTTTAAGTGCTTTCAACTCATGTGATTAGCTGTATAGTCCTCCTAGCAATCAAATGCGACGTTATCAATGCTATGCAGACTACGATATGTTATAAAGACTGTTATCAATCACATTTTTGAACAAAGTCTCGCAGCATCTCGAAGCAAAATCAGTTATCTGTTTAAGGAACTATTGACGGTGGTAGGGTGTGTACCATGATCATCGACCTAGTAAGAGTTCCTTCACGGCGGCGCGCAGATCGAAGTCCATTTCTAATCAACTGGGCCGTTCAATCGGAAAATTTGTCGTATTCAAAGGGTTCGACCCATTTGTTGCAAAAAGCATTTTATTAAAATAACCATTAATTGATAAGATCGAAAGTTTTTTGGAATGATTATCTTGATATGACTACATGCCTCTAATACGAACGGAGACTTTAGATAAGACTCGGTTATCCAACTGAAGGGGAAAACCAAACTTCTATCATTTACTATCTCATAGCTAAAATTAATTATATTGAATTTCGTGACGGCGGCGTAAGTTTAGGGGCTGTCCCAGTTAGCTGAGATCTCACTACTTTAAGGGCAGAAACTTTCGCGGGCAGAAACTTTCGCGTGTAGGAAAAAACGCGACATTTTTGACATTAACTTTCGCGTTTTTGGGTTTTTTGAACAAATTTCACGGAAAAAACTTTCGCGAAAAGCAAAAAAAGTTTTTCAAACAGGGGAAAAAACTTTCGCGAATCGTGTTTAAAGTTATTTTTTTTTCTTTCTTTTTTATTGTTTACAAAAAGATTTAAACATTTTCTTCCTCTTCCCATTCTGAATCTGAGTCTTCGTCGCTTTCTAAGTCATCTCGTTGAATTTTATAACCGCATTTTATAAACTCTTCCACAGTGATATCGCATACAGGTAGTAGATGCTGGTTGTCGTAGGGTTCAGAGTGTTCATTTAATAAAGGGTCGATATCTTTGAAGGGGTCAATGGGTGGCATTTTTTCTGAACAAACCTTAATCGCATCATAAATGCCCGCCGCCTTCCATCCGCTCTCGATAACTTCTTTTCCTTTGGATGTACTCATATGGTTATAGAAATCTACCAACCAGCCAGCATGAATGAGCTTCAACTTTGTTAACTGCAGACCGACTTGTACATCTTCAATATTAATTCCTTTATCCAATTGTGTTTTCACTTGTCCAGAATACCAATCGTTAAATTTTCGTTTCAAGAATCGCTTAGCATAACCATTGACTGTTAAATCAAGTGGCTGATAAAACTTGGTCATGTTAGCAGGGACGTTGACTATGCATATATTAGCATCTTTATAAGCATCAAGAACGTCTTTGGTCATTTGACCTTACCCCCAGCTGTGAACATACTTGCTACCAAAAACAATAAAAGAAAGAAGGTAGCAGATCCCAAGAAAAACCGTGACATTAGGGAAATGTTTAGCGCGGGCAAGAAAAAGAAGGCATCCCAAGTAATTGTAATCGATGAGTAATAAAGGAAAACAAAATAAATAAACACCTGAGTTTTGTTAATTTTTTTAGATTTTTTTCAGTTGTTGGTGGTTTAAAAACAGTTTTTTTTTACTTGCAGATGTTTTTCGGTTCAAAAAATGATTTTTTTTACCTTGAAAAAACTTTCGCGTTTTTTAAAAAATGTACAAATTTCGCGGAAACAACTTTCGCGTTTTTGGCCTAAAATATTTAAAATGGCAGAAACTTTCGCGAAAATGACCAAAAAACGCGAAAGTTTCTGCCCTTAAAGTATTTTTAAGAAACGCATGAAAAAATGTGTTCGTATGACAAGCGAGGCAGCCTTACCGAGACGGGATAAAAATTGTGCACAATCAACACTCCATCCTGCCGAGGAGGGGGGATTTTATCAAATCCTTGCACAAAGAATGTGAAGTCACATGATGTAAACAAATTCCCGCCGGTTAAGCGGGATGAAAATTATCAAAATCAGGCCGCCACTCCACATGAGAACGGCCCCTTTTCTGAGGACACAGTTCTGATTTACATTTTAAGATAACAGTTGCAAAACATTTGCACAAGCGAGGTCTGGTTGTCTTTACATGAAAGTACGACCTTCTTCGAAGTAACTGAGTCAAGAAAACAATTAAAGCCAGTTTTGTACATTATTAACGTAAACTGCTATTGAAGTTTGTCACGCATTGTCAGGGGAAGAAAAACAAATTCTTACAAGTCTTATTCTGATTAAATAACAAACAAGTAGTAAACAATTATATTTTAATGTTCCATTTGAATATTTTATTGAAAACAAATTAAAATTTTTTGGAACTATTGTACAATAAATACAGTTATTGCTGAAAAAATAACCAACAAAACGACAGGCCAAGAAAAACAAACTTTTTCCTGCACGAAAACAAAATATAGTAGCAGTGGCGAACTGATCAACTACGAAACCCTGTTGCATATTCACCTACTGGTATTCCTTCTGTTCATATCTACAGTCGAACTACGATATAAAATAATTGTAGAATCCATCATACTATATACAGAGTGAGTGAGGGTTAAGAATATTCTATTATCATACACTCTATGATTTAGATTTGTTATATTCTTCCATTTCCGTTAGATATCTTTCTTTATCCGCCATCGCTTTTTTCTCGTATGGTTCCTTTTCTTCTTTAGATAACATTCTCCATCTCTCACCCATCATCTTTGCTATATCAGTAATACTCAACTTGGGATTTTCCTCTTTGATCGTTGGACGCAATTCAGCAGCGAAGTGGAAATATGCAGTTCTAAAATTTGAAGTAAGATTCTTTTTGAAAAGGATGTATGTAAAAGGAAATTGTTAATACTAATGAACATTAGGGTGACGTTACAGGAAGATCCCTTTAAAACCTGTGGATAAAATGAGTGTACAACTAGGGGAGAGAATAAAAACATCTGTCTACTGCAGAAATGACTTTTAAGCAAATACTTAACACACTTTACTTTACTCTATTAAAACACAAAATATAGAATCAAAACAGGGTTCATACAGCATCTGATAAAAAAATCCCCGAATTTTATTGAATTTTGATCATTTTTCCATGACCAAAACATCAAAAAAGTACATTTTTTCCCTGACTTTCCCTGTACCTCTGGTTTTCCTATATTTTTTCCATGACCAAGTCATATGAAAAGAAAGAAAAGCAAAGAAACATTTTGATATCTAATAACCAGAACAAGAAATTTGAATCAGTTTAATGAACGAAGATAAAATTTATAAATAACATCTGAATCTGGTTAAACCTAGAACATAAAGTAAAATAACATAATGATAATTCATATTCAAGTAGTGTAATATCAATGATCATTGATACACCTGGCTGGGCATTTGTAAAAATCTGGTCCTGAAATTAACCAGGATGTCCAAACCTGCCACAGTAGCAACTGGTGTATAGATATGATTATGGTTCATACTCTAGTCTTGCTATTAAACATTTTAATCATTCATTGCTTGGTTTTGTTTGAATAACACAAACACTGTTTTCAGATGAATGTCTTTAATTGAATCAAATTGATTTTGGAACTGTGCCATTGGAGCATATTCCCATTGATCAATTGTGTATAACATTAGTATGTACAAATTCTCTACATTTTCTAGTAGAGTAGATAAAACTGATCAGACTATGTACTGTCTAGGATAGACAGAAATGTTCCATCTAATTTTTAATGTGACATCAGTTATTCAGATGTTTCTCCAAGTATAAGCCCCTAAAGGAAGTATTCTATTGAATTCTCATGTAAACCCTTAGAAGATCCACTTTAAGGATTTTTGGGAACAAAATTTGGCAGACGTGAGGATGTTCCATTAACACCTTTAAGGTGCAACGGATTGGAAAATAATGTATGCACATCAATACCATTTTTCAAAAATTAATATATAATGATGCATGCAGTTGTGGTTCATTGAATTTGTAGCTATAATCAAACTACAAAAATTCTTTGATGTTATTTTTGTTTTCTCAAAACAATGATTTCCACCATTAAAAGTGGGGACGAGGCTGAGAATGCAAGGAATAACCTGAAAAATAAACTTACCTGCAACTTCCTATATTATGTTTGATAAAAGTTTAAACCAATAAAAACAAGTCCACAATGTGTGGATGGATAAAGATTTCTGAAATTGCAGATTAATTGGCGTGATTTGATGAAACTATTTTTATCCTTGTAACAAAAAATTCCATTATGAAAAACTTGGTAAAATTTGGATTTATTTCAAAATTTTTGGGCATGGCTAAAGTTTTCATTTGATGATGGTTTAATAAAAATCAAAAGGCATTTGTTTAATTTGTATTAACAAACTTAGTGAAAATATTTACCACAAAACCAAAAATCTTTCAAACTATGATATGTGACACAATAAGATTGAGATGATTGCTCATGTTTCACAACCTTATAAGAAAAATAGAAATCAAAATGTCCTATACACTATTTCACCATGTTATCGAAATTCACTGATGTATAATTAAACTTGGTACATTCTTAAAGAAGATTCTCCCAGAAGAAATCTGAATGTTTCACCAAGATAAGCTTAACTTCAAATTTATCATATGTAAATATATCACATAATGTAATATTTATTTTATGGCACAAACAAAATCTTTAAAATAAAAGAAATATGAGTATTAGTTGGGAATTAAGTTCTTCTTTTATTTTTCATGAGGGTTTATCAACGAAGGCATACTGTTAGTTATACGCATAGTTATAGGTTGAGATTTGTAGAAATACCACTTGCTAATAGGTCACCAACCGTGAAACTTGTGGTAAAAGAAATATGTAACGAATGCTAATTAAAGTATTTTAAGAGTTATAACATATGCTTAGCATACAAACTTGAATATCCAAGAAGTAAATTGTTTTTGAAACAACTCCTGTAAAAAAAATTTATTTCACATTGTCTCTGTTTTCACTCGAATTGTTACGAAAGTAATGAATGATGTACTTACACATGTCTTTTAGGGGCATTTGGGTCTGCTGTCTTCTTTTTCTTCTTCTTTTTCGGTTTATCATCATCTGAATCACTGTCACTGGGGGGTATATAACTTTCCATTTCTTTTTCATATCGTTTTCTGTCCTCTTCAGAAAGTTTTACATAAGGAGCTTTATCTTCATCTGACATTTTCTTCCACTTACCACCACATATAGTAGAAAAATCTGTAAATTTGTGCTCAACACCATTTTTTCCGCACTCTTTCCTTTCGCATTCTGTAAAGCAGATATACGCAGATTTTACACCTTTTGGTTTATTCGGATCCTTTTTCCCTTTTGGCATTTTTTCCAGTGGTTAGATAAGATTCAGTGACCCTTTCTTATCCCTCCTTGATTGACTATTACGAGAGCAGATGAAAGGACCAAAAGTTTTGGCGCTTTGCTTCGAACCTGTTATAAAGTAACCAATGAGAAGTGTCGTTTCGATAGTATGCGAGTGCACCATAGTTCTTTCATAGTTCGTTATACTTTCTTTAGACCATGAGTACACTGTGCCAACACTGACTAAATGATTTCAAACTGGCGCGATCGAACGTAATATGCACAACACACACACCACGAACAAGTATTTTTTATTCGAATTATTTTTTATTCCACAACACCACACATTATTCCGATCAATCTGAAACCATGTGCCTGTTTTAAAAAAGAATTTCAAAATTAGGCGAATTTTCAAATATTTTCAAATTTTCGTTTTTGATCTGATAGGACTGGACTGCAATATTAACCGCCTATGTTTTGGGATCGATGTACAATATTATAACCTTAAAGTCGCAATAAGAATAATTCGCGAAAGTCGAAATTTTTTCATTGTCGCGAGTAGCCCCTAAACTGATAAAAGTCGCGTACATTTAAAGTCGCGAGACGCCATTTTGAGAAAATTTTGTACGCATAAAATCCTGTAAAACACATAAAATTGAAGCAATATCGAGCAACTTTTCCTCTACTACGTCATATTCTCAATAAAATGCACCCACTTTTTGGATTAATTGACAATCATTTATTTGACACAAGACGTTAGAATACAACTAAAGGATGACTGGCGATTCTACGCATGGGGCAATTCTTCAGAGTTCACCTTTCCAGTGAAATAATGAGAAAAAATAGCTGGAGACTTGAGAAATATTTTTTGTGAGAATATTTAAAAGTTGCGTGCACAAAAAGTCACGAATCCTAAAATAGAAAAATGTCGCGTACACAAATGTAGCGAAAGTCGCGACAATTTGTGCTGCTCGCGACTTTTTGTGTACGCGACTTATTGTGACTTTAAGGTAATTATTGCCAAAATTTTAAACGATTTTGATAGGCTAATTTTTATCTCGATCTGGTGATTTCCAAGGGGAAAAAGCTTGCAAAAGTTGAATTCATTTCTACTTGGAGAATGGACGAGGAGAAACCAAAGAACGTTGAACTTCAAGCGCTTGTTGTATGTTATTTAAACAGCAGCAGTCATACATGATCTATAGCACAAAATAGGAACTTCTTTTGTATATACTCAGTAGAACCATAGTCACAAGAAAAACTAGTCTGGTGACTCGGTATTTTCGGGCCGTTGTTCCTTTCAAACTTCATTTTGTAGTGGTGGCCTGACTGAGAGTTTATCAAATCCTTCAAAACGTGGCTGTAGGAGGCGATTTTTTATTAGGAGAAGATCTTAATGCTTTGTTGGTGGCTATCGATGAGGATATTTCTAGGAGAAGAACCATGTAAATTATTAATGGATCTAGAAATAAATTGGTTATTATTATTATTATTATTATTATTATTATTATTATATTCTAGAGAGTCATGATGAATTTAATTCAGCACTTAATTCCTTGATTGATGATATTCCAGCTGAAGATTCTCATACCACACATTCCAGTGTGAACATTGCATGCAGTAAAGTTTGCATTTCAGGAAGAGGTTGATCAGACATATATCAACGAAAAGCATAAAGATGAGGACGATGTTACTGGTCTTCAATCAGTGCAACAGACACAAACTGAAGATATATTGCATGCTTTTTCTTGTGACTATGGTGAAACCAGAAGACAGTTTGGAAGGCTATATTGGAAGAGAGGAGATATCGAGAGGTTACATAGAACAATTTGTTAGGAAGAAAGAAGTGTATATAAACACCAAGCCAACAATTTTTTTATTATCTTAGTCTATCTTTCACAATTCTCCATCGGCCGTCTTGGTGTCAGTTTATTCGATATTTTTTTTATACCGTCTTGCCAAAGTTGTTTCCTTCGTTTCTATTTTTATACAAATTCATTGTCACTAATTTTTATAATTTCATTATCAGCAAGGAAGCACGATTTCCAACCATATAAACGTCTTGTTTAAAAACTCTCAAAATGGAAAAAACAAGAAAGCGAATGACGTATAGCACGAATATTTACTCGCTTACCCTGATAAATAAAGTTTACATTGCAAACTTTAATCAGCAGGTTAGAAATTAGGGATTGTTCACAAATGACGTCAACCATTTTTTCGAGATTTTTATCTCATTTTATCTCAAACAGGAAATTTGTTTGGTTGTATTTCCAAAAAAAATGAATTATCTGTGAAGGTTATACCAATAAAATCAACCTGGTAAATTGGATACATAATGGCGTCATTTGCTGTAATAAAATGATGTTTATTAATCAATATTCTATTAAAATTATATTGAGTTCTTACACCAGATGAAAAGATGATTCTTGTTCTTTTAAAAATTAATTTTAAATTTTCTCTGTAAGGGGGGACCGGCCCATTATAAAATAAATATAAAATCGACAGAGTTTATTAAAATGTTACTAGGTATCATTCTGAAATTCTGTGGACCATAAGCTTGCTTCTGGTCTGTGTTTTTTCTTGCGCCTCGTTCATTCTTCAACTTCAATCCCTGAAAACAGGATTTATTAAACCGCTTCTACACCATTTGCTTTTCAAACAGTTTTTCGACGTAATCAATCTAACTTGTTGGACATGACATCAAATTCACATTCTACATTATATGTTTGTTTACAACAATGCATCATGGGAACGCAGCTCTCCCTCGATTACGCAAGCAGCACAGTAAACAGAATTCCTCGAGTATTTGAGGCCAATATGGTCATATCCGAGCAAGAGCGAGAACATGCTCGACTATCTCTTTGTACTTCCATGCATCGCCTTTCAAACGTTTACGACGAATACCTGCACATATAAAAGTAGGAAAATAGACAGCAGATGATTTTCCTCCCCAAAACTTTGTAAATTCTTACTTATATTTTAAATTATATTCATTTTGTCTATATTTTTGTTTGTTCACATAGTGGAGAAACTTATAATGCAATGAGCTTACCTACAACGTTATCCACAAACGGAATAAGACAAACTTCTAGTTCAAAAACCGTTTTCTTTTCAGTTCCAACCTTGCATTTGAAAAGATATCTAAAAGATCATCACATAGCTAACTTACAAGCCTTATCGATTATTTTAATGGTTGAATCCCTTTCAAACTATTAATGTCACCACAAGTGAAGTGCATGTATTTTTAAATAAACAGCAAACCTTTCCGAATTACTGTACGATGACAACACGTTATTTTTCACGAGCAATGTAAGGACTCTGTCCAGTTCCACACGAACAGCTGAGGCTGATAAAGTTGACGTATTTTCAACGTGATAAATAGCCTGGCGTAAAAATAAAACGAAACAAAATGATGAAAAATAACAAACTCTGCTTATTATTCGTGGGGCGATAAATTACTGACCTTCACTCTTCGAGGACCACTAGCTGGTCTGAACAATCCGGATAGCTTTTGAGTAAACTATCAAAAGAAATTGAAATATAATTTTAAATAGTAGTAGACTTCTGGTTATTTCCCAATTGATGACGTCATCGAAACTTACTTCTTTCATGGATCTGGTACGTGGCCTTTTTTCAGTCTCTTCTTCCATCAGTACTTCTTTAAGTGTACAATGAGCATCTAAAGATCTGGATTTATGTTGATAATGGTCAATGTACGGCTGACGGAGTGCTTGTTCTTTCTTATGTTCGTCTTTTATTCGGTTCAAGTTGTCAATACAGGAAGCAGCTAGTCTGCAAATCAACAATATAAAGAAAGACATTAGAGATTAATGAAGATTATGAACGATTTGTACAGGGAATACTTCGTAAAAGTACTTTTTTAAAGAAGTTTAGTGCTTCACCTTTTTGTGTCGTGAAGGTTTGTGGCTTTTGGAACGTCTTCACCTAAACCAGATAAGTAAAAGGTAAAACATGATTCAGATGATGTCAAATGAAAATTTCGTTTCTCTTTGTCCTTGGAAACTTTATTACCAACAATTTAAAAGAAATCCACACTTACCTTGCTTCGTTTTGAGATGGCTTGAAATTATTTCGGCATTCACGTAATCTCTTGAAATTGTATGCGACCGTTTCGTTTTCGCTTCTGTTATAACAATAAGTGGATCGTTTTGGGTTTGCGAGCGTTTTTTCTCTTCTTGCTCTGAGATTGCATTCGATTTGAAACCCAAACCATTGGTTGCAGTTATTATTTCCTTTGTTATAGTCTCCATAGTTTTTGAACGTCGCCTATGGCTATGATATGGAATTTGTTCATTATCGTTTGTTTGCTGTTTACTGTGTTGTGATAAAAAAGGAGAGTCGATGGTACTAGATCGTTCTCTGTACCCTTCAACATTCTGTGAGGATTGGTCCTAGAAAAACATTTCTCAATTTGTCAATGGAAAGCCATCCGAAATGTGATTGAGAATTCTTCTAAGGGGCTGTTTATATGGAAGCCGACTCAGCCCGTTTGCAGGGCTAGTCCTTTAGGCGAGATCTCTCCTTCATGGTAACTTAAAAGGAACTAAGAATTTTGTTTATATGGAGGGTTGGCCCGTTTGCCGAGATCATGGCTATTTTACCTGAGATCCCGGCAAGCGGGCTGAAAAAAACAACAGTCACAGGCAAGCCAGTCCCACAAGCGTTCGTTACATCGTTACAATAACACATATTTTGATTGGCTTAAATTCACTTATCTTTCTTTCTGACGTTTAAATTTTCCCGCTTGATTTGCATGAAAAAGAGGTCAGCAGCGTTTGCAGGACCAGCCCGCTTCAAATAAACAGAGAAAGTTTCCAGCCCGGCTAACGTGCTGGCTAGGCTTCCATATAAACAGCCCCTAACATACAAGATGATTCAAATAAAATATAACACATATCTCACCTGGTCTGGAACTTGCAGATGTCTAAAAATGAAAAGCGTGAAAAAATAAAATGAATTGAAAAACGAGAAATAACGTCCATAATAAACGAAACCGTACATACGTGTTGAGTAATTTTTCTTGCGAACCTTTTGATTTCCCGAACCAGGTGTTTTGAAACTTTCGAAGCTTTTGTTGAGACATTTTACACAAGAGAAAATAAAATGCTGTCAAATGGTTGTATCTAAGCTATAACAAGAAAAAAACAAAAAACAAATAGAACAAAGAATCAAATCGTAACAAAATAAAGTTTCAGTTTAGTCGATGAACTGTTCTTGTACCTCCAAGATTGTTTTCTCTGTCTCTGAAATCTCCCAGTGATAATATTCTGACAACAACTGAACAGCTGTCCGGTTTAAGTTTTTTCTCTAAAAGTTTTATAAATTCACGAATTTCTGTTTAATGTCTCCGTGACCTTGATCAACTTAGTAAATGGTAAACGTACCTGAAAATTATAATCCCATTGCAAAGGTTCTGAATATCCGGTGGTCAACCAATCATGCTTAATGATGTCATTGACTGAAATCCGTTTTTGAGCATTTACCTACAATATTAAAAGCGTGGTGTCAAGGAAGGCTTTCGGTTGCAAAAATTTATTCAGCGAATTGAAGTAATTTTACCTGAATCATTTCTTTCAAAAGTCGAAGACTTCCTGAAAGAAAATAGGCGCACTATTCAACTGATATTTCCTCATGTTTGGAGGGCATCGTTAACTTTGATGGGGCTGATGGTTTGGTCAGTACTTGTGCATAAAACGCTTCATCAAAGGTTCATAAACATTCGGACAAACATTTGGACAAAGGAAGTGTGGAAATCATCAATATATATCAGACATACGGTTCTTATGTTGTTAGTTGTTAGTAATCCAATGTAGACTTGATACACGTGCTCTAAAATAGAGCAGGTTCATGTAGCTATTGCTTCGAAGGGAAAGAGGTTAGTATAAAAAACTAAAAGGAAGAACGCTCACGTGTTGAAAGCCACGGTGGAATAGCAAATGCACCTTTCTATAAAACGAAAATTAACCAAAAATATAGGAAGATAACCTGGGAACGAAAGCGACAAAACAAACAGCAAGCACCTTAATCCTCCTGTACAGTTCAGCGGTTGTCTCGTGATCAAACGGCAAAAATCCACATAGTAATGCGTATAGAACTATACCCAGGCTCCAAACATCAGTCTAAAGACAGAACATTTTGTACATTGACCATTATCAGCATAAATACATTTTGTTTTCGGCAAACGTCAAAGCAAACGTATTTGTCATGTCATGTTTTATGGTCGTATTTTTGCTCTCATCTGAAACCATCAGGTCCTTAAATATTTTCAACTACAGGTATGTTATGAATAATTTCTCATCAAAACAACAACAGCAACAACATTAGCTAACCTCGTTTCCAAAATACGGTTGCCCTGAAATCAGTTCTAAAAAAAAGTAACGATTCAAAATAAAGAATGAAATTTGAAAGGTATATATTTTAGTATGTCTTTCGGTCGTCAAATCTCCAATCATATTTGCAATATTTACATTATTGCGCATTGAACACAACGTACTTTCCAAATATGGAGGCATGAGATTCGAAAATTCAATTCGAGGTTTGAAAGCGATCATTATTATCACGTGTTCCTCTTTTCATACAGTGACGTCATCACGGCGTTGAGTGTCTTGCAACCATGTTTGAGATTTTGATTAGCTCAAAATTTTTATTACCTAATCTATCATTCATTACGTATTTGTTTTTCACATGCATGTTCTTGCTAACTTGATTTATTTCGTCTGAAGGATAATATTTTAGAAATTGTCACATGTACATGCCATGAAGTGTGATGTGAACTTATTTACGTACAAAATGCTTTAAAAGGTTAAACAAAACATTTGAGTTTTGTTAAAAAAATGGAACATCTGTAAAAAAAATGAAGAACTTGATAAGATCTTGCCATCTACTATATATCTATTTTAAAGGTATACTCATATTTTATTCAGTCACTAATGCATTTTCGAAATAGCGCTAACTTATAAAGCCTGTGTTTTTCCAGTTCATGTGGAAGCAATAGAAATTTTGTTTTTTTATTAAATATCAATAATCTTCTGAACTGCAAATGGAGAACACATGCAAAAACACCTCACATTGTAATGTGAAATTAAAATTCCTCGATTTCCCCACATCAAAAAAGCCAAGCTTCCCTTTGGTAAAAGAGATATCTGCTCTCAATTTAGAAAGTGAGAATGGAAGTGTAAATTTATTTTAAAGGTATATATACTCAATATTTTATTCAGTCACTAATGCATTTTCGAAATAGCGCTAACTTATAAAGCCTGTGTTTTTCCAGTTCATGTGGAAGCAATAGAAATTTTGTTTTTTTTATTAAATATTAATAATCTTCTGAACTGCAAATGGAGAACACATGCAAAAAACACCTCACATTGTTATGTGAAATTGAAATTTCTTGATTTCCCCACATCAAAAAAGCCAAGTTTCCCTTTGGTAAAAGAGATATCTGCTCTCAATTTAGAAAGTGAGAATGGAAGTGTAAATTTATCACCAGAAGGAATAAAATACACGTCTAAGAAAAACACCATCAACAGATACCTTTCCATTCCATACTGGAAGGTTTACTATAGTTTTACTGTACAGAGCTATAGTTACATATATATAGATTGCTTTAACTGCCAATGTACGATTAAAAACTGCATCAAAAGGATTAACATATCAAAGGATAAAAGAACAAGAGTTTTATTTCAAACAGTATAAAAAACGTCGATTATAACACCGAATAGACCTAATGCGTTACACCGTATGAAGAGATGAATATTCTGTTACAAAATAGATTACATTCATTACAGTAATTTTAAAGATAAGGAGAATAACAAATGAGAAAACAACCAGGTTTCAAATAGATTAGCAGAAACAAATTCAACATACAGTTGCAAAAATATTAACTTCTGTAGGTCGTGTAGCAGCAATAGTGCTATCATAAAATGACCATCAACGCAACGCCGAGTGGTTACTATAGATACCGATGCAGCATCACAAAATCAACAACAATACTACACGGACCATACGAAACAAGTATGATTGTATCAGCTTCGATGAACATGGTTATATTGGTGCTTATCGTTATCTTCAACATATTAGTCTTGGTCGTAATCACAAAAAAGAAATTCTTTCGTATGCCTTCGTATTTCCTGTTAGCGAATACAGCAATATGTGACCTTCTCTTTGGATGCGTCGGCTCTCCGTTATTCACCGTGAATCTATTCATGAACATTCATCAAACACACAACTGTGTTTTGTTTACCATCATGTTGGCAGCGATCAACCTGCTTGCATTGATGTCTTTCTGCTGTACATGGGTAATAGGAATTGATCGCTATATTGCGATTTTTAACCCTTTTTATTATAGACGAGTATTTTCGGGCAGTAATACGAAGTATACGATAGCCATGGTCATCTTATGGCTCGTAAATTCGTTTGTTGTGGGATTTGCCATAGCTGTGTCATATTTCGACTTGATACTGGCAATCGAAGGGATTGTTTTTATAATTTGCACTGTCACCAGTTTTTATGTTCACATCAAAGTTTATAAAACTGGAAAAGCGGTTCGAAAAGAAATCGAAAAAACAAAGGTGATATCGCAAAAAAGACAAAAATATCAAGACACACAAAAGGAGAGAAAACTGGCTGTTACAACCTTCTTGATGCTTGTCTCCATGGCGATACTGTATATCCCATATGGTGCAGTGGCAATGTTATGGATGACAAAATCAGAATTACGACACAGAGATTTTGTTTACAATATGAACCAATGGAATTTTACCTTAGTTTCCATGAAATCTGTAATAAACCCAATTCTCTATGGCCTAACTCTCTCAAAAATTCGTTCCAATTTGAGAACAACGAACCAAGATAATAGAATTCAGCCGATCACAACTTATGTTTAATGGATAATGGTGAAAAGGCACTAGCAAGTTATTTTTTGTTGCTTCACGATTATCACAACTTTAAAAACTTATGGTGAGGTATATTCCAAAGACAATGAAACATTTCACATTACTTTTTTCAAATTCAATTAGTTTGTTTAACATATATACCTGGTGAAGCATATAACGCTGATCCTGCTCTCGTATGCAGAGGACTCTTCAAACCATTCTCTGGTTTTGCTGATAGACCAAAATCAATGATCTTGATATTCTAAAACCAAAATGGAGATTAATATAATGAACTTGAAGCTCATCAATTTACATTGATGAATATGCAGGTATATCTATTCATAAAAACATCATAGATTTTATTATTTATCACAAAGTTTTGCTAGTAGCTTGACAAAGATTTTCTTGGGCAATTTGATGGTTAGTGTTGTGTAGAGAAGACTTTCTGAACAAAATAGCTTTTCTGTTTCTTGAACTGAGCTATTTTTTAACAGTTAATTTATTCTTATTTTGATACAAACTTTTCATTAGTTATGAAAGTACTCACTTTATCACCATCCAAAAGCATATTTTCCTAAAATGAAACAATTCCCAACATTGCAAAAAAATAATGAATTGGATTTCTTAAAGATAATAAACTGTTATAAAATAGAAATGTGCATTTCAGTGTGCTGATCATAGAAGAGGAAATCTTTAAAACAAAGAGAAACGGAGATGAGCAGCTGACAAATATCAAGGCAAACAAATAATGGGCTCTCTGCAGACTTCAGTGACTTTCCTGGCTCACTCCCTTTGAAAAAGTAAATTTTCTTTAATCTTGTAACATAAATCATTTGACTTAAATGTTCAAATTTAGGTTTGAATAAAAGTTTGAAATGAACATACAGGCTTTAGGTCACGATGTGCATATCCATGTTTGTGAATAAAGGCAACTGCTGAGATGATTTGTCGAAAAACATGCCTTGTTTCTTTTTCCTAAAGAAAGAAGGAAGGGTAACTTCTTTTTTGTAAAAGATAAATACAAACGTAGTAACAAACTTACTGATAATCGTTTTTTCGAAACTATATAATCAAACAGCTCTCCACCTGGACAATACTAAAAGGAAATGTTTTGATCATAGTTCTTCTGCATATAATACATTCCAAGCTGAAACATTAACATTAATTCCAAACATAATAATTTGTGTATTGAATGAACTCTACAGCTCCTGTTAACATAAAAAACGATAGCTTGCTTGATTCTCTGATACTAAGTTGAAGATGATGCACTAAACTGAGGTTTCAAAATAATTTAAGGACACACAATCCTTTCAAGTTTTTTTTATAGAAGTGACCCAAAATCAAATAAATAGTGCAGTACAATTAGAATCCTCTTTCAACACTTTAAGACATGTTAATGATTTATTCCTGCGCTTCAACCCGAGACTGTTTTTACCCAAGTTCACTTGGTTTTCCAGTCATCACCTGGCTTATTTCCAGTCTCGGTTTTAGGTTTATTTTATATCTTATACATGCAAGTGTATAATGAATATACTTATGTCATTGGAAGTTTATTCACTGATATAATATTTAACAAAGATGATATATGTATCTATATTTATACACAGATGGTTTAGTTGTATTTATATTATTCCAGTTGTGTATTTATTTCATTGCTTTATTCAGCAGTTATATTTATTTTTACAATCTTCTTTTGCTTAATATAAAATATATGAACTGCAAGGGTGTTTCCAATAACATTGTATTTTCTGAAGTTTTGGTCATTGTGGACCAATTATTTATTCAGCCCTTTTTCCCTAAGTTATTTCTTCCTTATTGTTCTTTTGGCAACATCAGAGCTATTATTTGAGTCAATCACTGTAACATGTCCCACACAAGCTTAAACATACATGCTTGTGTTCCCTTTGAGTCTTCCTGCCTTTCTATCTTTCAAGGATGTCCTTGTTTGCCTTTTTTTATAAGGAAAATGGGATATCAAATGGACATCAAATTGATAAAACTAGTGATAAATTAGGAGCCTTAAACCTAAGGAAATACAATTCATTCCGCATACAACTTTGTTGTTATTTTTATTCAGATTCTTCATTTCGATATCATGCTCATTCATTCATTCCATTCATCTGTGATGCAAAATATTTCAAGATTTACAAACATATTTCCCAAAAGTATTTAGTATATTAAGAAGTAGAAAAATGTGAAATTAATAATAATTTAATTTATAAAAATTAATTAACAAAAAGAAACAAAAAGAACTTACTTCAATGACCAGGTAGATAAACAGATCAGTTTCAACGACTTCATACAGTTGACAAATATGTGGATGGATCAAACTTTTCAAAGCATAGATTTCATTGTAAGCTCTATGCAAGTCATCCTAAAACAAGTTGTGAAATTTAAGAACTACAAAACTAACATCACACTCTACTGTTCTCTATTATAACTAGGTATATAACTTCACTAATGTGCACATCTAATTAATATTACAGTGATTTTTATGCATTTCTTTGTCTGTTATACAAAATCGATGGGCCAGGATTTCCAAACTAGTGTACGCAGTTTTATAATGTCAGCTTGGAACTTACAGAACACATATATAGTAACTTTACAGTAACCACTATTAGAAGATACACATCTTCCACAACTAGTAAAATAATTTTGATTACGCTCAATGAAATACAAGATGTATTATAAAATGAATTTACCTTTTTGGCCAAATATTCTTTGTTCATTATTTTGATTGCTACCTATAATGGCAAATCATTTTGAAATACATAACACAATTAACAGCAGCAAGGAATCATGTGCTGAAGATTGCAACTAATTTGGACATATACTACCTTTTCCCTGGTTGCGATGTGCTCGGCCAAAACAACTTTGGCAAATCCACCTACAAGTAATCAGAAATGACAGAAACATATACAATCAGGAATCAAGGAGAACATGTAAGATAAAAACATAGGAAAACAATTTCACTCACCTGTTCCCAATTCTTTGTGTTTGTCTTCATAATGCTTTGCCAGTTCAGGGGGGAACTTAAGAAAAGATTTCTTTTCTTTTGTTGTGAACATCATTCACTCAGCATGAATTTAAAAACTTCTACCACATCGTTTGAACCATAACAATACTGATCAGAAGATTCTTTTATACAAAATTCTGTAAATCTTGTGAAAGACAAAAACTGGTTTTAATATTTCGTAATTGAAATTATTACGATGTTTTTTAATGAGACATTTTTCTTTTAAAGACAAGCTTGTGAACTGTGTGTTGACTTCTAACATTCTCAAATTCTTGAAATAAAGGGTAGCGTTCAGAACTGAACAAACTAAACATCTGTGTATTCTCATCAATAGTTTACATTACTTTAAAAGAATACAATCTTCTTGTGAAAGCATTAACAAAGAAGTTCACAAAGAACTATCAAAAGCTGAATTATCATGAAACAATACAAATAGTAAAAATAGTCATGTATATTTCATGGTTAACATCTTGGACTTGAAGACATGCTGGACTTTACTTTAACTAATAGATTTTTGATGATTCTTAAGAATATCTAAAGTAACGAATTTGCAGTTGTTGCTACTTCTAACTTTTGTCCAATTACAAAACTACTTATAAAACAACAACAACGATACAAGTATACATAAACAAAGTTTTTTGTAACCACACCGTTAAATAAACTAATAATACATCTTCAAGATTGCAACTCAGCAATTATTTCACTTAAAAGCAAAACTATTCCTTACAAAATCAAAAAGCATATTGTTTTTGTAACCTTTAGTAACCTCACTTTTTTGTATAAAAATATTATTTTCTTTCATTTTTCAGATTTGTCTGAGTGTTTTCTTTCTTATTGTTTACATACCAAATATATTACTAGATTAAACATTGATTTATGATTTCTTTTGTTTGTTCAACTTTCACTTGCTCGAGATAAATTCAAATATTGCAAGTTTCTAAGATGGCTGTTCTTCAGTCTTTGCCTTCTTTATTTACTTGTTTGATTTTTTTTTTTATTTCCTTTTTAGAAGTTTCCTGTTGTTTGTTTTAATGCTTTTTATTTTGGATAAAAATTCTAAATTTGATTTAAGCTTTGCTAACTAAATATAAGATATAACAAATGTAAATATGAAAGCAAAAGTCTACTACTGCTCTGTACAATTTCTCAATTTGTTTGTATCGTGCATTACAAAACAAAAGTCTCCATGAACAGTGAGTTTCATCTTGCAAAACTCAATCTATTTACCAGTAATTAGAAAAACAGTTTTCTAAAGTATGTGTTAGTAAGGTTTTTACAAAAGAACTTCCCAATTGAAAGAACAAAAAACTTTTTTCACTGCTATACAACATAAGACAATGACTACTGTTCATGAGAAAGAATATGAATGTTCAATGTGGAATCAAAGCTCATTTACTACGGACACACTGACAACTAAGACAAATTACAACGTTTCATATCTTACAGTTAAGTTGTTTTAAAAATTTTATATTTAACTTTATGAATCTAAAACCCTAAAAAATGTTAAAATATTTTACTGTCCCACAAATTCAAGAACTAGTTACTGACTTTCATTAAGTCAAAAACAAAATTTGAATTTGAAAAAAAACTATACCTAGAGGAGGTCAAGTCTAAATCAAAACATTTTATACTTAATAAATGCTTAAAATGGTAATACCTTAAGGGAAGAAATTCCCGCGAAATTTTTTAAAATTGGTTGTCTGCGAAATCTAATTCCCACGAAATTTTTCAAAATTGGATGTCCGCGAAACTGAATTCACAAAATCGTTGATTTTAGGTATTGGGTATATGTTAAGTCTAGGTATAGTTTAAGGACCTCCTCTAGGTATATTTTTTTTTAAATAGTACACGAGGGGATTATTGGTTTCCTTAAGGTTGTTATTTATATATTTACCCTGTTTTGAAATAATACCTACGCTCAATGGCATAAAACAAGTATTAAATTCCCACAAAAAAAATAATAAATTTTACCATCCGCAAAATTAAATTCTCCAAAAACATTTTTTTGATCCACCGCGAAATTAGGTTCCCATGAAAATTTCTTCCCTTAAGGTAGTTAATGATTTCATTAAAAATAATGTCTTTTTCAAAAAAAAGTATAATAAATATAAAGGAAAAATTCATCAGAGATACTGCAAATATATAATAAACAAAAATAGTTTGTTAGATGATTCAAAGTTAGAGTTGCAAGTTTAAAACTACTTCTACTGATGCTGAATTGTAGGTGATTCGCAAATCAGAAGGCATTACTAATCAAAAGCATAACAATACTTCGAAATGATGCTTCAAATTAGCAGTAATTGGAATCCTGCCTTTTGTTCTTTCTTAGGGGTAAAGTCTACTTTAAGAGTAACTGGTAAGATATTGTATTGGTTTGTATTGGTTTTAAAGATTAATTTCATATTTAAAATGTGGACTAATGGTAAATTATCATGACATTCATTTGTATAAATCATTCAGAAGGAACATTTTTGAGAATGCACCTTGACATTTTCTACCATTAGGAAGCTTTTAAATCCAGGGCCACGTCTGTCACATTTCAACCATTTACTATCTTATCACAAACTTTTATTGTTTAGAGTAACAAAAGAATTCATGTTTATATTCATTCTTGAAGCTTGTCACTAAAACTTATCCGATTGACTGTTGTTGTGTGAATGGTTTCAATGTTCCATAGATGTTAAACACAACAATGAAATCTATTAATGACCGTTATTCAAGGCGACATCGATAAATCGGTATAATACCATACTCCTACAAAAGATGCGGAATGTTTATTCTATTTTCATTTCCAAAAAAAACCTATTACACAATTTTTTTTATAAGCAACCCACTTTATAAGCAACGGTACTTGTTTTGGTAAGTAAATTCAGCAACACCAGTACTGAGAGCCTAGCTGGTTAAGCAACTAAAAATATTGTTACCGTATATTTGCCAGTGTATAAGTCGATATTTTTTTACGTTAATTTCGGGCTTAAAGTCAGGTGTCAACTTATAGATCAGGTCAATTTCATCATCGTTATTGTTAAACTTAAAATTGTTAAAAAATCATTCTTGCAATTGTTTTACACTCACCTTCTGTGCTCTGATCTTAATCAATTAAATGAACAATGAATGAATTATGCGCACCTGTTCCAGTGGTGCACTGGTAAAAGAAAAAGCAAAATTAATATGTGTCAGCAAAAAATGACCAAAATGGTCATTTTAATTAATTCGTAAAAGACAAGAAAACTGATGTAGTTTTGTGTATAACTAACGCTGCCAATATAATTATGATTTGAAATGTATTAAGTTGTAGAAAGTGTGAACCTGATAAACAAAATGATACAAAAAACACAACAAATCACACGAAATAACTCAATGCACATGTTCACTCACCGCACAAAATTAAGAGGTTATTTACTTTTGTAATTTCACGCCGGTGTGAGGTCATGTAGATTACTTCTGCAAATTATTGATAAAATGGATGCGTGACAAGTTTAGAAAACGAGTTTTCTTTGTTGCGAAAAAAATATGCACTTTCCACGTTTGATCAGATGAAAGATAATCAAGTTCAGAGTCGACTTATACACCAGGCTTAACGATCTAGCATCTATTTGAACTTTCATATTCACTGTTCGACTTATACACGAATTAGACTTATACACCGGCAAATACGGTATACTTCAAATTACCCTCTATAAACAAATACATATTGTAATAACTCAGTTTCAACAGTAAATAAATAAGTAAATACGAAAACTTTATAATCATATGTATATTGTTTACGATTTAAGAAGACATGGGCACGATTTTATCTTTTGTAGTTTGTTTTATTATTCTTGTTGTAGTTTGTTCTTATATTTTCAATAGTACTTCTGTAGTATGAACATATAAAGTTGTTGTATATACATCCTTTCGATTTCATAAGTTAGGAAAGTTAAGCAACCAGTGAAGCAACTTGAGTAGGGATTTTGGCTTTAAAATTAAGCAACTTGAGTTCTGATCAAAATCAACAGTTGCTTATAAAAAAAAATCGTGTAATAGAAAAGTGTAAATAAAAGTTATTCATGTGAAAAAATTGAATATCTGAAGACATGATTTTAGATATCACTAGACTTCTATGTGATTGCAATACTGGATCACCACTATTTAATCTGCAACATCTAATAGCAAGGAAGTAAAAAAGTTTAGGTAGTTTAGGTTTGATTGTGAATTTTTAAGGCATATAGCATTATAATTAAGGGGTAGTAAAACAACTAAGTGGATAACGAACCAGATACGTAACTACAGCAACTTGCACACTAACAAACAAAGCAAAAATGAGCTTCCAAAAAAACTATAACAATGTGAAAAAACAAATAAAGTGATTTATAAGTAAGTATATACTTGAATGAGGAAAAGGAACTATAATTCCAAAAGGGAAAAATCGTCTTGAGTTAAGAAAGAATTTCAAGATACAATGCAGTTGAGTGATTAGATTTTGATTCAAATGTGGCTGTGAACACGAAACAGTTTACACAATTTGAGAATAGCAAATGACCCTGAATAGGTCTTTTTAAAAATGGAGAGTGGTATGAGATATTATATTGCATTATGTTAAAGGTCTCACATGACATGACAATTTTTTAAAAAATCTTGATAAACATCAACTTAATTATGTTGATTTTTTTTCATGGTTTCATTGAGAAAGACATTTGGACCTAATTTGGACCAAATCTCCAAAGTCCTTCATTTTTTATAATTTGTAATTACTGAATTGGCATGATATTTCTTCTCTTCCAATTTTATAATGTTTGTTTCCCAATTCCCAATTATGGAAATGCAAATTCTTGCACATCTCTAAATAACAACATGAAACGATCACAATTGGGTTAAGTTGTCTGTGTTAAGCATTAAACTTGATACATTAAGAACAAAAAGTTTCAACAAAAAAACTTTAGGACATGCATTTCAGTTTTTTTTAAATCAGAAGCATAAATAGCTAAAAGACAAACACATAACAGCCTGGGTGTCACACAACAAACTTTAAGTCTTTGATTAATTACCAGGGCTGAAAAAAGTCGATTTTATATTTAGTTTTTTTTCCATCATGAAGAGGATGCTTTCACTTAAAGGAGATTAACCCCATCAAAATATCTATGAATCAAAATACAATAATGAAAATTTCCAAATACTTCTCAATAGCTCTATATTAAGGTTTTAAAAATGTCACGTGATCTTTCTCGTGACGTCACAACCTCCCAACTGTTAAGCAAAGTTTGAGCGTTGTTCTTGTATTTACTTTTCTCGAAAAAAACTTTCAATACGATCATTCTGAATTATAAATGCAAAAGTCAGAATGTCTCTTCTAGCTCTTTTTTCTCTCTTGCTTTTTGATATTTTCTCTATTTTGAACAAAAACACAGATATCGACAGACATTTCATAAGACACTAGACATTAGATTTACTTCGTAATTTTATTTTGTATGATCTTTACTTTTATCAAAAATATTTACAGTAATATCACTGTAAAATATCATGATATTTTACATAAAAGACAAAGTGTAAATTCAGTTTTCATTTGAAAAACAACTATATTTTTCTCCTTTCTCTAATATTGTGGCTGTTTATGGTTCGGTTGTGCTGAATGTATGGCTAACTTTTCAGTTTCCCACTGATCTCCGACGATGGTGTTGTATTGACTTCCCCTCCTGTTTTAACGCAACTACCTTTTTAAAAGCTCTGAGATGGAGAAACAGCGCAGATTAAACGAACTTCATCTTTGAAAAGAAAAATTCAGAAGAAACATTATATGCATGTTTACACCACCTGTTTATTTTCATATTTCATGAAATATACATGAGCACTTTTATTGGCCTAGTTGTTACTTTATGTTTAGCTTTTTCTGGATCGAGAAACTTAAAATACGAAATCTTTTTCCCTTCTTCTTTGGTTCTGCATTGCTTATTGTTGCATCCAAAAGCTTGGCAATAAGCCATTGTAGATAACAATTAAATCAAAGATATCAGACACACGCACGAAACAACATGAAGCAACGGAAAAAAGAATTAACAGTTGGAGTGAACACATGTCTCTGTTTAGCTTTCGAAAAGAGTAGTCACACTTTACCAAACTTGAAAACATTCAAAACCTTGTAACTTCTTCAATATTCATCCAAACGAGCTCAAATTTTCACAAGATGTTTTATTTAATCAATATTTTTGATTTTCATTGTTTATTTAAAAAGTGTTTTTTGGGGTTAATTCTCATTTTGATGTATCAAACTTTAAATTGGTTCATTGGTTAAAAAGTTATGACTGAAAAATTAAAAGATCACTTTTCAAAAATTGTCAAAAAGACGAAAAAACGGGGTATCAATTAATTAGATAAAAATCTCTGTGGCCAATTTCCAGGAAAAGTGGTCAGCAAACCAGATGTTGAGTGGCCTCCAAAATCTCCGGATCTCACTGTCTGTGACTTCTGCTTGTGGGGTTACATTAAACAGCATATCTGGGAACAACCACCAAACTTGCAGCCACAGACCCTGGACCAATTGAAAGCTTCAATCAGAAATGTTGCAGCTAATCTTGACACTCAAATGATCAGAAATGAATGCCTTTACAGGAATGGTTAATCATGTAAACAAGTGCTTTGGAAAAAATGGAAATACATTTCCCAATGAATAAAACAAATCTTGTGTCTTTTTCTTACAATAAAATTGATACCCTGTTTTTTCCTCTTTTTTGAAAAGTGATCTTCTAATTTTTCAGTCATAACTTTTTAATCAATGAACCAAATTTAAAGTTTGATACGTCAAAATTTAAGTGAAAACACCCCCTTTATGATAGAAAAAAAATATATATAAAATCGATGTTTTTCGGCCCTGGTAAAAAAAGTCAATGCTCCTATACAGGAGTTTCTGATGTTAATTTAAAGTTAATACTCTATTAAAGCTATCAAACACACACAAAAAATTTCAAGTATTAATGTGTATAAGAGAAATCTTATTTTATCACCACCAAAGTAGACAGGGATGTCATGTCATCATATATTTTCTGATTGATATTTGGTCCTTGGTTTGGTTTCAATTTCCACCTGATATATACCTCCTTTAATCAGGGTCTAAGAAAAAGTCTCAGCCTGTTTCACAAAACATATCTTTAGATTGAATAATTATGACAGATTTTCTAATTTGGTTGAGTAGAAAAAAAGTTGTGGACAAAAAACTGGAAGCAGTACTTGTAAAAATTTTCACAAAATGGACAAAAAACCTGAGCGAAGTTTTTGAACAATTTTGACAACAGTTCTACGAGTAGGAGAAGGTAGGAGAAGATACGCAACATTATTCAACCTAGCAAACTGGATACACACCCAAACTCTTTGTTGTAGCATGAGTTATGGCATTTTTTACAAAACAGTCTTTATAAAAAATTTCAGCAATAAAGTTTTAATAAATTGTTGAAAAAAATTTGAACTTTTACTTAATTTAAACATTGGGAATAAAAAGTTTTAGCACATTTAAGTGTGTATGTGCTTCAATCTCATATGGTTTGCGATTAAAATCTTGTTTCGAGACATTTTGATCGGCTTTTTGTCCATTTTTCAAAGATGAAATCATCTGGAAATCAAGTGGGCAAATACGGATTTTAAGACTCTTCTGGATAAAAAAATGTTTTTTGAATTTGAACACTTTTTAATTTCAAATGATGTCACGTATCAAAATCATTTTTTACCCATTTTTTGACTTTCGACTTTTGGAAAATTTTCCAGAAAAAGAGTGTGATTGGCTCTTTCACTAATTATTCTTTTGTTCATTTCCGTTCCTGTCCATGGAACGATCAGAAAAAGTTGAAACGAGTAATTGATCACACTGGTTGCCAGTTTGTTGTTAAAATATACCTCCTTCTTTGTGAACCACATATAAGCAGATAAAATCTGGAAGTGCAAAGAAACCATATCATTTACTTGCAAAAATGGTTCATAGGAAAATCACTTGAAAAATAGCATTTAACATTGCAGCACATAGCAATTACTGAGCAAAGAACACTCATGTTTATAAATATTACGTCACTAAGACTTTTGTTTTGGATCTCATCCGTCCAAAAAGAACATCCTTATAAAAATTTCAAAAAAATATTCTCCAATTCGCTAAGCAAAATATAGTTTCCAACCTGAAAATATTGTTGAGGTCTCTTTAATTGAATTCAAGTAATTTAGAAAATTCTTTCGGATAAAGAATGAGTAATACAGCGAAAGCAGCCCTTAGAAAAACATCCTTGACCTTGACCTCCTCTACTTTCAATTTCGACTGTGATTTTATATACATTAGCATAGTAGATATATTTGTGAAATGTACACACAGTATGTTTCAAGCTGGCTATCGGCTATCATGTAAAGGTACATTTTTTTTTTCTTTACCTCAATTTCATTTTGTCAACAAATGCACTGCACTCGCCTGTCCTTTCGCGTTTACCAATATTTTAAAACATTAGTCTTAAGATTTCAACTTGAATGTGGTCAGTGTCTAATTCAACGAAAGATTGTGTGGACTTAGGATGGCGTAACAAAATGCAAGCGGAGCGCAGTGTGTGTATTGTGCGCCTCTCTAACCAACCAACTATTTATTATCCTCCTCAAGAATCCCCATAGGTTGCCGTAGACTCCCCTAGCGCCCTGCTATTTCTATGGCTTCTCTCTGATCGTATAACAGGAAAATATATTTACTTTACTTTACTTTTACTTTACTTTAATTCGATGAATTTATTTTCTTATTTTGTTTGTGGAAGAATAGCCAACCTAAGCTTCTACCTTCCATGTTTCCTTTGTTGCTGATCATCTTTTTGTTTCTGTGAGAAAATTCTGCTTTGAGGTTTTCAGATGTTTTTCTACCATATAATAGTCATAAAAAAAGTTCTATATGTCAATGTGGCTTAATTGCAGTTTACACCCGTAACGGAGTTTTTGATATTATATACCCCGCGGTCTGTAAATTACACGTTCTGTGTGACGTTCATTGAATGTGCAAAACCACCTACATTAATTCGGGGGATTAAACTACAAGTACATATAGAAGAAGGTTATAGAAAAAGGTATTTCATTATTAACTTTAATTATCTGTTCACTCAACTTTTACTAATTACTTCGTTCAATTATGTTCCGTTCTTTAATAAGATCAATAGACACAAAAATTTAAAAATTCATTAAATCATGTGCCGTTCTTTAATAAGAAATCACGTCATACATTTTGTATTTAGCACGTATATATTCCACTTGCCCCATACTTCCCTGTTAATAATATACTTACAGTTTAATCCCGAACGTCTTCATTTTAACCTTGAGAAAAAACATGTTTCTATAGTTAATAGTGAACTACCTTTTTTATAAGACTTTCTATATATACTTGTAGTTTAGTCCCGAATCTCTTAGTTTTCACCTTGTAAAATCGCATTGACGGGAGTGTAATACATTCCCGTCATTTTCGATGAATGATAAAAGAGTGTTTAATAATGATCATGTGCTATTTCGTAGTATTTTGCAGACTCAATTTTGTTGCGGGTTTGCGGGAACAATTCCCGTTACGGGTGTAAACTGCAATTAAGCCTGTCAATGTAGTGATGTGTTATTATTATACCGTCTATCGTCCTAACTTCGGACATCCTTCCAAACTTCGGACATGAAAAAAACATATCCGCAAAATACAAACCACATCAGTAAAAGTCCATACTGCACTGTGAATTAAACTATAAATCTTAAACTTGTCACAACTAAACTTAACAAAAATGAAACACTTAAATTAGTTGACTGTACCCTTGAGACGAACGTGATTTATAATTACACTGCACGATAATTGTCCACGGACATAAATACAAACATACGCAGGTGCTCATTACGTAGAGAAGAGTATTGTAAAATCATCATACGCAATTGATTAGTATCAAAGAAAAAAGTCGAAAAAAAAGTGTATTTAAACAAAACATTTCGCTAAATGATATTCAATGCTTGGTTCTCTGGTTACCTGGTTCTCATTCAGTTACATATAAAAGATTCAATATATAGTTATTTCAAAAGTTAATACAAGTAGAAACCGTCTGCTATAATACTATTTTAAGTTGTGTGACAGGATTGCTATTGCAATCCCTTGAGGATGACGTTTATCATTATTTTCAAATAACTTATTTTCTGCACGCTTATTTACGCTTCATGCTGACTTTATTGCGTTTGAACACATTATTTTATCAGCTTTATCTAATATTTTAGTATTTATTGTGACTTGGTTTGATTGATTATGTACATTTCCATAACCAGACGTCCGAAGTTTGGAAGGATGTCCAAAGTTAGGACGATTGACGGTATACCATCACCGGGGCAACCACTAGCAATAAACATGTCAACTAAATTATGTTTACCATCATTGCAGAACTTTCAGTAATTTCTTGAGAAAGTCATCATTAAAAATGGCACAAATAGCAGTTTATCTAAAAATAATATGCTTTGAGACATGATGGGACAGTCAGGAGGGAAAACAGCTAAAATGCAGGATCCCATAAATGCGGCAATTGTGGCATCCATAGCAACCTCGTGATGTTGGCGAACCTGGTAAATATGATATCCATGACTTAACTGTTAATCAGACTTGTGGGCTGTATAAAAGGTTTCCGAATATGCCTCGCTAATCCTTTAAGAAAGAAAATCGAGTCGAAAACGGTTTACCAGTAGGGAATCTAAGTAACATTGGATTTATACCACAATTGCGGTATAGTTCCCATATTTACGGGATCCTGCCTTTAGCTGTTTTCCCTGACTGTGGGATGTGATATTATGTCAAAGCGTATTTTAGTTGTCTCATTTAATGGTACTAGCCGCCAAGGCGGCGTCGCTCGCCGCCCATATCCACCTGCTCTGTGTATCACTGTATCAATAAACGGCAAATTACTTTATAAACGGCTCATACAACTTGGAAAAGATTCGAAGTCACAACCTCTGGTGTGCAGTCAGTGTTACATCAGTGTTACATTAACTATTTTTCAGGTTTTTCATTATGTGTGACTTATTTATTTTTTAAAACCAATCGTTAATCAGTACAACAATGCACTCAAAACGTAGGAAGAACAACTTCCACTTTTTATTAGCTTTTGTAAAAAAGCTTTTTTAAAAAAGTTACGCGCTCAAACATGGGTGCTATCAAACAGGTCGAAAATGGTTTCTCTTCTTAAAATGTTCACACGGGAGGAGAGAAAAAATGCACGTGCTAAATGAATAAAGAGAATAAAAAAACGTTCGATCAGATTAAAATAGATTAAAAGAAATCGATTAAAAGAAATAAAGACAACTATTACGACAAAAGCAAAAAAAAAAACAACATTTTGTTTTTATATGATACTCTTTTTTTACCTATCGGTTTTTAAACATTTTGATTGCTCAAAAAAAAAGTTCACCCAGTCAGGCAACAGTTAGTGGCAAACCGAACATATGCTGCCACGTTCTGCCACTGCTGCTTTTTGTACAAAATGTTTAATCAATTAGTTTCTTTGTATTAAGTTGATGTACTGTTTTCAAAGCCAAGTCAACGTGGAATATAAAACTAACAATAATGATAAAAACAAAACGTTATTCCTATTAGTTCATCAGCCAAAAAAAGTCACGTTCGATTGGGTTTGCAGTGTATTTGCTTCGAACTCACGTCGCACACAAAAAAAGAAATAATTTCGCTCACAACTCAATCTACCATTTTGCGTGACTTACAAACAAACAAACAAACAGACAGACGGAGAATCGGCTATTAATATATAGATATATCAACTCAAACGCATGGTTCCATCCAAACCTTTACAATGGCTGCACAAGAAATTTTATTACATTACTGGTTTTTTTCTCTTGAAACTCCTTAAACAGTGGAGAGCAATTAGAGATCGAGTAAACAATTTGATTTGATGTTTTACCATTAACTTTAGATAGTCGAAAATATTAAATTTATACTTTTACTACATATGCTGCTTGAGTTCTTTCGAAAAATATGAATGTTGTTATCAATTTATCTGCTTGAGTCTCGGCCATTATCGATTTTTAGGATATATAATTTGCATGCATGACATTTTTGTAAAAAAGATTGAAAGATACCTTATACCTTGTATTTCTTGTTGCTTCAATTCCCTTGTGGTGCGCTTCTTTATGCTTGCGAAAATAGTGATTCAAAAATAAGGCTACCCAAAAAATTATTCGCTGTAGCGTTTGACATAATTGAAGGATTAAGGAAAGTTTTATACCAACAGAAAGAGAAAGAGAAGGGCTATCCAATGACAGTAAAATTGCATTGAAATGTTAAATATTTCAGAAGTTATAAGGGATTTTATCTGAAATTTTATTAGTCTGATTTTTTATGATCAATTGACACTTGGAAAATGTTTCTCCAAGAAATCAGCCGAGTTGTAGAGGAATTAGACAGCACCCTTCTTATATCCTTAAACATTGAAAAAAAGAGGATTTCAAAATGCTTTTTCTGGCCTACCCTAATTTGAACCTCATAATTTTGGACACTTAAAATTTTGGATTATATACCAAAATTTTTAGACAAGTTTTTTCCAAAAACTGTTCGAACATTTTCACAATTAATGTAATGTTCATATGTTGAGATCATCAAAATTCATTTTTTTTATTATATATTTCCCCATAGGGCGAAATATAATGTTAAAACGGACATTTCCTTCTCCTTCTCCTCCATTCACTTTTATAGCCACGTTCAATATGGAACATTTGCCTAGCCAAGGTAGATAAGAATAGAGGTTAGTCTTAAGTGAATTGATGTAGTGCACCATTTTTTTCAGTCCTAGTGCAGTAGTTGGGCAGTGGAAGACTTTTGCTTTGTATACTAGCTTTGATTCAGATGATTCCAGAGATAAAAGGTTAAATGTTGGAATAATTGTTTTAGTTCAGTGTTGTCCTAAATTTTTTGTAAATAATTTTGAATGAACGTATAAAAAATAGAAAAAAAGCGATATTAATATGTCATGGACGTTTTGTTTTTGTTGATAACAATGGTATATAATTAAATGCTTGGAGTAGTGGAGCATTGAAGCTGTGATTTCAGTTCAAAGTTCAAAGTTCATTTTTAAAAGCCAGGCTGAATATTGTTTTGTTTTACATCTTGATAATGTAGCCTAACTGAAAACACATGATGTGCATCTATACATATGAAGGAAACCCTTTTTTATGTGGAGAGCAACCAGTTATGTTAAATCAAAGAGTAGATAACAAAGACTGCAAGTAAAAACGTGATGTTATATATGCAAAAAGAAGTTCAGAAAACCAATGATATACTTATTATATTTTAATACACAGTATTGAGACACAAAATAACTTGAAAAAATCTGGTTGAATTAGTTTCCCTGGATAGTCATTTAATCCAACAACAGTTTACTATGGATGAATTCCATGATCACATTTTACTCTTTTGATACTGTATATGGTATTTTATTTCATAAAAATTAATATTTATAAAAATTAATATTTATATATAATTTCAATTTTTCTTACAAACAAGGAACATAAATCAAAACACATTCCAACATAACAGACTGTAAATTAAATCAAACCAAAACTTTCGGCTATGTGATGATTTGATTATGAATGTATATTTTTACTACCAAAATGTGTTAATTTTTTTTTTTCATTTGGTATTTAGGAAGGTCATTTTTATCATGCAATAAATGCTTGTGGACAATTTTTTTGAATCAGAGATGTTTAGTCTGAGTACATGAATTTAATTTTATAAATTGTCATTTTAAGCCCTTCTCTTTTTTGAAGCTCTTTTCATTCCTAATTTGAAATGCTACTCATAATATTTGTTAGCAAAGATTGGTTTTTGATCACCTTTAATAGCTATTTGCTTATATGTCTGCCCCAAGGGTTTGACAATTTTCTTTTCTTCTTTTTTAAACCTGTATACAAATTTGATTGTATAATTTTGTATAATAAGTTTTAACCGAGTTACAAAAAGCAAGTTTTCTGTCAAATTATATTTTCCTTTGATTTTATGGTATAAAGGATAGGAAACCTGACAAGCTTCTGCAGGAATAAAGATCAGACGTTTATTATGACAAAATTGCTCATTTAGAATTTAGGTTTTTAGCTACGTTCATATTAGTAACCTCCATTTGATGTTCATACATCTTGAATTCATAATAAGTTCAAAATAATTTTTTTGTGGTATTTAAAGTTCAATTCCACCGTGATTAGTATGGACAGCATTTTTATACAAGTATCAGGTTGATTGTAGTTACCATTGTAATTATTTAATGATACATTTTTCTTATGGATGTCAATGTACACACAAATTATAAAATTTTTGCAACTTTGGGAAATATCTACTTTATATATAGTCTCATTTTTGCAAATCTTGTTGGTATTTATAACAGTATATTTTCGTTTTTCAGAAGCAAAATAATGGACAGGTTTTATTGGTACAATGGTAAAGTAGATGCAAATGAACACCATCTTGGTTATCAAAATAATGTGCGGTTATATGATGGAGATGACAAAGTATTGTATATATAGCACAATTTTTATATTGGATTCAACTTAAATGTCAATATATTTTGGTATACAAAAACTGATTTCATATTAAATCAGCCAGCTCTTTTATCATTGATTTGATAATTCTGAATTTTAGACTACATTTGATTGTGGCACAGCAAGCGTGACAAATTTGCGCCTTATATGGACCGATGAACAACAAAAGGTATCAGTTTAAGATGAGTTGATGATAATGATAGACTTAATGTAATATAATTTGTCTATGTTGAGCATTTGTATATGCATGTTCTTTGCAAACATGGATTTATATTTAATTCCCTTTTTCAGGATAGAACTATTGCATTTAACTTGCAGTTGGTCAAGAAAATGGAATTTGAAGGCTCGAGTTTATTCAAAAGGTGATTTATATTCTCACATTCATCAAACCTCTTATTTAGGAATGGACACAGACGAAGACAATAATCCAACCTGTGTTTTTTGTCATCTTCTGGTTATGAGAAATTATAAATTCATAAATACTGTTATTTAAAGAGTTGATTTTCATCGGTGATATTATTCTTTTCTCATTTTCTCAAACATTGAGAAAATATATGTTACTACATTAATCAATCTGTGGGTTTGTTTTCTCTTTGTGGATATAACTATAAATATTTTTCCTTAGATGACATTACTATCCATCCTTTCAAGATATATGTCCGTTTACTATATAAGCAAACCCAAAGTGTCATTATTTCAAAAAAGATTCAAAATCATTTCTATCCATGAAATAAATTCATTTTATCATTTACAATTCTTTCAGTGCCAAAATAGTTGTTCATCTCTCACCACCTCCCAAAGAAAGACCGTCTGGTCCAAAGCAATCAAGTCAATTTAACCACATCAAATTATCATTCAGAGTAGGTGGGCAAGATGAGGTAGATTATATAATTCTCTTATCAGATTTTTTTATACATTCTTTCATTGAGGCCAACCTGTAGAGACACAACATTGCCAATATAGAAGTTTTCTCCTTCCTTTCAGTTTGGAAAAGCATTAAGAAATGCTATTTCTTTAAAAGATTGGGAAAAATTGCAAATTGCAGCCTCTCCATCTAAACCAACAATAACTCAAGTATAATTTAAGATTTTTGTTATTTACAATATTTATTTACAATATTTATTTACAATATTTATTTACAGTATAGTATAGAACTGATGTTTCTGATGCTTTATTAGATATCTCATCGCCATGTTGGAATAGGGGGTATTGAGCGCAAAATGGAAGAGAAATATGCAAAAACAGATCAAAGTATAAACCAGGCATTTAAAGATTTAGATGCTCTCATAGAAAAGGTAGGCTGGCTCATAAGATTCTCACAGTGGTAATTATTTGGCTTGAATACCTGAAAATTAACAAAATGTCAGTAAAATCATTTTTTATAGGCAAAGGACATGGTTACTTTAGCTGAAAAATTTTCATCAAAATTAAAGGATAAGGAAGTGGCCATAACTGACGATGAGGTGACTTGTTTTTAGTTTGTTGAGGAGGGAGGTAAAAGGGGTTGGAATGCAGCTACCGAATGTTTTGACCTATTGATTTTGTGACCTATATATTAAGGTGTGAGTAAGGGAAAAAATCATTGACTTTCCTGAAAAAATTTTTTTGCACAACAGGATGAAAGGAACTCTGAATTTTCCAATGGTGAAACTATTTTGTCAGGAAGTGGCTGGGAAGTCTGTTTATTTTCCAAAAACGTTGTATTAGCGGCTCATTTGTGTACATTAAAGATCATGAAAATATAATACATATTGATCATGTTGCGTATTGATCCTTTTGTTTCAAAATTCCGTTTCATAAATAATTAATTAGTTCACGCAATAAAGAAGTTCCGTTTAAGGCCCCATTACACGAAAGAATAATCGTGAAGAATAAGACGATATTTTGTTATTTTTTTCTTATTCTTTCAAAATCTACACGTAGGAATTTAATAAGAATAACACGTTTGAGAAATTCAGTGTTGATTATTCTTTTATAATTCTTGAAAAAAATACACGAGAGAATTTCAAAGAATATTAAAAAAATCAAATCAAATATCAAAACAAAAAGAGCGCGCAGTACGTTATGTGTTTAGAACAGTTGAGTTTGCAATGATGTATGAAGAAGAAGAAGAAGTAATAATTGCCACTTGTGCTACTATTACTTTGGCTTAACACTTAGTGATGACTTGGATAATCGCGTTGGAACAACTTTTTTTGCTCAATTGTTGCCCCGTTGTTGCTTGCCATGAATCCATTTTTTAAATAAAACCATGAGTCTGCCTAAAATTTCTCCTCAGCAGTCACATAAATCACTACTTTTTCTTCGTTTGTCGTTTACATCTCTTTAAATTCCCTTTAAATTTCAAAACACAATTAACTCACATGCTTTCCTATTGTTTCAATATTCTTCTCGTGGTGAATTCATTTGAACCAGTTCAAATGAATTCACGATGTGAAGAATATTGAAACAAAGAAAGTGGAAACCCCCAAGTTTTATTCGTATATAAAAATACACGAAAGAATTTTAAAAAATCTTTTAAAAATAACAGGTGCGCTCAAAATATCGCCTTATTCTTCGTGAATATTCTTTCGTGTAATGGAGCCTTTACAAAACTAAAAAAGCTCGTATATTGAGATTTGGCTTACTGAGAAGCTAAAGGATAGATCTAAAAACGTTTTTTTTTGTATATTTTAATTTTGAACAGGAGTGATACGCTTGTAAGCGAAAAAAATGAAAACAAAAAACAAGGTTTTAGAGAAACTGAAAATAACTCTGAAAATAATTCATTTGAGTAAAAACAAAAAAAAGCGTTTTTCACTCTATGTCTTGTGATTACAAAAGTGTGAAACACATATATCAAACTGAACTCGTTTTGTAAGTGGAACTACGTTTGTACAACAAGGTTCATTTTCTTTGACTCACTCTAAAATTTAAAATTTGTAGTTTCCCTCAAAATTTTTAACATGAGCAAGCTTTCCAAAAAGGTATCATACTTGATATAAACATATTCCTATCAAAAGGATTAATTAAAAAACAAAAACACGCTTTTTTCCCTTACTCACACCTTAAAGTGAACTTCCACTTAAGATGACAGGTTAACATGTTCATTGAGATTAGGATCTAAAGATTGAGATTTTTTTTGAATGCAAAACCATATTTGATATGTAGAGTATCCACCATCAGAGCAAGAGATCAGGATTTAACAGCTCACTATGTGGGAAACAATTCAGCACTCAACTTTGAGTGGTATTGGTGTCTTAGTGGGTTGTCTACCTTCTGTAGCCTGAATGGAGCGTTTAATGCTTTTTGCAGATATATGTGTCAATTTAAATAGAAATGAAGAAGAAAATAACTTATAATGAAATCTATATATACTAATCCGCGTTGTGCATCCCACTTTTATTTTAGAGAGTGTTGTGTTTTTTCTAAATTTACGGTCAAAATCTTCTTAATCGTGGTCATTTTTTCGTTAGACCATTGATAATTGACGATTAGTATAATAGCACGCGGCGTGACGTCAGTTTTTTTATCTTATCTTATTGCATTGCATCCCCAATCGAACGCGACGTTTTTGGGGAAATATCTCGAGAACCAATAGCGATAACTGACGTTTTTTAGGGTCGGCAACACGGGTGATGGGGTGACGCAACATTTGTCTATATATACTAATCCGCGTTGTGCATCCCACTTTTATTTTAGAGAGTGTTGTGTTTTTTCTAAATTTACGGTCAAAATCTTCTTAATCGTGGTCATTTTTTCGTTAGACCATTGATAATTGACGATTAGTATAATAGCACGCGGCGTGACGTCAGTTTTTTTATCTTATCTTATTGCATTGCATCCCCAATCGAACGCGACGTTTTTGGGGAAATATCTCGAGAACCAATAGCGATAACTGACGTTTTTTAGGGTCGGCAACACGGGTGATGGGGTGACGCAACATTTGGGCCTAAATTTTATTTGGTACTGCGGATATGACGTCATCAAAACTTTTGATCGACGATATCTCCGCAACGGTTGGTCGTAGCGAAACGATCCCATACATTTTTTTAATCAGTTTTTCGAGCTCTACAACATAGGTACGGTCTCTTTTCGAGATTTGGTACTTTAATTTTTCGTCACCTATTTTCGTGACAACATTTTCGAAATTAAAGTCGTAAAAATTTTTTACGCGAGATACTAGTCTACTTATACTAATTCGCGTGTGTGCATCCCACTTTTAATTTAGAGAGTGTTGGTTTTTTTTCAAATTTACGGTCAAAATCTTCTTAATCGTGGTCATTTTTTCGTTAGACCATTGATAATCGAGGATTAGTATAATAGCACGCGGCGTGACGTCAGTTATTTTTACCTTATCACGGGGGAACCATTGCATTGCATCCCCAATCGAACGCGACGTTTTTGGGGAAATATCTCGAGAACCAATAGGGATAACTGACGTTTTTTAGCTTCCGCGATACGGGTGATTGAGTGGCGCATCATTTGGGCCTAAATTTAATTTGGTACTGCGGATATGACGTCATTAAAATCTTTAATTCACGATATCTCTGCAACGGTTGATCGTAGCGAAACGATCCCATACATTTTTTTGCTCAGTTTTTCAAGCTCTACAACATGGGTACATTTTCCAGTCCCGATTCCGTAATTGAAATTTTCGTCACGGGGTATGCACACGGGAACGCGTCGTATTTCTGCAGATTCTTTTCGAAATTAAAGTCGTAAAAAACTTTTACGCGAGATACTAGTCTTATTATACTAATCCGCGTGTGTGCATCCCACTTTTAATTTAGAGAGTGTTGTGTTTTTCTTAAATTTACGGTCAAAATCTTCTTAATCGTGGTCATTTTTTCGTTAGACCATTGATAATATTGACGATTAGTATAATAGCACGCGGCGTGACGTCAGTTATTTTTATCATCACGGGGGAATCATTGCATTGCATCCCCAATCGAACGCGACGTTTTTGGGGAAATATCTCGAGAACCAATAGGGATAACTGACGTTTTTTGGGGTCCGCGATACGGGTGACCGAGTGACGCAACATTTGGGCCTAAATTTCATTTGGTACTGCGGATATGACGTTATTAAAACCTTTGATCGACGATATCTTTGCAACGGTTGATCGTAGCGAAACGATCCCATACACTTTTTTGATCAACTTTTCGAGCTCTACAACATGGGAACACTTTCCAGTCACGATTCCGTAATTGAAATTTTCGTCACGGGGTTTTTGCACATCCGTTTCGAAATTAAAGCCGTAAAAAACTTTTACGCGAGATACTAGTCTACTTATACTAATTCGCGTGTGTGCATCCCACTTTTAATTTAGAGAGTGTTGGTTTTTTTTCAAATTTACGGTCAAAATCTTCTTAATCGTGGTCATTTTTTCGTTAGACCATTGATAATCGAGGATTAGTATAATAGCACGCGGCGTGACGTCAGTTATTTTTACCTTATCACGGGGGAACCATTGCATTGCATCCCCAATCGAACGCGACGTTTTTGGGGAAATATCTCGAGAACCAATAGGGATAACTGACGTTTTTTAGCTTCCGCGATACGGGTGATTGAGTGGCGCATCATTTGGGCCTAAATTTAATTTGGTACTGCGGATATGACGTCATTAAAATCTTTAATTCACGATATCTCTGCAACGGTTGATCGTAGCGAAACGATCCCATACATTTTTTTGCTCAGTTTTTCAAGCTCTACAACATGGGTACATTTTCCAGTCCCGATTCCGTAATTGAAATTTTCGTCACGGGGTATGCACACGGGAACGCGTCGTATTTCTGCAGATTCTTTTCGAAATTAAAGTCGTAAAAAACTTTTACGCGAGATACTAGTCTTATTATACTAATCCGCAATCGTGCATCCCACTTTTATTTTAGAGAGTGTTGTGTTTTTTCTAAATTTACGGTCAAAATCTTCTTAATCGTGGTCATTTTTTCGTTAGACCATTCATAATTGACGATTAGTATAATAGCACGCGGCGTGACGTCAGTTTTTTTTATGATCACGGGGAATCATTGCATTGCATCCCCAATCGAACGCGACGTTCTTGGGGAAATATCTCGAGAACCAATAGGGATAACTGACGTTTTTTAGGGTCCGCGATACGGGCTACAGGGTGACGCAACATTTGGGCCTAAATTTTATTTGGTACTGCGGCTATGACGTCATCAATATATTTCATCGACGATATCTCTGCAACGGTTGGTCGTAGCGAAACGATCCCATACATTTTTTTGATCAGTTTTTCGAGCTCTACAACATGAGTACGGTCTTTTTTCAAGATTCGCTACTTTAATTTTTCGTCACCTATTTTCGTGACAACATTTTCGAAATTAAAGCCGTAAAAAACTTACGCCAGTTACTATCTACTTATACTAATTCGCGTGTGTGCATCCCACTTTTATTTTAGACAGTGTTGTGTTTTTTTCAAATTTACGGTCAAAATCTTCTTAATCGTGGTCATTTTTTCGTTAGACCATTGATAATTGACGATTAGTATAATAGCACGCGGCGTGACGTCAGTTTTTTTTACCTTATCACGGGGGATTCATTGCATTGCATCCCCAATCGAACGCGACGTTTTTGGGGAAATATCTCGAGAACCAATAGGGATAACTGACGTTTTTTGGGGTCCGCGAAACGGGTGACGGGTTGACGCAACATATAGGCCTAAATTTTATTTGGTACTGCGGATATGACGTCATTAAAATCTTTGATCAACGATATCTCTGCAACGGTTGATCGTAGCGAAACGATCCCATACATTTTTTTGCTCACATTTTCAAGCTCTACAACATCAGTACACTTTCCAGTCCCGATTCCGTAATTGCAATTTTCATCACGGGGTTTTCACACGGGAACGCGTCGTATTTCTGCAGATTTTTTTCGAAATTAAAGCCGTAAAAAACTTTTACGCAAGATACTAGTCTTATTATACTAATCCGCAATCGTGCATCCCACTTTTATTTTAGAGAGTGTTGTGTTTTTTTCAAATTTACGGTCAAAATCTTCTTAATCGTGGTCATTTTTTCGTTAGACCATTGATAATTGACGATTAGTATAATAGCACGCGGCGTGACGTCAGTTTTTTTTACCTTATCACGGGGGATTCATTGCATTGCATCCCCAATCGAACGCGACGTTTTTGGGGAAATATCTCGAGAACCAATAGGGATAACTGACGTTTTTTAGCTTCCGCGATACGGGTGATTGAGTGGCGCATCATTTGGGCCTAAATTTAATTTGGTACTGCGGATATGACGTCATTAAAATCTTTAATTCACGATATCTCTGCAACGGTTGATCGTAGCGAAACGATCCCATACATTTTTTTGCTCAGTTTTTCAAGCTCTACAACATGGGTACATTTTCCAGTCCCGATTCCGTAATTGAAATTTTCGTCACGGGGTATGCACACGGGAACGCGTCGTATTTCTGCAGATTCTTTTCGAAATTAAAGTCGTAAAAAACTTTTACGCGAGATACTAGTCTATATATACTAATTCGCTTTGTGCATCCCACTTTTATTTTAGAGAGTGATATATTTGTTTAATTTTTACGGTCATCGTCCTCTTATGTGCGCGTAAAACCACGTAGAGGCGAGAGACACTTTTTTCACGATCATTCCAAAAGCACGTGGCATCATTTGACGTCAGTTTTTTTATGATCACGGGGAATCATTGCATTGCAGCCCCAATCGAACGCGACGTTTTTGGGGAAATATCTCGAGAACCAATAGGGATAACTGACGTTTTTTGGGGTCAGCGATACGGGTGATGGGGTGACGCATCATTTGGGCCTAAATTTTATTTGGTACTGCGGATATGACGTCATCGAAATCTTTGATCAGCGATATATCCGCAACGGTTGGTCGTAGCGAAACGATCCCATACACTTTTTTGATCAGCTTTTCGAGCTCTACAACATGGGTACACTTTTGAGTTGCGATTCTATGATTTATTTTTTCGTCACGGGGTACGTACACGGGAATGGTGGATTTGACCTAATGTTTTCGAAGTTAAGTTCGGTAAAAAGTTTTTACCCGGGATACTAGTCTTATTATACTAATCCGCGTGTGTGCATCCCACTTTTATTTTAGAGAGTGCTTTGTTTTTTTAAAATTTACGGTCAAAATCTTCTTAATCGTGGTCATTTTTTCGTTAGACCATTGATAATTGACGATTAGTATAATAGCACGCGGCGTGACGTCAGTTTTTTAACCTTATCACGGGGGATTCATTGCATTGCATCCCCAATCGAACACGACGTTTTTGGGGAAATATCTCGAGAACCAATAGGGATAATTGACGTTTTTAAGGGTTGGTGACACGGGTGATGTGGTGACGCAACATTTGGGCCTAAATTTTATTTGGTACTGCGGCTATGACGTCATCACAATCTTTGATCGATGATATCTCTTTAACTGTTTGTCGTAGCGAAAGGATCCCATACATTTTTTTGATCAGTTTTTCGAGCTTTACGACATGGGTAGACTTTTAAGTCACGAATCTGTAATTAAAATTTTCGTCACGGGGTACACACACGGGAACGTGTCGTATTTCTGCAGATTCTTTTCGAAATTAAAGTCGCAAAAAACTTTTACGCGAGATACTAGTCTATCTATATATTAATAGCCGATTCTCTGTTTGTTTGTTTGTTTGTTTGTGCGTTTGTTTGTTTGTTTGTAAGTCACGCAAAATGGTAGATGTGAACTGCGAAAGAGAGTCAGCAATGTAAGATCACACATAAATTATTTCTCTTCTTGTGCGCGACGTCAGTGTGAAACCATTGCATTGAGACCCTAATCGAACGCGACGTTTAGGGAAAATTATCTCGATAACCAATAGGGATAACTGACGTTTTTTGGGGTCCGCGATACAGGCGATGGGGTGACGAAAAATTTGGGTCTAATTTTTTCGGGGGACGGGTCTGTGACGTCATCGAAATCTTTGAACGATGATATCTCTGTAACGGTTGATCGTAGTGGAACGATCCCATACATTTTTTTGATCAGTTTTTCGAGCTCTACAACATGGGGACACTTTTGGTTGCCAATTCCTTAATTTTATTTTTCGTGAAGTCAACCCAGGCTGAACATGGGCGGCGAGCGACGCCGCCTTGGCGGCTAGTATATACTAATTCGCTTTGTGCATCCCACTTTTATTTTAGAGAGTGATATATTTGTTTAATTTTTACGGTCATCGTCCTCTTATGTGCGCGTAAAACCACGTAGAGGCGAGAGACACTTTTTTCACGATCATTCCAAAAGCACGTGGCATCATTTGACGTCAGTTTTTTTTATGATCACGGGGAATCATTGCATTGCAGCCCCAATCGAACGCGACGTTTTTGGGGAAATAGCTCGAGAACCAATAGGGATAACTGACGTTTTTTAGGGTCCGCGATACGGGCGATGGAGTGACGCAACATTTGGGTCAAAATTTTATTTGGTACTGCGGATATGACGTCATCAAAATGTTTGATCAGCGATATCTCTCTAACGGTTGGTCGTAGCGAAACGATCCCATACATTTTTTTGATCAGTTTTTCGAGCTCTACAACATGGGTACACTTTTAAGTCACGAATCCGTAATTAAAATTTTCGTCACCGCGTGCGTACACGGGGGGAATGGTGGATTTGACCTAATGTTTTCTAAGTTAAGTTCGGTAAAAATTTTTTACCCGGGATACTAGTCTTATTATACTAATCCGCGTGCGTGTGTAACACATTTAACTTAGTGAGTGTTGTGTTTTTTTAAAATTTACGGTCAAAATCTTCTTAATCGTGGTCATTTTTTCGTTAGACCATTGATAATTGACGATTAGTATAATAGCACGCGGCGTGACGTCAGTTATTTTTATCTTATCACGGGGGAACCACTGCATTGCATCCCCAATCGAACGCGACGTTTTTGGGGAAATATCTCGAGAACCAATAGGGATAACTGACGTTTTTTAGGGTCTGCAATACGGGTGATAGGGTGACGCAGCATTTGGGCCTAAATTTTATTTGGTACTGCGGCTATGACGTCATCAAAATCTTTGATCGAGGATATCTCTGCAACGGTTGGTCGTAGCCAAACGATCCCATACATTTTTTTGATCAGTTTTTCAAGCTCTACAGCATGGGTACACTTTCCATTTCCAATTCCGTAATTAAAATTTTCGTTACGGGGTACACACACGGGAACGCGTCGTATTTCTACAGATTCTTTTCGAAATTAAAGTCGTAAAAAACTTTTACGCAAGATACTAGTAATACTATATTATCAGTATCAGAGGATAGGATTAAACATCTGACCAAATTATGTTATGTGGATAACAGTGGGAATCAAGCCACACTCAGCATAGCACTCAGATTACATTGTCTAAAAGAGTTTTAAAAGAATTTGTCCTGCATAGCTTTGGAACCTCCTTGTAGGATCTCATAGAGTCGAATCTGAGTAAATGTTGATATGACTAGATTGCTTTCCTTTATTTTCCAGACAGTTGCTTTCAAGTCTTATTTATTAAGCATGGGAATAGACAATCCTGTCACTAGGTAAAACATGTTATTTTTGTTTTAACCCTGTCCATCTAGAGATCAGACATTCTGACATTTTTCAGTCGATGGAGTCTAGAATATTTCTGTTGCTTTATAGGGAAACACATGGTTCTGGGATCCGTTATCACGAGGAACTTGCTAAACAGTTGGCAACGTTTTTGCTTAATGTTATTGAGGTGAGTGTTTTCATGAAATGATAAATTGTATTGTTTTGGTCATGTGTTAAAACGTGTGTAAATGGTCGATGTTCTTTTAACATCACAAACTTTCAGGATGAAGGAGGTGTCATAACGTTAACAGATGTGTATTGCCGATTTAATCGTGCTCGTGGCATGGAACTGGTGTCACCTGACGATGTTTTAAATGCCTGCAATATGTTCACCAATTTGAATCTACCATTAAGGTAAAACCGGGCAATATTTATTTCATTCACGTCGCAGTTGCTCTAACTTTTATCTGTCCCTGTATTTAGATTAAAAAAATTTGATAGCGGTGTTTTAGTCGTTATATCCCTTCGCCATACTGAAGATGAATTAATTGAAAAAACAACACAATATGTAAGGCGTCGTTTAGTGATTGATGACTGCATAATCATATGGTCATCTAAGTCAATTTTTGGGTCATGTTTTTTTTTTTCAGGTAACCGAACAAGGTTCTTTGACTGCTGATGAGCTTAGTAGAATATTAGGACTGGCTTTAACCTTGTCGAAAGAAAGGTCAGTTTGTGCATCCATTTTTCCGAGAAAGTTTACGAAAATTAATAATAATATTATATTCAAATACAAAGAAACTTCTGGCATAATGAACAACTTACTGATCAAATTTATTTCTTTTTAATTCCAGGTTGCTGATGTCTGAAAGAGCTGGGAAGATTTGTCGTGATGATTCTGTAGAGGGATTAAGATTTTATCCAAACAAGTTCATGGAAATTCTGACTTGATCATGTTCAGACGTTGAATTACTATGACACCAGCTAACTTTGCAGATATGGACGGACGTACGAAAGGAAAACACTTTGCTCTGTTGTCTTCCTTATATAGGAAAGTGAGAGCTATTCATAGTGTTTTTCGGTCTGTGATCCCATAGTAGGATGACCATTAATGTAGTCATTTAGTTTCAAATCATGAAATTACAAATTCTTTCCTACATCCTTCCCGTACTAAGAAAAATCAAACTATCCTTAAGGTGGTGGTATCCCATAAGAAAATAAAATCTCAAAATTGAATTTAAACGGGTGCAATGGTGTTTTTAGGTTGTATTAGATGAAAAAAGTTGGGAAGGCACAAAAATTAAGTTATTTCCCCCGTCCCTTCATTAATTATTCACGAAAAACCTATAAATTTAGGCATTTCTGTAAGGAATTTTATAACAAAGATAACACAAGAAATACAAATTGTTTTTGGCTGAAACTTTTCAAATAGCTATAAATAAAGTAGGAGCATGTGCTGAGTGAAAAATAACACCCATAGCTCAGCTGAATCATGTGCTTTAACAAAAGATTGACAGCTTTTTCTATTTTATCGGTATCAAAATTTTTTGAAGACAATGTTTACAAACTTCTACTAAGATTAATCCCATTATTAAACACTTGGTACATCAAGAATAGGTTGGTACATCAAGAATAGGTTTAAGAATAACTGGTGAAAATTTGAAGTCAAAAGGACAAGCGGTTCAAAATATATCTTTGTTAAGAGATCAAAAATCTCGCAAAAAAGCAAAACTGGGAAAATGCAAAATAAAAAAAATTTATGATTAAACCCTAAGAAAATGCACCACTGCTGTACTTAACACCTTCAACTTCTTTCTCTTTGTCTATAAATCCTTTTCTAATAGCTCTCTGCTTCTTTCGTCTTTTTTTCACCGGCTCCAGACTTTTACGGTTCATTTCCTGAACACGCGACACATCGGCTTGTTGTAATCCTTTTAATGTGAAACGTCCTAGCATTTCCATGCCTAGTTCTTTAAACAGAGGAATGAGTCCTTGCATTCCCTTATTGAAATAGATAACAGCTGATGAAATACCAGTTTCCAAGACAGTTCTTTCAACATATACACGTTTTGGTACCCTCCACCAAATGATGCTGTTCAGTGATTCGTTAACATTTTGTGTTTGCCCGTGTAAACACTTTTTTAACAATTCATCGTTGCCAAGATCTTGATGTGAAAAAATGGGTTTAATCAAATCATGTATTGCTGGTGGAATAGCTATTTTTTGTTTATGTTTCTCCCTGTTAGAGTGGTATTTGCACCAAGAGCCTTTGCCCCTAGGGCAAAAGCGGTGTTGTTTATCAAGATCATTAGTTTGGGCACAATGATGCACAATCGCTGCTATCGCTTTTTTCATACCATATAGATTCCCGACATTCTGTCTTATTGCAAGCCCAAAATAGTTTTGCATGGAGTTGATAACTTTATCAGTTAACGTTCCAGCTCCACCGATCCTTTTCCCATCACTTAGCTTCTTTCCCTTCCATTTATCACGTAATGTCCGAATTCTTGACCCCACACGTTTTTGCACATGACCAATGCATTCTGCTTTCTCAATTGTTTCTCCGGGATATGGGTTTGAGTCACATACTTCAACATAAGACTTTGAGTCACCATCCCCAGTGTATGTTAAGTACTTAAGTTTAAGTTCTCGTACTGAGCGTTTAAACATTTTAATGGCACCAGCAGGTTCCATGCTTCCTGCACTACCGGTGTGGTTTATTTTACAATCGTGATGCAGTTTCCAGTCGTCGTAAGCTGCTGTGTTTCTTTTCTCCCAGATTTTGCAGGAATAACACAACTTGGTAAGGACTGCAAAGTCAATACATTTACCATCAGATATAGCAGTGACGACTCCGTTCATTGAGGCATATCCTCTTTTTTGCCAGGAACCATCGACAGATACCCGTGTAGCAACAACAGTTGAGTCATCATATACGTCCAGCTTCTTTTTACGAATTTCATTTGCTGCTTCTTGCATGGATGCTCTTGCAGTTTTTACATATGCATAATGCAATTTATCCTTCAATGCATGGTAGTTCTTTTTGGTCATCGGTGGAGGCATATTCATCAATAGACAAAAGGTTTTGATACTTTCGTAACCTTTGCCGATTTCTCGAAATGCTAACATCAAGTGTATGTTGATTTCTTTTGTTTTATGTTTCCTTTTTCTAGTGGTTGTGGCTTCTTCCTCTTCTTCCTCACCACTTTCTTCCTCTTTGTCTTCTTCCTCATCATCATTGCCTCCCATTTCTATCAGGGTACTCTTTGATGACAAAAAAGTTGTCGACCAGTGACACTCGTCACAATTCATCCTAAACTGATGACACAGTCCTTCTTTCTTTGAAATATCATGTACAATGTTTATAGACCCAACACAGTCTGGACAACGACCAATTTTTAAGATAAGACTCATAAACAAGTCAGTATTCATCAAAATATTGCAATCTTTAGCAGCTACACATTCATCAGTTGTATCAAAGTTCAGATCTAATTTAGCGGCAGACGCAGATGAGACAGTTGTTGTTTCTGAAGATTTTGATGATGTTTTATCACTCTTTCTGTCATAATACTTCCTCTTCTTTGCTCTAGACTTAGAATAACGTTTACTTGAACCCATTTCCAAAGAAAAAACACTAAACCAACTCAATAACCAGGGGTAGCATAGTTTGCAGCTTGATGATCACTTTCAATAAAACCTTACCCCACTTTGATTTGTTGCTGTACTCTAAGAATGTAGCATTTAGACGCGGGTGAATCAAAGTAGATGTTGGAGCGGGTATTGGGCGCATAATAACAAAAATCGCATGAAAAATGCACCTTTGGTTAGCGAAATATAAGGAAAACACGGTCGCTAAGGACGGTTGCTAAGGGCAAAATATTTCCAATACCTGATTTAATTGGGCGATTTTTGAAGAATTGAAATATTTTTTTGAAAAACAATAATTTCCCACAGATTCTACATAGAATTAACTTGCCAAAAATAATAAAATGGCCCTCTTACAGGGTACCACCACCTTAAGAAACACCACAGAAAGGGAATTTATCAATATTCAGCTATTTTGGATATCTCAAAATGATTAGTCTGAAGCAGAAAATTTTCACTTGTCGTGGGATGAGTGTCGTGTTGAGGCAAGAAAGTGGAACGTGATAAGTGAAATCTCTGATTTCAAAATGGCTGCCAGAACCATTGAAAGATAATCAGAAACGTCTGAGTAGTAACAGCGAAACATATAGGTTGTTTTGATCAGTAATTCTTCACTTGAAGGAAATTCTTAGTGATTAAGCGGTTATATATGAAGCTATCTATCTCCTGAAATGTCTACAATGTATTTTTAAAGAAAATCTCAGCTTTAATTAGATTACGTATAACAAACAAAATCTTTATTGAATTATTCTTGTGTTTTTTTTCGTATTATGAAATAGTGACGAATTGACTTATCACTAACAACTGGTATCATGCAAATATCTTCCCACTTCGGAAGTTTTGTTAAATATGTGGTTTGAACAATAAACATATCTTCTAATCTGTCGAATGCTTGTTCGTTCGGTAGCGTCAACGTTTGATAACATAAATCCTATTGCATTACATCCGATGGTGTTAGAAATTTCGATTTTTTTTATCTTCAATAAAATTTCCTTCGTTTTCCTTCGAGGAATAAAATGTTAACAAATTTCACGTTTTGTTAGCACGAAACTATGTTTGCTAAACATTCGTAGAGATTTATATACAACTTAACAGAGATGCTGATGAATAAATATCTACATTGTCATTGGAAACTTCTTATCAACCAGAGGCGTAGCTAGAGTCAGTCCAAATTTACGGAGGAGAGTTTAGTCATTTAAGGTAGACAAGGAAAGCGTACAATTGTCTTAATCGCTATTTGAGACTGAAAAGAAATATGGTAATGTTGGACTCCTCCACTTTTTTGACTGACCTTGAATACGCCTGTGTTAACAACTGTGTAAATTAATTGTTGAGTTGAAACAGTTTGAAAAGTCTCATTAAGTAATTAAAGTTCGTGTAAAACGGATGCGTCGATGCCATGAATTTGGCTAATCGACAAAGAGAAGGGACGTTGAACACCAGTCGGAATGAGATCAACATGCTGAGTCATACCAAGACACCATAAAATGAACTCCCTATTATGGTTATAAAATTTTATCGTGCATTGAAAAAATCAAATCACGTCAATTTTTCATCCTTTTATTTGAAAGAATAACAGAGAAGTAATCTTGTAAACCAATTTACCATACTCCGAAAGTAATTACTTCCTACGCGTTGGATATAGAGATAACATAATGAGAAATCAGCGATCCGCCTAATTAGCTTAGTACAATAGTAAATCCAACATGTATCATCCAGTATCATTGTAATAGTAAAAATAAACAAAGTTAATATATGAAGGCTGTTTTAACTGAAGAACGAAGAAGATGAAGAAGAACGAGTCTGCATCAACAATGCCCTTTATGTTATGTGAACAAAGTGTTTTAAAAGATGTACAAAAAAGAACTACCTGCGGATGTAAATGAGTAGGCGTGCTAAAATATCCGATTACCCAAGAATCGCTTTTAGAAATGACATCAATAGCGACAAAGGTGGTACCCAGGCTTTTTTTTTAACTTTATATAATTTGTGTAAAGCTTTACATGAAGGGAAATCTGTGATTTAAGTTGCTCTAACCTACACTGATAATGATGGTAGCACGTACTGGCTGATACGCGGTTAATAGTGATGTGGGATGTAATTAGTGCATTGATGTTGATATAAGTATCTCTCTACATATGTGTGTCAGTCAGACAGACAAAGGTTCACTGACCGAAGTACATACACACAAAGAAGAACTGCATCAAAAGTTTTAAAAGTAGAGGCATTTGATTTTTTTTCATTCGTATACTTCTGTTGTTAAACTAAGGCTTTCAAGATTGAAGAAGAAATTGTTTTCTTTCTATGGAACTCAAAATACATTAAAGTTTTCATTTCCTTTTTCTTTTCTTCTTTTTCAGTGCAGCCAAGCATGGGTTTGTTACTTTTTGTATTCTGCTCATACGCGTGCGCCTCAACGTTAGACTGGACACAAACTATCGATGATGCATTGGAACATATAAACACCGCTACAGCGCATTTGGAAAGTCAACTTAAAATGTATGGCGAACAGGTACAGCAGGATTACTTGTACGAGCAACGCCAAATCAGATCTGAAGGTAAAACTGAAAAAGATGGTGTTAATTTTTATGTATTTCTAATTTTCTCCTTCAATTTTCAAACAATTCTTTGTTAATGTTTTTCAATAGGTAATTCTGGTTTAAAACAAATACGTGCTCGCCGAACAGGATTGAAAAATTACCATAGCGAAACCCACAGTGGCTACTCTGTCGCATCTATACACGATCATGCTAACAACATTCGCACCGTTGGAATGGGAGAGTTACTCGCAGTTTTGAATGGTGTTGAGTTCCAAACGCGTCACAACGATTACAGGTAAGAAAAACAATTTTAACTGTAGGGCCTTCAATCCTTTATTTACATGAACTAGGAGTTCATGTGTATGTTTACTACAACCCTGTGGAACATAGTCAATCAAACAAATCGAACTACCGTGTTTCCTCTGATAAACCTCTCGGCGTTTATTTCAAATTCCAAATTTTGCATGCAGCGTTTAATAGAGGGCGGCGTTTATTACAAATTGAAAAGTCAGATAAAAGTAAACTTAAACCAGAATATTTTGTTATCCTAAAAAACGTTACAAAAGATTGTGTGAAGATGTTTTACGCAAAAGATATGTTCACAAAAATGTCAAAAAACAGCAGTATCACTGCCGCCGTTCTCTTCTATGAGAAGAGAGAATATCTTCTATTGTATATCAATTAGTTACACATCAAATAATCATGCAAACGTAGAAGAATTTGTTGCTAAAAAACAAACAAAAACTATTAAACTATTTAAAATTATTCTTGTTTAGCCTGTTTTCTAATAAACGCTGCATTTTAAGATGCGGCGTTTACTAGAAGGCGGCGTTTATTAGAGGGCGGCGTTTGTTACAAAAGTTCGGCAATAACTTACTTTTGTTTGAAAGAACGAGGCCAAATACAAAATATTCTTGTTAATCCAAACAGGACTTACAAAGTTTCGGCCACGATGGTTGCGATAACTAAGAAACATAGTAAGTTTTGTTAACCAACTGCATGTGTGTATTAGTTGCCTGTACGAAGTGCTGACTTTCATGATAAATCATCAGATTTTAGTTTCGTTGACTGCTGTAAGTACTTTTAAGTTTCTTTATCCATATGAATTTATACTTTACTAGGTTATACCAGCCTGCCAACAATACCAATCTTCATGCAACTGAAAAAATCAAATTTCCTGATGTGCCACCTGAGGTCACTGGAACCGTGGACGAACAAATTGTTGAAATGCGAGAATGGTTTAAGGCGTTCCATGAACAAAACTATACAGTGCGCGATTACCGAAAATATTTCAAGCCTGTGTTATGTTACTTAGAAGGCGCGTGGATGAACAGTGGTGACATGGTACATGACTTTGATAGTGACCGGCATTCCCTCGAGGCAAGAACATGGCATGATTTACAAGAAAAGATGCGTTTTGTTGGATATTCTGGAGCGAAAAGCCGAAATGAAAATATCGCCTGGTTGCCGACATCAATCACTTCTTTTAACGGATCTGAACCCGTGTTTTCTCAGTTTAATTACCGAATCTTGTGCAAGCCGTTAAATCGTGACCTACCGTTGAATCGATTTCGACTCACCGACGACATGAGTAGTCGAATGATGACAAAAAGAACGTCACACAAACATTTGTTGTCAAGAGCAGCACGGTTTGTTTTGAATCAAAAGGATCGTGATGAATGGTTTGGTGAACCAACCGGGTTCGAAGACGATGGAGATCAGGATAGACACATGGATCCAAGAGGGTTGCTTGATTCGCTAATGGCAGAAATTCCTGGAAAAGATAATTTTCAAGGTAAATCAGTTTATCACCTTTATATTGATTTTTTTTCACTGAACACTTAACACTCTTCAATTTTCAATTTTTTTTAAGGATCTCTCAGTGATGAGGGACTGGAGCGATATCATACCAAGGTAAAAGAGCCTGCCAACACAGCTTACTACCATCGCTGGATAAAATCTGAACATGACGATGAATCGAGAACGAAATTCCAACTAAGAGGTTTTGGCGATAGTTACATGTTTGCTGCACAAACCTCACAAAGTAAAGTCGCCACGGCAGAAGTGTGTAAACGAATAGATTGGCGTGGAGAATGTTCCCATTTGTATCAGCAGAAATGGTCCTATGCTATTCCCTTGGAAATCATTTATCTGACCCCGCTATCAAAATGGAATCCCTTTAACATTGAATACAGAGGCGATGCTGGAACTATTAGTGGGGATGTGGCGACTGCAGGTGGCCGAACTGGAGATTGCTTATCAGATAAAAGCAAAGCCTTCAATGGCGCCAATAGCAAAAACTATTACTTGACGCCTTCTCAGTTTTTCACCGGTGGGCCCATTGATTTAGATACTGCAGATACAACTCGGTCGGGAGATACATGTGTTCTTGACAGTGGTAACAATATGCGAACGGTTAGAGCGTCCGGTACTAGAGTCCTCTTTCCTGAAATCAATGGCATAGGTGTGGTGAGACAACGCTATCCGATTATGCCGATTCATGGTGAAGGTTCACCAGTATGGAAAGAGATGAATGCGCTGAAAGATTATTACATGGGTTTACAAGAAAGTGAGATAAAAGCTTTAAAGTGGATAGAAACGAATGGTTTTCACCGTGAAGTGGTGCTAGAGATGCGTGCCTCAAATGCTGACACCGGCCATCATACTCATCAAATAACTTTGAGTACAAACGAAATCATTCAAATGAAGACCGGACAACGTGTGACAATGATATCATCCCTTAGCCATGGTCACAAGCACGACGTTCAACTGGAGTGGAAGCCACTTGAAAAATGGTTTTACATCACAAGGTGTGATGGACATTGGGAATGTGCGGTCGATAAGCACAGCCGAGTTTTAAGAATTGTATCTGTTGATGGTGTTTCATTCCCAAATATTATAAACTGACCTCATGTATTATGAAGACTTCTGAAGTACTATTGTTACTATGTCTCTTATGTAAGATTGTTACTTAGTTCAGAGGTTGTACATAGCCTTTTTAAACCAGGTAAATACAACCACGTAAATACCTTTTATTAATCTGTTTTTTAAATTGTCAAATTTTGGATGATACTGTTGATTTCAGATTCTAGTTCAGATTCAATTCTGTGTTCATCAGTCTGGTTCTGTGGTAAGACAAAACAACAATTCACCAATGAGCATTATTTTCTTTTAGTCGATTTTGATTGAGGTCCGTAAGATAATCTGTTAGTACGGTCGTATTTTTTACTCCCACTCGAATTTTTTGCCCAGAGCAAAAGTTACACATTTTCGGAAACTTTAGGGTTTTTGGGTTCTTTTGAGATATGTGTACAATCTTTTTTTCCCCACTTTTGCACAATTTACTGACCAGAGTAAAATGACGTCATAAATCAGTTTTGTTATTTACTGCCTTTCTAGGCATTGTAGAACGTTGAAAATCCACGCAATGTTTAGTGTTCACAAACTCTATTATTTAAAAAAAATCAGCATTCTAGGTTCAATTTTGTGTATTATATAGAGACCAAGGTCAATTTTCACATTTTGGTCTGTAAAATACCCTGTAAACGTAAGAACACAACAAGATAATGCTTCGAATAAACGTTTATTAAATTTTTCGAAATTTTTGGGGGGCGTTTATTCGAAGGAGGTGTTCTTCGAATTTTAGAAAAATGGACAAAAAAGAATGCTCTAAAATTCTATGAAAATTATGCAACGTATGCAACTAAATGATGAATCAAAAAGGAAGGATCTTTTTGAGCTGTAATTTTCTTTCTTCTAAGTGAAAAACCATGTCTTCTCATGAACTTTTCACACCAGCCTCTGCTTGCCACAAAACAATCTTGGACTACAGGATCTTCATTCTTTTCATTGAACATCTTTTTAACTTTAAACATGATCATTTTCCTACTAACATGGAGCATTTTTATCCGTTGTTAGTAAACGCACAAAACCAAAACTGCTCGTCAGTACATTTTCTCCTGCCTCCACTTTTTTCAGGGGGACATTCATTCGAGGGGGCGTTTGAAAGAAACGGGTGTTTATTCGAAGCTTTACGGTATTGCTGACGTTTCAGCGTAAAATATTCTCATCACAAGAGCTTTTAGAAGCTCCAGGTCTATATTTTACGTCAAGTTGAAATTTTGTAAAAGCTAGAACGACCGAAACTGTGCAATGAAGAAACAGTTCGTTTTTGTTTTAGATTATTGTTCTCAAAAAGGTTTTTATAAAAATGTTACTGTTTAATAGCGTCATGTCTGTGTATTTTCCTTATTTTGATCATCAACTTTTAAAAAGATAGAAATGATAATCAGTCATTCCAATTCACAAGCTAGATTTTCGCAATCTTCACCACATCAACATATATCTGTACACAGAAGTTCGTTTTTCCTGTATCTGTATCGATCTGTTTCACAGCTTATCACAGCAGCTTGCACACTAAATTAGTTCTATGATTGAGTCTGAAACAGATGGATTCGTTGTCAGGATCAAATATCTCCTTATCCCGTTTCCAATCATATTCATTTAGATATGGCAATTGAAGTGATGGTATATGACAACGGCGGCGGAGCAAACTTCAAAGTGGTGGGGCTGATGATTTAGTGTCTAACGGAAAAGAAGTTTTGAAATTTCAGTTTGGCTAAAATGCCCTCAATTTTTGATTAAGTATTCCAAAAATTTGAATAAGTAAAATGTCTTTCTCAACCACAATATATGAAAAAGAACTACAAATCAAGTTCACTAATTTTCCAAATAAGCGTAGTCTGTTGTTGTTTGATTGAGTGAACAGGCTAGCGATTTTGATGACGTTCTATTGGTCGTTCTCTCTTTATGAAAATTCAAAATAGATATTGAATACACCTTTCCCGAGTTTGTTTTTATATGTCGTAACATGGCTGTAATGTCAGTACGGGCCTCGTCTCTGTCTTGATAATTACCGAAAATTTTCCCACTGCGATTTGCAAATGAGCAAAATTGTTAACCTCATAATTGCCAAATAACAAAAGAATACATCAAAACGAGGCTCGTGCTGACACTACAGCCAGAATACGACATATAAAAACGAACTCGGGAAAGGTGTATTGAACCTGGACGGGAGCATTGTTGAGTGCATCTAGGTTTTGGTTCGTCGTGCCAATGAAAACGTACTCTCACCCGTTGCACTGTATTATGTCCAAAGGTTCGTTACTTTCAGCACATCAAATACCGTCCGTTCATTAAGCGACGATTGAATAATTTAGAGACAGTAATTAAAACCGTGCCATCAGCTTCATAAAGCACAATTTGTGGGGAACTTGATGACTTAAATTATTTATTTATTTCGCCAAAGCGTGCGAATAGATCGACCAGACTATTTGAGTTTGATCGATCGTGTACGTTAAGATCATCAAAAGGTTTGAGAAGACAGTCCCAACGATACACTCACTTCCAATAAAATTTAGCAGCTGGTTTATTTGGGAGACATTTGTTTTCCCATCTTCCGTAAGATTGACAATCTTGTCATTATTGTAGGTTTTCAGGTTTTTCATTAACCATAAATTCATGCCGATTCTGATGGAGACCCTTTTAGCCCGATACATAGCGAATGAGTGGGCCATTGACATACCCGTCTATTTCACACAATATCTAAGATCGAGGAATTATAGATTTATATAGATTATTTGACTCCAGTTCTTGAAAGGTTATATTTTTTAAAACGAGCTATATATATTCACAAAAAAAAACAAGTCGAGTAATCCAATATTACGAAGCAAGTTGACCTTGGATATCACGTAACCACCTTGTCATTAGGTTAAGTCAATTGCTGAAGAGTAACGTTTTGAATTTTTCAATGAATGTTTCACCATAGATTGTATCCCAAGTTAACACTGTACGAGATTCACTAAGGTGCTTAAAATCTTCATTTACAAAGTCGGGAATATCACCAGTAGAAATTGCGACTTCAATTTTGTCAATGTTGCTGACATTTAGGTAGATTGATCTGTGTTTTGATATATTCTCACATGTAAAAATGCATCCTCCGTTGGCGATACTATTGCATTTTCCACTGTTAGAATTAGGAAATGACCAACCATAGCTTGTGCAAAGAGATTTACAAACTTTGAGTAAATGGTCTTGTATTTTGGAATTAATGAAAACATCAAGTGTAGATAAATCAAATGGAAAGTCAACACTTGAGCCATCATCAAAAGCTAATGTGAATCCTTTCAGCGTTGTTGACAACAAGAAAGATGTCCTTATGGTGGTCATGAAATCCACACTGGTAATTATAGAAATAGTCACACTGCCATTTAATTTTGAATTAACAGAATTGAAATGGATTACAAGTACAGGGTCATTCATTGTGCGATTTTTCGAATCAAAATAATATCTCAACCTTTTCTTCCAAACATGATGTGTCATTTGAATAATGAAATCATGCAAAATAGTGTTTCTGGATTTTTTTACATTTCCAGACAGCAAGTTAAACACAGTTGATGACTTAGACTGTTTTACAAAATGATTTGGAGTCAATGGATTGAGATGGCAATGATTTAGGTTAAGTTTGTGTTGCTTTCGGAGTAGCTCTATCAATATTAAATTGATATTGCTGTCTTCTATAGTTCTCGACTTTTCCTCTGGGATCTGTTTCTCATTCAATTGATCAACTTCATGTGAAATAATCACTTCCACATCCTCAAGAAGTTGACAAGTTATTTTTGATTCAAGTACTTCAATTCCTGTAAATGAGCCTTGAAATGCAGCATTTGATAGACTAGAAAACAGTTCTTTGTTATATAAATGTTGCTGAGCCATTTTCAATTTCTGTTCCCATATATGTTTGGAAATATTTGGTCTGTGCGACATAGTTGACGTTTCTGTCCAGGGATGTTGAAAATTCTTATCCACAACGGTTATTCTAATTGCAGAGTTCAATGCTAGATCAGGGCTAACATTAACAGTAAGGGTCTTCTCATCATTGGAAGTATGGTCGGCTTTGACTTCAAATAATCCAGGATGCCAGTATGTTGACCCAACACTCCGATAGCTCACGTCACCTGTGATCTGATTTCCAGCTTTCTTAACTCGCCAATATTGGCGTAGCTGCATTAGTTGCATATAATATTCATTTTCACCATCGTCAACAATGATTGGTCCAAAATCACTGCTTTTCTTGTTGTGTAAAACAGCTGCACCCTTTGCAATTATTGAACCTGCCCGTGCTAGATATTTCCTTTTTTCCAACATCTGCACTGTTTGTTTTTCTGGAGCAATATTCTGAACAATAGGATCCAGAACTAAATACTTCTTTTTGTTCAAGTTCTGCAACACATCGAGCATAACACAAGTCTCTGACAATGCAGTTCTTAATTTGGAATGTACTCCTTCCCAGTGCCATTTTTTCTCGCTATTACTGTCAGTCTGATTATCTGAATCCTTCTCCGCACTTTCAGCATCTTCTATAGTAGTTTCAACGCTGTCGATGCCTTCATAGAAGTCGATCTTACTAGCAAAATGTGTTAATTCCTCTGACATCGAAAAAGGTTTGATGTATTTTTCTTCTCCTGATCTATTTATTTCATCCACCTCTTGTTCTAAGAGCCTCTCCACGCATACGTTTACCGGGATAGACGACATTACTGACCCCTTGTAAAATCAAATCACAATAGGTTTTAGCGGTAGGTTATACCTACCTGAAAAGGAGATGAATGTAAAATGATTTGGACTCCGCGATTTTTCGCTCGAATAAAGCGCCCTGATGGTCTCGATTGATCAGATATGTGCATCCAGTGAATTATGCCTTTTTTTTCATGCGAAAAAAATGCTCTTCAGCCGTATAATAAGCCCTGATATACACCACTTATGAATTTTTCTTTCGAAAGATTTGCAATTTTTCCTTTCAGACATTGCTAAAGAAAAATTTCGTAATGTTCTTGTGTTTTTAAAGAAATTAAATGTTTTAAAGTTTTCTTGAAAACTCTGAAAATCCTTAAAAAAATAACGAAACGGTTCATTATTTTTTGCAAGAAATTTTTTCTTTTCGCGAGACATCAAAGAAAACCGACAGCATTTGTGGCACGATTTTTGCAAAATGAATGAACTTTGAATAAGAAACAGGAACTCTGTAGGGAGAAACAGAATACACGAAAAAGAAGAAAGTTAATTTTGAGAATACACGAAAAGAAGAAAGTTAGTTTTGTGAGAAACATGGACGAGTTAGGACATTTCAGGTACAGTAAATATATTTGTTTTTATTTTTTTTAAAGTAGCTAGTAGCAGCTTTTTTGTACATACTTTGTGCACCAAAGCATTTTGTATTTTTGGTCTTTTAATAGCCTTGAGATACTCTCTGAGCAAGAAGAAGGAGAAGAAGATAACCGGGTGCCTGCAGTTGCAGAACCGTTATGACCACATTATCAAACTTATACCTTTATATGTGAAGCAAAACCCTGCCTGTCTAAAAAAACTTGCGCTGAGTATAAAGACAAAACGCACTTACTAGAATTAAAGCAAGAATGGAGAAGAAGCTGAGAAAAAAGAAGAAAGGGAATAGGGCGGCTGCAATCAATGTTTTGAAGCAACCTGTGGTTGCAGAAAGCTCGCCTGATAAGACAGCAGATGACTATTTTTGTCAAATGTTGCTTGCTCAGTTGCGGCAGTTAGAGAATGGTACGCGTAAAGAATTCCTAAAGTTAGAAATTCAGAGGCTGGTGTATTTGTCTATGTACAGTACACATCAAGCGCTGTTCAATCCTTTCAGAAATACTCTTCAACCTCGAGTCCAATCATTTACCAGTCAACTACAACAAGATGAATCGCTTAATGGTAGTTCGTATCAACCAGATCGTTTAGGTTCTCCGCAATATAGCTTTGATCCTAGGTAGAAATCAGAGATGCTTCATTCTTATGTTATGTATTTGCTTTTTTTCATGAGAAATAGAAGTTACAACTGAATGAAGTATCTTTTTACGCGTACAAAATATTCCATTGCCAAGGTATTTTCCCTGGTCCATAGAAACGCTCCATGAACTTTTCTATGACTTTTCCGGCGGTCACACTTGGTGGGTGGGGGGCTACACACTTTAAAGGCTTAATATTGCTTGATATACCATCTTCTCTCCAAGATTCAGGTATTAAATTTCCATTTTCGATCTCAAAATCAATAAATCCAGTAGCCGTGTTTCCAGTATTTCGAGCGCAACATACTGTGAAGAGCGAGAGATGCCATTACGACATGTTCAATCTTACCTGGATTCAGAAACGCTTTAGTTCCAAAAAGCCTAAATCTATTGGCCCATATTCCGAAGACATTCACACTTATTCTCCGCATGCGATAAAGCCTGCAGTTGAAAATTCTTTTTTCATCGGTCATTTTTTTGTGAAAAAGGTTTCATGCAATGAATTCCTAGAGGGAAAGCATCGTCGGCAACAAACACTATTAATAGTAACAGCTCAGGGTTTTCTTCATACCAGAAGTCGTCAAATCTTTCGGCAAAGGTTGGGGTGATTCAACTGGTTTTCTTTGAGGGCTTTGAAAAATGAATCCGAAACAACAAGTATTTAATAAAGAAAGTAAATTTTTTAAAGAAAAATTCAATTAATTTAAAACATTTCAGAAAGGAAAATTTTAAATCTTTCGAAAGAAAAATTCATAAGTGTATCAGGGCCTATAGAGGAGGGGGTGAAGATGGAGAAACCGATGACGAAACCGATGCTGAGTGGAAAGTTGAAGAAAATTAGTTATAGCTTTTTACTTTTACTATAAAAAAGAAAGAAAAGAACAATTATAATAAAAATTTAAAAAATCGTTTATTTTTTTTTTTTTTTGCTCATTCACGAAAGTTTTTTCACGAGAAAATGAACTTTTTCTTCGATTCGCGAAAGTTTTTTCCGCGAAATTTGTTCCAAAATCTGCAAAACGCGAAAGTTTATTCCATAAATTTCGCGGGTTTCTTGACACGCGAAAGTTTCTGCCCTTAAAGCAGTGTAATATATGTATATATTTCGCCTTTAGTAATTATTTACAAATGATAGTCTGTAAAATCACAAGATAACGTCGTAAGCAATAAAAATATAATAATAATAATATAATAATAAAGATCGATCCTATTTTAGAGTTATCTAGTGGTGGAGAAAAAAAGCTAGACAGGGATCCCAAGAAGAAAGCATCGTGTTTTATCGTCGCCGGCACCGTTTACAATGTGGTGTTCTGGTATACTTGGTCTGGTTAAAATAGTGAAATACTTACCATATTTTACCATACCATACTTTTATTTTATCTTATCACGTATTTTCAAAAGTCTCTACAATGTTAAATAAAAGTTAGCAATGTTAGGAGTTGAGACAAAATAATGAAAAATACATACAACAACATCCAATCAAGAAAATGCTATCACCAAACCGACAATCGATGAGAATTACTGGAGTATTAAAGTCAGCAGCACAGCGTGTACTGCTGCCAGCTAAGAAGAAAAAGATCTGTTCAGAAATCTGGAAAGATGACGAGGAGCTTAATAGAATTTTACATCAAAGACAAAAATCTGAAAAACAAACAGACCGATATAGAATGCTCAGCAAAGCAATAAAGAAGCGTGTAAACGATCTAAGAAACGTGCAAATGCAAAAGGAATCAAATGAAATCAATGAGCATGCGTGTAAAAGAGAAGTTGCTGAGCTATTTCGTTGCATGAAATCTGACATGTCTACATTTAAAAACATACATAAGAAAACACAATGTGATCCAAACAACCTGCAACAGACGATCCACCTGAATTGACAGAAGCACCGAATTTCATAAAGGAGCTACAAAACTTGAGCGACCTCGACATCAAAACCACCCCTCCGGATGCAGAAGAACTAGTTAACACTGTCGCAAAAATGAAAAATGGAAAAGCAGCCAACGACATCCCTATGGAATACATAAAAAGTGCCATGAAGTGCCTGAATCCCAACTAGAGATGATTAGTTTTTACGAAACGATATGGAAAACCAACATGATACCTAAGAAATGGACCCATTCGAATTTAGTAACAATATGGAAAGGTGCATCGAAAGGCAGCTACACAAACCCTAAAGCATACAACTTTACAAGATTTTAGAACAGGAAGAGGAACTTCCGATGGAATATTTATTGCAAAGCGGATACATCAAATAACTGATAAAACGATAAAGCCAATATATGTGCTCATCATTGATCTTCATTGAGCGGCATATCATATCGAAAGGAACTGGATGTTGAAGTCTATCTACCAACGATTTCAGCCTAGCGCAAACAACAAATTGATTCAACTATTGGAATCACTTTATTCATACACAACAACCGCTCTGATACAATCACCAAACGATGTATTTGAATTAATTCTGGGAGTGAGACAAGGTGGCCCCGAATCCCCTATACTATATAATCTTTATATGGACTCATGCGTATATTTGAAGAAGAATGTAAGACAAAAATCAAGCATTTATACCTCGACTACCATATTCCACATACAGCAACAACACGTAACCGAATCTCGTCTGGTATGCACGTTATCGATTGGATTGGCTACGCAGATGATATAGCGCTAGTCTACGAGGACCCCAAAAACATGCAACGTGGTCTTAACATTCTATCAGAAACGCTAAGCAGATTTAACCTCGAGTTGAACATACCAAAAACAAAATCAATGATTCTTAATCATCAATACCTGAATTCGAACTATCCATCTTCAATCCTTTCCATAAATGATATCTCAATAGAAAATGTATCAGTTTTCAAATAATTTGGCTGCCAAATAAAATTCGACGAACCATTAACTGGGAATACCGAAATCGAACTTCGCATTGATTCCGCACTAAACAAATTCTACGAACTTGGAAAGAAACTTTTAAATCGGAAAATCATGTTGAGTACTCGTGTGCAACTGCCTAATGTCCTTGTACGTCGTGGCTTAACATATGGCTGTGAAACATGGAACCTTACAAAACGACAAGTAAATCACATCAACGCAACGTACAATACAATGATCAGAAAAATCGTGAGAGATGGATATCATTCAGTTACGAACTTACGAATGAAGAACTCCTACAAAAATGCAAAACAGAAAGTATCATTCAACACATACAAAGACAACAACGAAACTACGTTGCATACACCATTTGTAAACCAGACACCAGCATTACAAAAAGATTGCTCTTCAACAGCAACAAAGGAACGAAACAAGGTCGACAAATAACACTTTACAACACAGTCATCATAAATGAATCTACCACACCGGAAATATTGCACCGTAACGCCCTCTCACGACTCTATTAAGAACAGATTTGTATTAGGTCGGCCAGTTAGGTTAGCATTTATAAAAACTTCCACAGTTTTTATAAATGATTGGCATATTTGAAGGTAAAATTCTTTTTGCGCTGTGTCAAGCTTAAAAAGCACTTTTTCATGATTATAAAAAATTTGGAAGAATAATGAAAATGGAAGAAGAAAAACGAAGATGAAAAAAACGAGTTTTTTATAGAAAAGAGCAAAACAGCTAAATTTTTTGTGAGACAAACTTCAATCTTTGATCGTTCAAAATGCGAAATAATTTTTCAAAAAAGTAACATAGATCGCAAGATATAATCCTTTAAAGTCACTTAGATCGCATGTTTCTCATGTTTACAAACTTGTAAGAATTTGATGAAAACCGAGGGTGATAGATTTTTGCAAAAAGACTCAACATCATATAACATATAACATAAAATTTTTTCATAACTGCTCCTTCGGAACAATCGATACTAGATCAGGAAAAGAGAGTGATGAAGATGTAAAGATATTATGGTAGCGAAGGCTGGATTAACCTTTTGTTGCGTACAAGAAGTGAAATATCTAAACTCTAGTAAAAGAAATTCTACGACTTGATACTGGCTTGATACTGGCGAAGAATTCGAAGAGAATCCTTTCTAATCAAGCCAGACCCTAACATCATTATAAAGGACTTTGACACTCAAGACTCACGGACAATGACCGTTCACTTAATAGAGTAATTAACACGTATGCTCCAACAAATTCAGGCAGTAGCAAGAGAACCAAAAGGGCATGTTCTAAAGATCACTAAAAAATACATGCCGGAAGCAAGAGAAACATCAGAAATTTTAATCATCGCTAGAGATTTTAACGCAAAAACATCACTTGCATTTAAAAAATGTCACTTCTTCCACATACTTCGTAGGAGGATAAATGTGACTACGTCATAACCGAGCAGTACGTACAGGAATACGTGACTGACAGCTTTGCTAGACCCGATCTTAATTTTGATAGTGATAACTGAAGAGCATATGTAGTCAAGTAAAGCATTGAAAAAATTGTGTCCCATTGGTTGGAAGGAATAATTTCTTGAGGTCCGAAAGGTTGAAACGCAAGTGATCACTGCAGTAAGTGCATAACAATGCTATCTACGAATATGTGTCTTGGTAAAAAAACTATCCTACTAGGCTAAGATCAACTAGGCTGGATCTTGCCTCTAAGATCCCACCTAACAGAAGCACGAAACAAAATTCTTTAGATGTAGTTCTGTATTCTCAATAAATAAAAAATGCATTTGATTGAATTATTATAACTGACATGATATTCTCCATGCGTAGCAAAATGTATCATTTCCAGACCGTGATTTTCGTTTGGATAAGTGAGGTTTATCTCCCACTTTTAAATACTTTTAAAGAGTTTTCAAAGGAAAGTTTTGAAGGCCTGAAAGTGATACAAAAAAAGTTGAAAGTTCGATATTGGAAATAAAAGGGCAAAAATTAAAATTAGGTAAAATCTTTGTTTCCAGACATCCATATAGTAAGTACTTTATTGTGAGAACTTTTTACTATTTCAAGGATCTCACCTTTCTAAAATTAGCGTAGTTAATTATTCCATTTTTTTGGTTTTGAAAATATGTAAAGGCCGGTTTTCACTTCATTCGCTGTGGTCGCACGAATGAGCGATCTGATTTTTGATTAGCTGACGCAATCCCATTCGCCTGGTAGTTCAAATCACTGAGCGAATGAACTGAAAACCGGCCTTAAATGCATGCAAATATTTCTCCACATAAAGTAGAAACGTAATAGCCTTGACAATCCTGGTCAATCAAACTAGCCTGGTGCTGGATATACAATCCAACAACGCAAAGAATCGAAATAACCACTGTCGAATTCTTCGAAAGTTCGCGGATGAATTTTCACGACGTCATCATTCCATGCCATGTTTTGATTTTGATCTGCCATATTCTGTCTGCAACACAGAACTGCACTCGTCTACAAATTTAGCAAACTCAGCAGTTGGGCTACAGCATTGTGGGTCTTGTTCCAGGATATTTTCCAATGCATTTATATAATTTATGGCAACTCTCAAAATGGTCAACTTTGATAGTCTTTGTTCTGTAGAATAGCTTGGTATGGCACATCGTAACGAGTTGAAGGCATTACTTAGCGCATGCACTCTTGATCGTTCCCGAGCGTTTGCCACTAGTCTTCGTTGTAGCTGTGAATTGGTCAATTTAGAATATCTTTCATTTGCGCTTAAGGTCCTTTTATTAGTCTTGGATTCAGCATGTAGCTTGCTTTGATTTTGTTGTTTATTTTTCAACACGACAACATTTTTTCCTTTCGTGTTATTTTTATGCGTCACACTAATTTGTCTAACAGCCTCGTTTTCAGACATATTGTGTGTTGAAGAAATAAAGTCAGATTGAAGCTTTTCGTTTTGGTTTTTATATGAAGGAATATGTGAAGGAGTAACAGACATGATACCGTAAGGTGTAGATGAGCATATATCCTTGTTGGTATCCAAGATTTGTTTTTTAGTTGGTGAATATATCATGCATGGGCGGTGATCATGTACAGTATGCAGAGGTTCTCTAGTTGAGCTTGATGATAGTGTGTCACCCTTGTTAGTTTGTAAAATAAGGCTCTGTTCACGCAATTTTTTCGCTTCTACTTTCGGAAGAAGATCGTCCAGATTACCTTTTCTGCGTTTGAATTTTTTTGGAGTTGGCAAGACACCATTTTGTTTTTTCCAGGGTAGGATGGTTGATGGAATTTCAATTGACGGAAATAACGAGGTGGCTTCTTCAGTGTCGCCAATTCCATTGTTATTCTTATCTGTATTTTCTAGCAGTATCTCATTAACTTGGCGCGATTCTTTTTTTTCGTCCAACATTGCTTGTATATTCATTGTTTACCAGCTGAAAAAATAAAGAGTTTTACAAAGATGAATTTCTTAATTTCATTAAGATACAAAATTACGCGATAATGAAATTCGACCTGTTTGCAGGATAATATACTCTTCTTTGTACTTAGGTGGGGGAAATTCAAAATTTCATCCATTCATTCAAGGTTCATGAAAAAAATCAAAATAATTGGATTATCGTTTTTTTTTCTTAACAGATGTCATGACGTCACTAACAGATTAGTCGAACATTTTAATTCATTTTCTCGAGTGTTCAACATGTTTCTGCAAATGTATAAAATGCTTCTCAGTATGACTATTTTGTAGAAATGACAGTATCTAAATTTTGAGTTGTTGGTCCAACTTGAAATTGAATAATAACTAATTTTTTTAAGAATCGAAAAAGTTTATTATCGACACAGACATTCTGACGTTTTGACCCATAATCTAAATTTCGTTCTCATTGACAATATTATGACAACTTTGAAAGCGCTTTGATGGATCTTTATAGAACTCATCATGTTTTTTTGTCGATCTCCTTTACTTGACGAACATTTTCAGTCGAAAACTCCTCAAAAAAAATAAATAAATAGATAAATAAATAAATAAATAAAACGTTCTTGTTTTATCTTCGACTTTCTGCAACGTGTGGCTAAATGCTGAAACAGGTGCGAATTTTTGACCAAAATGAAAACACAATTCCAAAATCAGTTAAAAGCACAGAAATATTTTATGAGCCTGTTACACCAAGGCAATTGAATTTGTCTATGTTGGAGATTTTCGTAAGTAATGAATTTAAGTCAAACTTTATGGAAGAGAGTTATGAAGAACAAATGGTAAGAAAGCCAGCGCTATTAATCTATGAACATTTAAGATTAAAAATAATGAACTGTCATAAATAAAACAGAGGATTATAATACGCTGATGTCAGCAGTGTGAATATCTCATTAGAACAATAAAAAATAGGTCTGGAAACGAGCAGCTGTCAATTATCAAAATGGCAAACAAATGACAGACTGAAACGATCTATTAAATAAAATTCTAAAGTAAGGTTGAAACTCAGTGCAAAACGCCGATCTCGCGATTTCTTTATAAAAATCGCTTTTTAAATACGCATGCGCAGTGAATGAAAAACTATTTCAGCATGAAGAAAACCAATAGACGTTTCGCGAGTGATGGAGGAGGATTAATTCCTACATTCGCTCGTTCTGTAAATTATTTTATTTTGATCAATTAAAAGTTGACCGCATAAAGAGATAAGTGAAAATTGAAATATTGAACGATCGTAAAAAATCACGACTTTTGTAACTCGCGATCGTTTCGTGAAGAAGACTCCGTTCGTGAGATGCCAGCATCGGCTGGCCCTTGGAATTAATTAACTTTCCTGCAAAACATCATTCGCTCGAAAGCAGAATTCAATTCAATCCCCAGACAATCGTTACTTTTCTGCAAATGTTCTGAAATCATACCGCCATTGACCGACTTTTCACACCGCTTTAATACTCAACCGGCCTTCTTGAATTTCTATACAGGTAGAAATTATAAGGTTTGGTGGTACTATTCGGTTCCCTAAGTCGTCAAGTGGTTCTCGAAGAAACCAAGTCGTCGCAGGTGCTTTCCGACATAATTTGTCAAATGGTCTGAAATTTGTGTGCGTTTTTGTTTTGTTTTTTACTTTTGAAGTTACAAGAATCACATTTATGACAAACTAGCATCAAAAGAAACACCCGTATCAAGTTGAAACTGATTCTTTAGACTCGCAAAGTTGCATAGGTTTAAAAAAAAGTTCGGCAACATGCATATTTATGTTCGATAATTTGATTGGCTTTTCTTCTAACATTATTGTTCGAATTTTTTTATCAAGCACTAGTGTCTTGCATACTTCAAAACTAAATTAAATCTTCACTCCTTAGCACCTGTTCTGGAAAACCATTGTTCTTTATACTTGAAATCTTAAATTCTTTTTCTCGTACTATTTTCTCAAAAAACCTCGAATCTTAGTGGCTCACAAACAATGAACCTCGTTTAAGCACATCCAAACTGCAGTGACTTAATGATAGCCATGGTTACTCGTAGTTACATAACTTTATTGTATTTTTAATTTTTTTATTTTGTTTATTTGTAAACGTTAATGTTTATTAGCTACCTTGCTGCAGAGTGTGTTGTTTTATTAGTTCATCAACGTGTTTACTTATTCCGTCACGAAAAGTTGCGGTATTTCCTGTCACTTAGATAATTTCCAAGTCTATCCATTTTTTTTTATCATAGTCATAGTCGTTTTCTTATGATTTGATTAATTGTTAAGAAAATTGTCATCCTTGACTCTTCAAGTAATCGGAGATCACTGGCAATTACCGAGCAGAGGAGAGGGTTTTATAGTGATTTGTGTAGAAGCTAAACAATCGTAAACAATATGAAAACCTACCTATTTTTTCTTGTTCGATTTCATCATAAACCAACCACTCGCAGTTCGTTCAAACATAACTGATACAGTTGATTGATTTTTGGGTAACTCGTTCCGATGATAACCCCTGAAAATATATCCTCCAAACACATTTGTAAAAAAAAAAATTTATATATATTACATATATTACATATGCACACATAAAAGTCTTAAAAAATCTATGTTTTGCTGAGCAGGTGTTGTGAAGTAGCCGTATGTCTTGCTTTTCAAACGAGAAAAATATATTCAAAACGAAACAAATGTTTGACGATGTACAGGTGTCCAGCAACACTTATGAATAATATTTCATGGAATAATAAAAATCGCCTATCTAAAGTTTTTTTTTTACATACAACTTCGTTACTAGACTACTTTCATAAGAGCTCTTACGCTATAAAATGTAAAACGCAAACGAAGGTGTGATAACACGTCACATTGCATTAAGTTCTAACCACATTGTTTTACGTCTGTGTTGGGCCAGTAAACAGTACCCTGTTAGCTAGCATGTTCTGTTTTGTTTCATACAAACGTAAGCAACAAGATCGTCTCGAAGTTCATAAATCTTGCGGTATCCCCGATAAGTTTTTTTCAAATCAGAGTACAGATAAGAAGCCACAAATCTCGTGTGTTGTTGTCAATGACTTGATGCTTATTTTTGTTAGAAATAAAATTGTGTTTACTTTAAACAATGATATGAAAAAAAAACAAAAAAAAACAGACAGACAGCTCACCACCCACATAGTGAAATTTGTTGAAAGAACTTGAAAAAAACTAATAAGGAACGACTTCCAATTTTTTTTTTACTAACGAGGGGTCTAAGCACGAAGAGGATTTTAGTTTTTTTTTTATTGAAAGAAGAAAATATGAACATGATATACAAAGGTAACGTGTAAATGCAAACTCTTTTTGTGAGTATTGAAACGAGTCTCCTGAGAATAATTAGATTCACAGCTTGTGAATGGTGTGTTGACACATCATGAATGTAAATAGAAAACAAAACTGCTGTCAACTTTAAAAGTTGTTGACATTCTGACAGTAAATATAATAGTAACAGATGTTTCAAGTTAAGTTATTTAAAGTCTTCAAAATAAACAGAAATATATTTTGAGCAGAAATAACAGACAAAACTCAAAAAGAAAACAGCACGCTAAAAATTACTGCAATCAAACATATTTCAAAACCTTAGGTTAATGTCAAATATCAAAACGACATGGGCGTAAAAATTGATTACGCTCCCATGATCTAAAGTTTTGATGTTGTGTTAATTTGACGTTTTATAATGTAGACGGGCCTTTATGACTGGTTGTTGTTACGTGCATTTCTAACACAAACTCACAATACAATAACATGTGAGTTTAAAATGGGAGCTGCTGTGATTTACCAAAATTTTTACAAAGTTTTCAAAAGACATGTAAGTATGACATTTCCGTTTTACTTTGACGTTCAGGTAATCGTATATCGTAACTTTGATTTTGATAGTTTATTTCTCTCATTTAAAGATAACAAATTAAACAAAATTAGCGTTATGGAAACTTTGAAAGTGAATTGCCAAATACTTTACTACCGTGTCGTGAGTTGGGGCGACATTCAACTCTGTGGGGCGAGATTCAATATGCCAAAATCAAGCTGCATCTGGTCAATAATTTAAATACATTACATTTTTAAAACTAAACCAAGTTATACAACACAAAAAAGATTTAAAGCAATCAAAACATTCATGAATGATTACCATTTAGAGAGACACAATCTATTTCAGCTAAATCTCGTTATGTTACGGGCTTCAAATGTTTTGACGTCAAAATAACCGCGCTGAACAAAATGCGTTTTGCAATAGGAATGTTGTTTTAGTTTCTCTGTGAGAAAAATGTTTTCTTAATGTCGGTTCATTAGATTTTGATATACGATCTAAAGTAGAAGTTGTTATAAGAAATAGCTTAAAATTTTAGGTTTTGACATCAGGTTAGTATAGTATTTCACAAATGGTCAGCGGTCTTTTTTGTGTGAATCACAACAGCACACGTGGCTGCTTGAAAATGAAAGTGAATGCCTGGTTTCTACATTGCAAATCGGTTAAGTTGCACCTATTAGGATGAGATGGCCTAGTCATAGTCATTGCAAAAAATGTTGTAGCTAGTTTGCATTTAGATTTTCAAATTTTTGTGTTGTCTCTCCTTCGCCGTATTTTACCCCCTGTAGAAAACATGAAAAATACTCCAAAAGAAGTTACTTTTTTGTTTCATTAACGGGGGCCACTGAAGAAGATTTTCCATCTCTCAAATTCATTGTCCAGTGGTGAATCTTTTCAACTGAGTAGCAATGGGAATTTTTAAATATTTTAAATATTTGCACAAAAACCTTTACACAGTAATTGCACAGTCATCAATTCTCTCCATAATTACGTTCTTTAAATCTCAGCTCACAACAAATGGTAAGACCAACGGTAAGCTTTGTAGGTGCGCTGGGTTCGACGGAAATGTGTTTTAGGAGATGATATTGCTTAGTGAAAACCGTCTTTGAAAAATAAATTTTGCGCAGTGGTCAATCATCTCCTGCAGTTTGTTTTACAACATAGCTTCCGCCCACGCACCCCAAAATACGACCTGCGCATTAGTAAATTTTATAAACACGCTTGAAAGAGCGAGAAAGTGGCTGGGCGGAGGGTGGACATTATTTTGTGGAGACCCTCTTTAAGAAATCCTAATTTGTATTTTAAAATTAAACATGTGCGGCTGTACGAAGTCTTAACTCGTGTTGGGATTTGAAGAGGTCAAAGGCAATTTACATTCAGCATTTGTTAAAATGTAAAAACTTTTTTATTGTGGAGAGTAGTATAGATTACATCTTGGTTCAGATATGCGATGTTGTTGTTTTGAAATTTCGAATTATTTTGTTGAATGTTGTGGTCTGGAAAATGGTGCTGCTGAATCTCACCCCACAGAGTTGAATGTCGCCCCAACTCACGGTACTGATTTATAGAGTAAACTCTAACACCGGGTAAGGATCATTGTGAAAAAATTATTTAAAATGGCTTTCTTGAAAAATAAATGCTTCAAAATTCAGTGTCATAAAATAATGCAGCAGATCATTTCCTTGATATTCTTCTGTCGTCTTGAATGCTACCAACTACCATCTGAGATTTTGTCCACACAAACAGTTTTCTTTTATATATTGTGTACGCCAGTTAATCATCCAAAGTTTACAGTAAGGTATTTCCGTAACCGATATTATAACAAACAATATTAACGTTAATATGGTTATTTACGTTAATGCTGTTAATGGAATTATAACGTAATTATTGTTAATTTTTTACGTTAATATCGTTAATATCGTGAATATGCTGAGATCACAGATTACTGTTATTATTGTTAAAAAGTTTTGTTCGAATCATTTGTTTATACATTTCACATACCTATGTGTCATTTTATGAAGTTCTAAAGTAACCGTGATTTAATTATTATTTCGCCAAATAGCAATAAATTCAAAACAAACTCACTTGTTCATGACATGGAAAGACAAGCAGATATATTTTTCTAGAAATAAAAAGTTTCCGAAAAGCATTTTATTTCATTTGTTGTACCTTCAGCACAAATCTATATACTTTAAAAAAGCCAATTTAAAATACTCGAATAAATACTTATTCGATTTGGTTATGTATTATTTTGAAACGTACATTTACAGGTAGCCCCGTTTGTGTATAAATTGAACTTAATTACCAGGTTCTTATATTCAGTTAGAGATTAAAAATACAGAAGTTAGTTCGAAGGCAACCACAAGTAGAAACTGTCTGCTATAATTCTTTTGTTCGACAGGATTGCCATTCTATAAGCTCTTGGGAGAAAACTTTTGCATTCTTAAAGACACGTTACATTAAAAAAAATTTTGATAGAAAAACCTTTATTATTATTTATTAGTTATTAGTTTATGTGAAAGGTTGTCTGAAAGTTGAGGGTAATTCTAAAACAATTTTTTATGCCGTAATCAAGCGTAAGAAAGATTAACATATGTGAAATGGTTTCCTTGTCACAAATAAAACATCACATGTTTAATTATACTTAAGTTATTTACGTAAATATTGAAAATATAGTTATTTTCTTACAATAATTAGGATATTAACGATAATAACCTTATTAACTATAATAAATTTACGATAATTATTAATGATGTTATCGTTAATTCTATTGTTTTATTAATGATATTTTTGTTAATAATTAATGTTAATAACATTTGTTATCAAAATCCCCTGGAACGTCACATATATCATCCATAGATTCATCATTCAAGAAACGTGAGTGAAATTTATTTTGTAAAACATTTCACCTAAAGGAACCATTAATAAAAGTCCGACTTTGATCTGAAAGATGTTATAATGGGTGATCATAATCATTACTTAGAAAAATTTAGTAATGACTGTGCTGCGATAATTACTTTTTCAACCCTCTGAATTAGGAAAAAAGTACCTCGGCAAAAAAGTGCCGAGGCAAATTCAAACTACTTCGACAAAATGCCAATGTGCCTCGGCAATTTTTTTTATCATTATTTTTCCTTTTTGCATGAAAATGGATATAAAAAACATGTTTTAAATGCCTTTAAACAATTGAGATGAAGACAACTTTAAATAAAAGAAGATGTATAATAAACAGGAAAGATAAAGTTAATCTTTACATAGAAGATCTTTTTGAACATAATAATAATATAAAGCTACTGTAAGATATTTAACGCAACTATTGTAATAAATAAAAAAAATTGACAACATACTTTTAAATGAAACATTATAAACAACACGATTGATCAATATCTCAAGCTAAAAAGCATGGTAAGGGATTGAGGCCAAGATTGTTTCCAGTATAACAAGGAAAAACGAAGGCAACTCTATCTCTGGTAAAAACAAAATTTTTGAAAAAATTGCAAAAAAAGGAGTTCTTTGAAAATAACATGACGTGAATTAAGAATATTCATTGTTATTTCAAGGAAGCTTTCCTTAGCAATAATTGATCTTTCTTCCCAAAATATAAATAAAAATTGTTTTCTTTTGTAACAAAAATGCCTTGGCAAATATTGTTTGCCTCGGCATTTGAAATCTAGAATGACTAATTGTGGTGTGAAATCAATTTAGCTGTGTTTTCATGCTTGCATTGGCGAATTTTTTGCAACTATAATTAAAGTTAGTGGTAAAGGGAGCAGGCACTCTAATTAATAAAATGTGGAGCATACACCTTTTGTATTACCGTATTTCCTTTACAAATTCAATTTTTTGGATGCGGCGTTTAATAGAGGACGGCATTCATTAGAGGGCGGCGTTTATTACAAAATGAAAAATTGGACAGAAACAAACTTAAACAATATTGCTTCCTTATCCTTAAAAAGGTTACAAAAGATTGTGTGAAAATGTTCTACACACAAGATACGTTCACAAAAATGTCAGAGAAGAGCAATATCACTGTCGTCGTTCTCTTCTATGAGATTGAAACTTTTATAGCAATTAATAACACATCAAATATTCATGCAAACTTGGAAGAATTTGTTGATGGAAAACAAAAAAAAACTATTAACTATTAAAGCAATTCTTGCGTGTTTTATAATAAACGCTGCTTTCCAAGATGCGGCGTTTATTAGAGGGCGTGTTTATTACAAATGTTCGACTATAAGTGGGGCGTTTAATAGAGGGCGGCGTTTATTAGAGGAAATACGGTAGTCCTTTTCATATCTATGCTTGTTTTGAATTAATGAATAATGTTTGAAGAGTCATTAGATGCATGATTGATTTATTTATTTATTTATTTTATTTATTAATGACGTATTTATACAGGCTGACTACCTTCAATTTTATAATAAAAACTGCTATCAATGGAGGGCCTGTTAAAAAATATATACATATCATATTTGACAATTAAAAATATTATAATACATATTTATATAAAAAATATTAGTAAAAAAGTATAAACAAACACAGTTAAAAGAAAACAAAATGAAGAGGGTAAAACCATGTATGGATAAGCTTGGATAACCAGACTTCAACTGAATAAAAGACATAGGCAAGTCAAAAATGACATTTCCAATAGACTAACAAATTCTTTGAAATTTGGCGTTTTCCGTATATCAAGGGCCAAGTTGTTATACAATTTGGCTCCCATGTACGCAAATGCACCACGTGAATATTCTTTTTTAAATACTGGTAATCTTATCAAGCAATTTTTGTTCCTAGTATTTATGTTGGAGTTAACTAGCTGAAAATAATCTTGAAAATTTTCACATACATTGTTATCCAGACACCATCTCACAAAAGTGAAAGCTCTCATCTCCTTTATTCTCGTAATTGTTGGTAGGGTTACATCTTTATCATTTATTATGCGCACTGCTCGTTTATGGAAAGATTGTAACCTTCATTAGTGTTAGTAATTTTCAAGTTTGATAATGTACCATATGTCAGGATAGGAACAACCATTGATTGGTATATTAACTTAGCAGCACGTACAGTTAACATTGAACGTAATTTCGACAAGAGTCTCAAAATACGAGTTCAAATTGAGACTTCTATAAATATTGATGCCAAGGTACTTATAAGATGAGCAAGTTGAAATAGTTTGACTTCTGTACGTAATTTTGAGACCTCTATTTCTGGACAACATTTTACTTGTTCCAAACATCATTGCTTCTGTTTTCCCCTTAGTCATATTCAAAATAAGATCGTTTTCTCTACACCAGTTGTCGATTGCTTCCATATCAGTAGAGAGTTTAGTTTCAATAACATAGAATTCTTTATCGCCTACATATATTACTGTATCATCTGCAAATTTTATGATATCACAATACTTCAGAACTTCAGGTAAGTCATTGAAGTATATCACAAACAACAGTGGTCCGAGGATAGATTCTTGGGGTACACCATTGAAAACTGGTGTTGGATCAGATAGAACATTTTCATATAATATACACTGTGACCTATTGAATAGGTAATTGATTTTGCTATAATTGCTAATATCTTGGCATCATTTGCCAATTTATGACCACAATGAAACATATGCATAACCACGGGAGTACCAACACTTTTATGCTCTCGTTTGGCCAACATAACACACAACAAACATCATGGAAACTTATATAGGTTCCACCCTGTTTTGTTTTGTTTTTTGAAACACTATTATTGGCAAACATACGTGGATAAAAGATTAATATTAATGGATAAGTTTTAATGTTCGAGATAATCTCATAGTAAGATTTGGCAGTTCTGTGTTGAAGTTGTTTATTTCCTTAAGAGAATAAGAAGTATCAATATCATTTTCAAAATTCCTAACAGGTTATTCGAATGATAAAAGCAAAAGAGAAAATAAAATATATATATTGCTGTTAAATTGTTTTTCACTTTCATGTTTTAGAATATGATGTGGTTATATACTGAATGCTATTTTTCAAATGTCATCGCTTCTTATCTTGCATTCTGTAAGTGCATTGATTTCTTCTTGTGATGAAGTGTTCTTGTTCTTTGCTTGTATACATTCAATCAATATTGTTTTTTGTAGGACAAAGATGAACTTGAGAATATTAACCAACAATTACTGAAGGATGGCATGCGAGATGATCTGAGCACAGAACATAAATTACGCTATGTTTGGCGACTTTTTCAAAGAACCAATACTAGTCTTCAATCAGCTCTGGATGATGTGGCACAACTTCGAACTCAACAAACAAAAGATCTTTTGGAAGTATAGCTCTTTTCAAACTGATTTATTTGTATATGTTTTTCTACCACTATATAAGTTGTTAATTTCATAAAGCATAATTTCCTTCAAAATTGATTAGATATGAGCAAATATCATAAGATGTTAATTTTATGTATATACTTTTCTGATATTTTCAAGTATTAAAAGACATTTTACAGAAAAGTGTATGTCAAAATGTATTGTCTCTATGCACTTTGGTCCCTATGAAATTCTATTGTCTAGCATACTTCTTTCTCTTCCTCATCATGGAAAGTAAATGTGAAGTAAGAATAATTTATAAAACTAAACGATTTATAAATCTATAATCTTTGTATTACTCATTTTACATAGCTTACATAGCTGCCTTACCTGGCATGGAAAAGTATTAACTAGACAAGCCTTCAGAAAATTTATTCTTTATTCTTATTTACATACTTCAATTCATTAAACATCCACAAAACCAAATGGCAGGACACTCTGCTAACATGTTTTGCAAAAATTGTCAATTGAAATAATAGCATGGAAATCGTTCTCTATTTTAACCATTATCTTAGGTGGAGAATTACATATCTAAAATCCGACAGACATCTGAGCAGCAACAACTTTTGATGTCTGAATATGAACAAGAGAATTTTGGATTGAAACACCAACTTCAACATTTGCAAACAGAATTGGAAACATATTTAAAGTATGCAAACAACATCTCAGTGTTACTAGCTGAAAACGATGCACCAGAAGATGTTTTATCAAGTGGATTAGATGCACAGTTTCAATTTCTAATTGAGGAGAAAAATGCAGTGGAAATAAAATATAAAACAGCAGTAGAAAAAGAAGGTACATCAGAGAAAGTGCTGAATGTTCTGAATACATCCATTTTAGAAGCAGGTGAAGGTCCTATAGTAGAAAAGTTGGAATCTTTTATCAGATATCACAATGAATTGAATGATAATTATAATGACTTGTTACAGGAAAGTGCTAAGGCTGAACAAGATAAGTTGAAGATTTCTGAAGAAATCTCCTTGCTTACAAATAGTCGAGATGTGCTACAAACAGAAATTGAAAATATCAAGAAGGCTTTTAAAGTTCAAAATCATGAAATAGAAGGAGCATCTTTAAAAGAAAAAGTTTTGAACCTCGTTGAATCTAAAAAGCAACTTTTTATTGAAAAACAGGAGCTTGAAATGGAAACTGTCAAACTTAACGAAGAAAGAATGCAGTTAGAGGAAAAAGAAAGAATACACAGTAAGGTGATAGGTGATATAAAGAATGTTTTAGATACCAGTACTGATGCCATTTCTGAAGAAATCCCTATCGAGGATAAAGTGAAATGTATTGTTATCCAGAATAAAGAATTAAGTGCTAATTTAGAAAAACAAAGGGTAGAAATTATGACTCATTCTGAGATTTCTATGAGAACTGAGGAAAAGAACGAAGAACTGCATGAAGAAATTCAAACCCTTAAGCAAGAACACACAAAAGTCCTTGAAAAACTGACAACAAAATTTGAATTGAAGTCTGAAGATTATGAAAATGTTACTAAGTTGAATGCAGAGCTGATGAAAAATGTGAAGACAGATGGCAATTGTATTGAGGAACTGAATGCTGCAATGAAAAACATGCAATCTTCCCATGAAAAAGAACTTTCTGATCTTGCAAAAACATATGAAGGTAAATTTATACCCATTAAAAGTATTCAACGTATTATATGCTGTGAAGAATTTGGCTCTTAATAATGTTGATATTTTAGAGGAACTCAACAGAACTATTCAGACTTATGAATCAGAATCCGCAGATCAAGAAGAGGAAAGGAGAAGATATAATAAGTTAATTCTTGATTTAAGAGATCTTCGAGAAAAATCATTGCTACAAGAGAAAGGCAATAAAGTTTTAAAGGATAAAGTATGAATATTTTTGCCTTTAATACAAAATTTGTGAGCTATCATTGTGGAATTAATATCACAGGAACCAGTGCTGTTATAAATGCTGTAAAGTCAAATCGAAAACAATTTATAGTACATGAAAGCATATCTAGAATTTTGATAATTTCCAATTTCAGTATAACATTCGACTTCTCTTTTTCCTTTGTGATTTAAAATGGCAGAAAAGAGAGGTAATTAAAATGAATTTGAATTCATTTTTTATTTAAGACAGCTTCTTATGAGAAAGAAATTTATGATTTGAAATCTGAACTTTCAAATGTTCAAAAAGATCATAAAGAATATGTGAACCAAATTCAGAATGAGCATGAAAGTATGCTGCAGCAGCTGAAGTCGCAATGGGAATTGAAACTGTCTGATTTGTCAGAAGTGGCTGAAAAGAAGAACTTGGAATGTGAAGAACTGAAGGTAGATGTTAATATTGTAGGAAAAATTCACCTTTAAAAGTACATAGGTTTGATGTCAATACTTAGAAGAATCTTTACTTTCATAGACTAAAAGCAAAAGTGCTGTACAGAAAAGCAAATCGTTGAAAAGAAGTGCAAATGCAACATTGACTGAATTAAAAACCATTCAAGAAAACTATGACCAGTTATTGAAAGAAAAGTCGAATCTGGTGAGCTATAAATATTATATGTTACAAAAATAAAATTTACCAAAAAATTTCATAATTTCATTACTCTGAAGCAGTTCTTAAACGACTTACAAAAAATACTGACAACTGAAGGATTTAATTTTTGGACATTATTAGATAATGTTTATGTTTGTGGGACTACTCGAGGACATAAATTTTAAACTGTGATATATTCTAATGAAGTTTTACAGGGATTATTTCTTTTAATTGTTTACAGGAAAAGTTAATTCAGTCCATGAGAGAAAGCGACGAAAAGTAAGCATATGTAGTTATTCTTAGTCTTTTTTGAAATCATTGTTTCGTATTCTAGTCATTGATATCATTAAGTTTTATTATGCAGATGATCCAACCTTTAGTTAAAAATTTTGTTTTAGGAAAATTACAGAGCTTGAAAAGTTATCTATCACAAATAAACAGCTAGAGTTGAAAATGTCTTCGGTCGATGAAATGTCATTGCGACAGAAGAAAGAACTTGAAAATTCTCAAGTACAGTTGTTGACGACAAAAGAGGAATTGATTTTAAAAGATGGATTGATTTCACAAGTTCAGTCTGATTACAATGAAAAGGTGTTTAGATATCTTGGCCTTAATGCATGTTTTATTTTAATTAACTATTTGTTTCAAAATATTTAATATATTAGATCATCTAAGGATTTTTTGTTCTTCATTCCAAATCATGCATTTTGTTTAGATAAAACATCTTCAAGATTCAAATGAAATGAAATCAAAAACTGTTGAGGAATTACGAAGGGAAGTTGAAGAAGTGAAGAAGAGAAACGAGCAGGTGAAATGTTTGCAAGTTTTTAAAGGAGCAACAGTTATTTATTGTTTTAACTTTTGATCTATATTTGTGTGGCTTCAGGATACGACTTATGAAACATTAATATTTATTATATTTATCTTTCTTCACTAAGCTTCTATAGAATATTACCATACTCTGCCATGTCGTTGACTTGCTTTTCATGCTTATTGGCCATTTTCATTTTTTTTTTTGTTTTTTTGTAGTTGTTACAATCTTCAGAACAAACCGTGACAGTTTTGCAGAAGAAGGAAGAACTTGATCTGCAGAAAGATAGTATTGCCATCAAAATGAAAACACAAAACAGGGAATTGAAAAAGGTTGTTTTTTTTTTTTTGCTTTTCTTCAAAAAATTTTAACGTTTCACTTTTAGTTATTTTTTAATTCTTTTAAACTTCAACCACATCATCTCATTGTATCACAAGATGATTCGATTGCTTAATTTCTGAACAAGAATTGATGTTCAAAACATACATAGAAACATCACTGCGCATGGGCCAAAGCAAATAACCAATCAAAGTAAAAGGCTGTTTAAGTTATGTGTTTGGTTTTTTGAAGTAGAGTCAATATCTTTGACAAAATATTCAAGAATAGGAATAAAAAACGACATTTTTTTGTACAACGTTTCGGATGCTTCAAGCATCCATTTTCAAGTAAACAAAAAATCTTTTACATGATGGGTTTATATAAAATCTAACTAATTTACTAATTATCGTACGTGATATACAAGCCTGGTTCACATCTATGAAGCAGATGCAGAAGCAAGCGAAGTGAGCATGCACAATAAACAAAATGTGAAGCGTGGAGCAAGCGTTGAAGTAAGCCGTTCACATTTGTGAACAATATGTAGTATAAAATGGATGAAGAAGATATTTTATTTGCCACTAGTTATTTGTTACTGAAACGTAGTTTTCGAAAAAAAAAAAGACAAAAAAGCTCGGAAAAAAAAGAAGATTTTTGGGTTAGACAAATTTATAGACAAAGAAATGAGAAGGGGATCTTTCACCACTTAGTTAATGAAATGGCATTAGGAGATAGAGAATTGTATTTCAAGTAGGTAACATTAACTAGTTACTATGCTTTCAAATATTTAATCTAGTTTGTGGGTAATGATCTAACTCTTTTACTAAATTTTTGTTGCTATTTAAAGGTATGTGCGTATGTCTCCTGAGTCTTTCCGATATTTACTTAACGTGGTCGGTCCCGTTATTTCCAAGGAAGACACGAAATTTAGAAAAGCAATTTCAGCGGCCGAGCGACTTTGCTTGACAATGCATTATCTTGCATATGGTGGTAGTCAACAGTCATTGAGCTTTTCCTTCAGAATCGCTAAATCAACAATATGTGCTATAGTAAACGAAACGTGTTTAGCCATTTGGGACTGTTTGAATGAGCAGTATCTCAGACCCCCAAAACAAAGCGACGATTGGAAGCGTATAGCCAAAGACTTTGAGGAGATGTGGAACTTACCACATTGTGTTGGGGCAATAGATGGCAAACATGTTTCAATCAAGGCACCAATCAACAGTGGGTCGCAATACTTCGACCACAAAGGCTTTGTTAGCACTGTATTAATGGCAATTTGTGATGCTCATTACGTATTTACTCTCGTGGATATTGGTAGTTTTGGGTCAAATAATGACAGTGGGATATTCCGAAATTCACCCATGGGAAAAGCTTTTTTCAATGGCGGGATGAATTTACCCGACTCAGATTTTTTGGAAGATTCACCGTCTTTTGGAAAATTGCCGTACTTCTTAGTAGGTGATGAAGCGTTTCCTTTACAACCTTGGCTACTCAGACCATTTCCTGGTCAAGGAATACCAGAGGAACAAAAGATTTTCAATTACAGATTGTCAAGAGCTTATAGAGTAATAGAGAATGCTTTCGGTATTCTTGCTGCTCGATGGCGGATTTTTATGCAACCAATACAAAGTACGGTGGAAAAAACTGACCGCATTGTGAAAGCTGCAATATGCTTGCATAATTTCCTTCGCCAGACAAATAGCGCTGGATACTGTCCAAACGGTTTTACCGACTCTTATGATGAAACAGGAGCAATAAAAGAAGGGGAATGGAGACATTTAGTTGGTAATGGTAGTGGACTTCTTCAAGAAATCCCTCCCGTCCGGGGATCGCGTCCGACCACGTCTGCACTAGAAGTAAGAAACACTATGAAGTGTTACGTTAATTCAATGGCGGGCTCCTTACCGTGGCAATGAGATCACGTTAGAAGTCGAGGAAATGTGTTGAATAATGGGGGGAAATGATTATTATAACTATCGGTAGTTTTATGGAAGCTCGAAAAATTAGAAGATATTGTTTGGAAAATCTCTCTTTAGTTTTTTTTTTCTTGTAATCTTCGGAATAAATCGTCATTTTTTATCATATCGCCACTCAATACGTTCGAATTAAGCATATTTGTATATACTTGGTAGTTGAAAAGATGTGCTTGATGGTCCATATTGTGGAAACACAGGACTACTTGCTTGGATGGCTGGTGATGGAGTTTGCGAGGGACTACTGAATGGCGCTTGGTTCTCCTCATTCTGTAGCATGTATTTGAACATTATATTATCTATTTCGTGTTTGGCTCGAAGCTTATTCCTACTGGACAACTTTCTGAGTTTTGTTGCCAGCAGTTCACCATACAAATGATCTTCATCTTTTGGAGATGTAGAACTTAATCTGTTTTAAAACAGCTCTACATCTGCATCCTCTTCTGGAGATTTCCGTTTTTTCTGTTTCTTAAAAGCCTTCCTGCCAGTTACTTTGGAAGTGCTTTCCTGCATTCCATCATTAACAGTGGATATATCATATACTTCTGACATATCATCTTCATCATTATTAATGATGTCTTCAACTTGTTCTTCCTCTTCATCTTCTGTTTCTGCTGTTTGGGGCTGAAAATTAGTTGCAGTCTCGCGTTCGACAAAATACGGCTCTAGCCAATCGAGGTAAGGAAATATCTCCGACAATTTTATATTGAGATCTTGTTTTCCAGCTCCACTTTTGCTTGCTGCTTTCAGTTTTCTTTTTTCCCGACCATATCTGTTTCTTAAATTTCTGAACAGAGATTCAGCCACCTTTCCTAAACAAAAAATGTTAATATACATATAACTTTCAGCTTTGAGAAACAAGTTGATAACGTTTCATTGGTTGACATATTGAACTTACCGTTGTCTAAATTCAGTTCCTTAGCAACATCTCCCCAAGCCAGTTCCTTCTTTTTTCTATCGTTAAAAAATCTATCCGCCTTATCATATAATACTGGGTAGTTTTTCTTCATTCTGCGCTGCCATGTTGGTTTCTCTCGACATGCTTTTTCTTATTTCATGCAACAAATGTCTTGCTTTATCTAATTTTTGTGTTCACACTTAAAAAATCATGAAGCAAGTGTGAAGCAAAGCCAATTATACTTCATGTTTGCTTCACTTACTTACCGTGGCTGATTCGTACAACATGGTTTTCTTTTTAAACAAATAAAAATGATGAAAACTAAAATATGCGGCCGCGCGTTTAAAATATGCGGCCGCACGTTAAAATATGCGGCCGCACGTTTTAAAGATGCGGCCGCACGTTTAAATATGCGGCCGCACGTTTATAATATGCGGCCGCACCTTATAACATGCGGCCGCATATTTAAAACGTGCGGCCGCATATTTCGTCGATGGCTTTAAATAATATATTTATCTAGTCTATATTTTTATCTTTTCTGGTCAGTAAATCTCAGTGTCGAAAGAATTCACAAGTTGTTGACTCCCTGTCCATAGAAATTATTTGAAACACCACATTACAGCATACATTTCATTTCACAATGGATGTTGTTGATACAAACTGGTGTGGGTCCACGGTATTAGATAGTTTGGTGGAGTATTACTTCCACATCAAACCGAAGCTCAAGTATGAGCACATTTGTAATATCAATCTCCAACAACAACATACCTTCACATACGACGCCATTATTTGTAACTTAAAATATGCTGACGATGCTGTAGATTTTAATTCGACAGACCTCATAATTATACGCCATCAAGTTGTAGTGTAAAGTTTCCAGACCATGTTTAATAGAAAACGCTCAGAAATAACATCCTGTCATCAAAATATGCGGCCGCACATTTTAAACGTTCGGCCGCATATTTAAAACGTGCGGCCGCATTTAGTTTTCATCATTTTTATTGGTTTAAAAAGGAAATCATGTTGTTCGAATCAGCCACGGTACTTACTTCATGCGTGTTCACACTGCGCTTGCGTCTGCTTCTACTTTTGCTTCTGCTTCTGCTTCTGCTTCTGCTTCATAGATGTGAACCAGGCAACAGTGTGTCCACCAGAAAGCGGGCACCTAACTTTCAATTAGCATATCTTATGTTTTTCGTGCTTGTTTTTATCAATTTTTATATTAACAAAAAGAAAGTTTTTTGCTTTTTCTAAATATATGAGCTTTTTCATAGAAAAACCAATTTTTCGGGAAATATAATCGATTTTACCATGAAACCATGACATTAAGTCAATAATGATCAATTAACGCTTACTTGAATAGGTGTTAACGACTCGAGTAGCATGGGAAATCATAAAAAGCTAAAATATTGTAATAAAGCTACGTTTATACAATGAAAACTTTACGTTTTTACAAGCTTGAAACATGAAAGTTTGATTTATAAACTTTTACAAAAAATCCTTTTAACTACTTTCAACGTGTGATTCATCTTACCATCGCTTGGTGTTGTCTTAGTACATTCAATTCGTCAACTATTCTGCTCCCTAAACTGTCTGGTGGGGTAGCAAAAGCTTTTTGCTTCAGGTAACCCCAAAGGAAAAAGTCCAATGGAGTCAAATCAGGAGAACGCGCTGGCCATTCTGTTGAGTGATGAAGTGCTACCACTCGATTTTGAAATCTTGTTTGGAGCAAGCGACGAATTTCACGGGTTCCATGAACTGGAGCTCCGTCTTGGAACCACCAAACACCTTGTAAAACAAGACTCACATACTGTCTATACACATGTGCAATACCTGGTAAGGCCACGCGCTCAAGCATATTTAAGTAGGTCCGCCCATTAACACTGCGGTTAAAAAAATGAGGCCCAATGATTTCCCCATTACCGCAAAGGCCAACCCAAACACGAAGTTTCTCACGTGAACTACTCTTCTCAAATTTGAGATTGGGAGGAGGTTGACCTTTTGGGGCATAGCAACGTACGTTTTGTGAGCTCACCGTGCCATTCATATTAAAAACAGCTTCATTTCCAATGGCTTTTTTGGAAAGCTCAAAAACTCCTTTTTCCAATGGTATAAAACCCGCATTGTATTGTTGAAAATTCGAAAAGTTATTTGTGTTTTAAACAAGGTGCCCATTTTCTGGCGGACACACTGTATAATGTGTGCAAATTCACACTAAGTCAAATAAATACAAAGGAGCTGATTTAATAGCTTTATTCAAAGGAGGATTATCTTTCATTTTGAATAAGCTCTCTTTGATCTCGTGTTGATACTTATTATTCCCAGATGCCAAGATGTCGAAGTCTTTAAACAGGGTGTCCACGCGTCCTGGAAATCCTGGAAAAGTCCTGGAATTTAATTCTGTCCTGGAAAATGTCCTGGAATTTGCCTTTTTTCATCATTTGTCCTGGAAATGTCCTTGAAGTTTTTTGTGACTAATAACCCTGTTTTTTTCAGATTTACTCAGTGAACATTGTTGCATATTTTGAGTGAATCTCGGGAAACTCAGGGAAATTTTTTTGAATATTTTTGTCTTACCCCTGATATATGACTTCATTGTGTGATGAAAAGTCTGATGATGATGATGTTTGGAACCCAGAAACGACTAAAAATGTCCTTGATTTTTGAAAATCTGTCCTGGAAATGTCCTGGAAAAGTCCTGGAATCTTATTACAAAAAAGGTGTGGACACCCTGTTAAAGGAAGCGTGATGACGGCATTTTTTGAGGTGGTCACTAATGGCAGAAGGTTTGGGTTTAATTGACTCACCTGTAAGTGTTGAAATTCCCGTGTGTTCACTTATGCGAACATGGAGATGTCTGTTGGTCTAGCCATAATAGGAAGCGTTGCAGCCCCCACACTTGTATTGGTATACAACTCCAGAACGCAATGAATCGGGAATTCGGTCTTGAATCTAAACAGTTTAGATTATTATGGCCAGACTCAGCACTTACAGGTGAGTCAATTAAACCCAAACCTTCTGCCATTATTGACCACCTCAAAGAATGCCGTCATCATGCTTCTTTTAAAGACTTCGACATCTTGGCATCTGGGGATAATACGTATCAACTCGAGATCAAAGAGAGCTTATTCATAATGAAAGATTATTTTCCTTTGAATAAAGCTATTAAATCAGCTCCCTTGTATTTATTTGACGTAGTGTGTTTGGTTTTGGAATTTTCGATTTTCTCACAGACTCTAAAAGATGTTATTGAAGAATTGAATAACTTATAAACAGGTATGTCCATCCATGAAATTAAAAGAATGTGTAAAAGTATGTGGGGAACAATGTGATGTCCAATGCTCAACTTTTAATGTTTTTTATAGGAATCTGGCATAAGACTGAGATCAAAAGAAAGTCGTTCTGCAATTTATAACATCCGAAAAGGCTTTAAGTGGGAATGAAGTTGACTGAACTATTATTTCTTTAAATCAACAGCAAATATTTTTCGGAAATAAATTTACTTACTTATTTATTTATTTATTGTTTATCCTTGGTACCAACCTAGGGCATTGCCAGTGAGCCAGCAGGGCGGTCCACAACCAGTGGACAAGCCGGGCGCCGACTTTGACGTAAGGGCCTCACATGTTGTAGACTTTTTAAGTGCTACTATTACTGTGAGAGATCCAACGCTGGAAGCGGCCGCACATTGTCGTTTGGCAAGCTAGGCGTTATGGGATCTAAGTTTACCCTCACCCCGACCACTATGCTTGAGGACGAACTAGTGCTGGCAGACTAGACATCCACACAGCTCGGATAGATGTTGCTATTTGTCCATTGTGTGCACCACAAGTACTATTATGAAGTATTGTGATATTGCACATATAGACCTGTGAAACGTCCGTCCTGTGGATTGAACCTCCACCGTTCGGAAATTTTGCCTCTGAGTAGCCAGATTACAGGTGCACGCCACTACACCCGGCTTCATTATTTATTTATTTATTTATTTATTTATTTATTTATTTATGCAAATTGATGTAAATTCTATTGTCTTGTAGAAGTTTTTATGAATTAAAAGGTTTTAAAAGAATAATTTCGAATTCTTAGTCACCGATGTCATGGCTAGACAGAGTGTGACAGTTTAGGCTAGGTTTGACATGCATTTCTAAAAGTCATATTTAAGTTTGCTTTCATCAGTCTAAAAACGATACTTTTAAAATCGTGATTACGTCACGATTACAATATTGTGTATTAAAGTGAAATGGGAATTTGTTGAAAATTTCTAATCACCATTTCACATGAACGATTTTGTATATGAATATTAATCGATAATGAACAATTTAACTTGAGCCGTTTGGTTGACGGAAACTTTGTAAAGTATGATCAAAAGTAAATTTGCTCGAAAAAAAACTGTTTTTATCGATGGTGTTCGTGATATTTTTACACCTGACTACCAACAGGAATTGGAGATGTGTCAACAACAACATTATGAGGAGGTGGCTGAGTTGAAACGAGACAAAGAAGTCTTACAAAGACAGACAGAGGAATTGCAAAAAAAAGAAATTGGTTTGGTATAATAACTTTTTAGACTCTTCTAAAATGTTCTTAAAAAACAAGATTAAAATACTTCTTAGTATAGCTTTCTACTTTTAATATGATGGACTTGTATTATGTAAATATTCGGGAAAACAAATTAAAAATTAATTACTCGAAGCTTTTAGTAACTATATATCAATGAAAAAACTGAGTTCTGACCTGCTATTTTAGTATTTGTGAATCATCTGAAACTTCTCGTCATGGTTTCTTTCATTGGTGTTTATAGGCAGAAAGAAATACGACAATAATGGGGGAGGTTTGGGAGTTAAGGGAAGAAAAGGCTGGTTTGGAGAAAGTGGTTATTGCGCAAGAAGAGACTATTAACAATATCACCAAAGAAGTATGTATATCGGTTTTTCATGCAAATTCTTTGCATCTAAGTGGAAAAACATGAAAACGAATCATTTTGAGCAAACCGTTCCTTGCTTATTCGCTGAAGACTTTAAGAATATTACATGTGTTTTCGTTGTTTTTAGTTCAGTGACTTGAAGGAAAAATATTCCATCCTGACATCGACATTAAGTGAATCTGAAAGGTTAAACACAGGTTGGTTCGGGAGCATGTGAACGATCGAGACGTACCTTCTCTTTTGGACGTGTTTTATACAGTTAGTCTGTTTTTTATTAGATATTTCAAAGAAGTTGGATGAGTATGCGGAGAAAAAGCTTACATACGAACAACAGATAAAATCGTTGATTGATGTAAAAAAAGTTCTCGAAACTGACCTTCAAAGTTTCAAAGATAAATTGGAAATGGAACAAGTATATGTTTTTTTTTCATTCTTTTAACATCCTTATAAGGTTTGAACGTTTGTCGTGTATCTTCCTATATACGCCAACCTTTTACTGGAGGATGTCCTGCGTTTACTGTAAACATAAGATCACACTGAATATCATTTCAGACGAAGTGCAGCCTTCTCCTGAATAAACACAAGACGGACTCAGAATTTGAAATCAAGAATTTGAAAAATGAGAATTATTCACTTCAATCTCAAATGAAGGCGTTCGAAAATGAAATTAACAACTTATCGAAGAAACTGAATGATCAAGACCAGGTTTTCTTTCACTTGACCAGATTGCGCTTTTATACCTTTTTCTAGCAAGTCTGACGTCTTCGAAATGCTTAAAGACTGATGTTTTGATATTTGTAGGAAATTGTAAGACTTACTGAGCAGTTGGAACAGGAACAGAGATCATCGAGGCAACAAATAAATGCATGCGAATCGTTTGAAGTGCAAATCGAAAAATTGAAGATTAGTGAAATGAAATATGAAAAAGTATATATTAGCTATTTGCTTTGTGACCCACAGAACAATTTCGATGACAACTTAAAATCTTCATCCTTTTCCCCTTTACTCCTGAGAATTTATTAATGAAAAAAACTTGATTTTTTTTACATAGACCATTTTTGTTATAGCTTCATCATTGCCTCGTTTATTTTGCAGGAGGTTGTGAGACTTACTGAACAATTGAAACAGGAGCAGAGATCATCGAGACAACAAAGAGATGCATGTAAATCGTTTGAACTTCAGATCGAAAAGCTTAAGTGCAGTGAAAAAAATTCCGACAGGGTATCTTAAAGGATTTCTGTTTTCATTTGTTTTCTATTTGTGAAATAGCCTCGAAATGAAATAACAGTTTTTCAATTTAAATTAGTTGTTATTTCATTTCCAGTCTTCTAGCATGATCGTTCCGCGTTTTCTTCTTTGGTCATTTCATATGAAGTTGGTTTTAAGGGAGATTTCCATCATCATTACCTCATTCTTTTGCAGCGCCTTCAAGACACAGATTTGTCATTAGGGCAAATTCAAGAACAACTTATGACGAAATCTGCTGAGTGTGCAGCATTGAGCATAAGCAAGAATACTTTACAGAACAGGCTTAATGCTCTTGAAGAAGAGGTATTTATTATTTAGTTCTGACAAGTAAGCTCGTACCTAGGTTGTTTGTTTTTGTTTGTTTTTTTTTGCCTAACAGTTCTAGTTCAACGTCTACAACTCTTAGGAATCCATATTCCAATACAGAATACACTGTAGAACCATTTTCCTCTCAGACAAATAGAAACCAATGCTGTTTGAACAAGGATGAGTATCATTAAAATTATGAAAATGGATACCATATTTATGGCAATGCAACGTTAATTCATTCATTAATTCAATCGTTCATTGTTTTTATAGAACAGAAAATTGTTTGAATCTCATCGAGACTGCGAAGCAAACCGTGATCGTTTGAAAAATGAAATTTCTACAATGTCTATTGAAATGAAGAATTCAGAGGAAGAGTTAAAAGAAATGCCAAGTTTGAAAAGTACTCTCCAAAGATTATCGGAGTTAGACCACGCCAAGTAGGTTGCAATTTTCTCAAAACGATACTGACACTAGATCGATGTTTCATTTAATAAAAACCCATGTTACAAGTTAAGAAGGAAATCTTTTTTTCACCTTCGAAGACACGACGTTTAACTTCTGTTATCGTTTTATTTTCGTTTCTAGTAAACTACAAATCGACAAGTTACGTCAACAAACTGAAAAACTACAGGACGAAAATCAACAGCAAGAGAACGTCATTTCAACACTGGAAGGAAGTTTGAAGTGTTCAGTGGATGAAACGCGACATTGGAAACGCAAATATACAGAGATCCAAGCAAGTTTAACCCAACTGCAATACGAGCAAACTGATGATGCAATATTTCAATTGAAAAACCACAATATGGACTTGAAAAACGAGATCAGTTGTTTGAAAGGACGACTGAATGACGTAAAAAGTGATCTAGCCAATCAGAAGACTCAACTTTTGAGTGAACTGCAAATTTCCAGGTCAGTTGTTGTCTTCCAGGTCAGTTGTTGTTTGCCAGGTCAGTTGTTGTCTGCCAGGTCAGTTGTTGTCTGCCAGGTCAGTTGTTGTCTGTTGAACTACGATTGTATTGATTTTCTTTCAAGTATAAATTTCCGGATCGTTTGTAATTTTCGGTTATTTTTATTTACTCTTGGGTTAATAACAATTTCTGATCCTAATATTATCAAATATATTGCGGGAGGTATTTCTGTTCTCACTCTATGCAAATGAAGCGACTATCTAATTTGTTTCTCGTTCAGGAGGATCGTAAAAACGTTGATATCTATATGCATTTGTTTGTTATTGTCTTCCTTATTACTCCTCCAAAACCCTCTCTCGTTCAACCCCCACCTAACCCCTTTTTCGTGTCCTACTCACTTTGCGCTTAACGAAGCCAGCGTGAGATGCTCACTGATAAGTGAATATTGCTATTCTAGAGAACGCACAAAACACGACCGTCGGTCATTGGAAACGATCACATCTCAGCTACAAACGAACTTGCAGCTTGCTCAATGTAGACTCGATAATGAAATGATTTTGGAAAGAAGCAAAGTAAACGACTATAAAGTATTAATGAACGAAAAAGCTGATTTGGCTGTCAGGTTTCTACTCATAGTTTTGCTTTAATTTTTTGTTTATATGTGGACATCTCGCAAACATCAAGAACTCTCTCTCTCTCTCTTTCTCTGCCTTGCTCAGTCGTCATATTTTGCCTCGTTTACTAGAATAATTTCACTGGAAGAGAAACTGACCGACACAGAGCGATTGCGTAAAAATTCTGAAAATGTCGTATCGTACTTGAAAAGCGAAAATGAAGAATTACGAAAAATAAACGATCGTCTTAGCCTCGCTCTTGAAGGTCAGCGAGGAGCGAGTTTTCTAGAGGTAAGTTCTTTCTCAACAGACCTCCATTCAAATGTTAAGTAGGGCGGGATTTGAAGAATATTGAGATGAGTGACGGCTTTTTGTATTACGTCATATTCGTTTGTTGTTGATTTCTTAAATTGAGAGTTTTTCAAATTTGAAACGAGATCGAAACGAAGAAGAAAACCTTGATAAACTTCGCCATATAAACGCGGCTATTATTTTCTTTTGCAGAACCTCAACAAGCATGCAAGGACGATTAGTGCACCAATGAACAACAAACTGGCTTTCACCCGATCGAATCCGATTGGAAGTAACAAAGATTCGGACTTTTCGATGATCTTTAATAGTAGTAACCAAAACCTCTTACTCGAAACTAACGGTAGCCGAAACAATAAAGATCTATTATGATTATAATAGAAAGCGGTAAGGTGTGAGACAGATATAAAATCTGCGCGAGATGTCTTTTTTTTTACTTTGTATATATTCATGTTTAATTAAGTAATTGTATATTTCTTTTTTTATTTTTTTTTTTATTATTTTTTTATTTTTTATTTCTTTTTTTAAAAAAGACGAAGTTTGTAAGTATTACACAGTGGATATAAAAATGTAAATTCGCTTTTCTCAACTGTCTATATCCATAATCACGATCGCCTGGAATGACCGTATTTCATTTGGTAACCATGGTAACCACTCTTGCAGAAACATCCATTGTCATCTCTTCTGTGCTCATCGCGCCCTGGTGCCGCCTGAATGCTGATTTTGTGGTTTGGTTGGTGTGCGGTTAGATGAACTTCTTCCTGAAACAATCATTCACAAGATTTCAGTACATGGTAACGCACACTAATAACGCCGCAGTCTTCCGCCGCAGCTTCGTATGAATTCAGACCGAAACTTTTTAGAAAATCCGTCATTTCATTAACTTTAGCATTAAGTTTCAACTCATTGTGAAAAATTATAAATTAAAATGAGATCGTTTCGAATGAAATCACAATATCTTCAAGCGAATTTTCACATAAGTACGTTTTAATTTTTCAGTCCTTGGGCTTCCATCCGTAACCAAGCTTTGACGTTAGTATGACCCATTTTTTAGTACAGTGGAATCTCTATAAAGCAGACACCTCTTTAAGACGGACAGTTTATCTAGGAACGGATAGATTTACAGTCAAACTCTTATGAGAAAGTCTCTATAAAGCGGACATTTTTCTCAGGTCCCAAATGAACTTTTTTTTAGCCTATAAAAAATCTCTCTAAAGCGGACACAGATACAAAAACCAATTTTTCAAGTAAAATAACTTATATTTTCTTGGAATATTTACTATTTACAATGTTTTACTCTCTTGTTGATACTTCGAATAACTTTTTTCACAGCATTTTCTGCCCACTGAATGGCTTTGGCAGGTCCAAGAAATTCGAAATTCACAAGAATCTTGAGTCCGTAGTCAGCGCCATGATTTTTTGGGTTCCAAGTATAGTAGCATTTGACTTTTTATCTTTAGAATAAAAACGTTTTTCATTGTATTAAACGTGTCCTTTGCCCTATGAAACTTAACTTTAAAAACCATATTAAAGACCCATTCTCGAGTTATTTTCGCTAAATATTAATTTTCATTGAAATCTCTACAAAGCGGACATCTCCCTAAAGCGGGCACTTTTTTCTTGTAGTACTGTCGCTTAACTTTTTGAGAAAATTTACTAGCGTTGCTTATAAACTTGCTGCTTATAAAAAAAACCGTGTACACCATCGCTGCACAATTTGTACATTTTGTCAGGAATAAGATGTTGGGTATATTTCTCATCGATGATATGTTCCGTCATGAAATTGTGTTTCCATCAAAATCGTCAATATCGAAAGAGTGAACATTTAAATTAGCTCTCCAGTTTTTCTCAAAACACTTTTTTTAATAAACATGGCGTTCTAAAACGTTTCAAGGTTTGATTGATTCTCAACACAAAGTCCATCCGAGGTACACATCCCTGATCCGAGGTACACATACCTGATCCGAGGTACACATCCCTGATCCCAGGTACACATCCCTGTTCCGAGGTACACCGAAAAGTGAATCATTATTCTCAACCTCGAATTTTTTTGTTGAAAAAAAAAAAAAAAAAGAATTGTGAAAACATTAATAATTGATTTCGTTAACTGATACAGCTATGTCAGCCATTTTTTTCCATTCCTCAAAAGTAAATGTTGGACTAGCGATAACATGCGGTATATCCTCTTGAATCCTCTCAATTGCAGGATGAGCTATTTCACAAGCTTCAATAAGCCCTAACTCCTTCTTATGGTCGTACAGAGGTGTACCGCGCAACAGCATTAACGGGAAGGCGAATATTTTCGTCGGTTGAACCATCTGACACCAACGAACGGAAGATGTGAATGATTGCAGTGTTTGACCAGGCAGTCCAAATATCAAACTCATTTCCGTCTCCACATCATTCTCATTCAGACTTTTCATTACTTTTTCTGCTTTTTTCAAATTGTTAAATCTTTGAATTAGCTTTTGCTCGCTTTTATGAATCGTCTGAACGCCAAATTCGAGGACGACTCGAGCCGTTCGATTCAGTTTGATGACCGCTTCGATAAATTCTTGGTTGCACATTTCTAAACGACATTGAAATGCTATTTTGCCGGTATACCGATACTCGGAAAGCATCTGCAACACATTCATGTACAAAGAACCAGCATTGAAGGTTGGGTCGAGCACTGCAATGTCCTCAATGACAGGATTCGTGCAAATCCATTCGATTTCGCGAGCAATCCTTTTCGTGGCGAATAATTTTCTTTTGATTGACACATCTGGTTCACGATGCTGACAAAAGGAACATTGAAATGGACACCCTCGTTGTGTTTCCCAGCGAATAAATGCTTGTGGTTTAATAACCCCTTCTAAGAACGGCGACGGCAACGAGTTCAAATCTACATCCGCTGAAAGTCCGAAGTCAGGTCCTCCTGCCATGTGCAGGCCCTTTACATTGGTTTTTCCTTTTAAATATTCCATTAAAGCTTTCTCACCATAACCACGCACAAAAACATCTGCGCTAGGATAGTATTTTTCGAGATTTTTTTTCGTGTAAGAAACTTGTGGGCCGCCAATTATTATTCGACCAGGATACGAATATCGCTTTAAGGTTTTGATAATATTTTGTGTGAACGTCTCGTTCCAGACGAATGCACCAATAGCAAAGTCAGTTTCTTCGTTCGAATTATTCATAGCGAATTCGACAACTTCATTCCAATCGAATGATTTGTCATTCACATTCCATGATTCAGAAATATGTTCGATCTTCTGTTGCCGTAGTAACGCCTCGATAGATGCTCCACCCAATGAATTGGATGGGTCTTTAGGTCGACACCAGTTTAAGTTAGTCAATAAAACCCTTCTCATGTTCGGTTTTCGACAAAAAACACTTACAAGTGAAAATTAAAACTTTGTATCTCTAATTTATTTACGGATTTATGGAAATTCCCAGAAATTCATTCATGGATGTAATATATGATAATTTATGCAAAGAAACTTAATGCTACCATATTGAATAATTTAAACAACAATCAACACTAAATTCCTTAAAAGAGATTATAATTTTGATGAAAGAAATTCCAAGAATTGCTTTCATCAAGAGGTTTACACTGGTTTCATGAAAAACATTATATTAAGAGGAAAATAGAAATTTCTCGAATTCAACATGTTGGTTTTATATAAAATTTTTTCAAATTCAGGCAGAAACTTCTCTTCTCTTATGAGGAATTTATCATAAATCATTCCCAATTTTATCTTTGATGAACTTTTTCTTTACATGAAAAGATTATCTTTTGCAATTCATAAAAAAGAAGTACAAAACTCAAAAACGCAACTTCTGAAGTTTTCAAATTCTTAAGGTGCGACTCGAAGAACTTTGAAAAGGTGTCATTCGACAAATCACCTCACCTGATGATTCTGGTCTTTTGCGTAAACCTATGAAATGAAAACCATTCATTCTTAAAATTTTTTATTCCAGATGTATTTGAAGAGGAGGTAGAGACTTTACCTGACCCTTGAGTCATAGCGGCAATGAGAATTTGTGTATCTTTTTCTGATGGCGCTAGATTAGCCAATTGTACTAAAAAATTTTGAAAAAAAAGTTCCATTTACGAAATGGCAGGAACAGAGATCTACCATAGTAAGATCCACATCAAAGAATACGATATATATAATCAAAAGGAAGTTCACTTGAATGAAAATCGCACCGTCAGAGTCTGTCTCCCATTCTTCGCGGGCATTTTGAATCAAGTCTAATAATGTGCCAACCAAATCATTAAGTGCTGACACTTGTAGCTGAAAATCGAGAAAAACACCTTGGAAAACTGATTGAGAATAACCAGTGCTTCTACAGAATCAAGCATACGAAACAACTCCCCATCCAATGTTAAGCCGATGGTAAAAAGAAATACTTTTCAAAAATAAGTCTGCAAGTAAACATTTTCTGCGTGTTACCTGAGCATTATCAGGTGTTAACAACGATGCTTGCTGTGCTAGATTCTGTTCTTCTGTTTCCACAGCAGGTTCGTATTTCGTACGTAAAGCATCTGGAACTAAATTTAAAAACTTGCCATCATACAGAAAATGAAAACAGGCAAACAAGAAAGACGGGAGTGAGAAATTCCCAGAAGGCATGTGAAACAATACATACCAACTTCGTGATTAAATACTTGGATACGATTTTCCGTGAAATTCTATCATAAAACAATAACAATGAGTTGAAAAAAACCCCTCAAGATGTTAGAATAAAGGTGTTAAAATAAAGTTCTTACTATGAGCTCTTCATCACGTTCTTGAGAAACAAGTATTGGCAAGATGCATAAGTTACGCAACACTGGCATTCGATCATTCTTCAATACTTTGTTGAGCGTATTGATTTGTCCTTTTGATATAAAATGTTAAGAATGGAGAAAGAGGAATGATTAATGTATTATGGAACATCTGAGAAGCAAAACAAAACCAGAAAATTATAATGAGCAGAAAGAACATTATTTCGCCCATTTCTAATGTAAATAGCCTCACTAATTTCAAGAAACGCTTGTGACCAATTGCAAAAACATTATAGAGCCCATCCTTGAAATCTGGGTGCAATTAATTACGAGGGCGAGGAAATTAAATGAAGCTATACAGGACGAAATCATCAACAGAGACTTCACACTGTTCTGTTGTAGTTGAATTGATTTTAATTTTTGAGTGAACAGACGAGTGGATTTGCACCAGATATTTAAGATTTAATTTTCAAAAACTGTCAAAAGACTTAAAGTCTTTAATCAACTTTTTGAACATTATTATCGAACATCATATATTAGAAAGTTGTCAGTATTAAAGAAGGAATTAGTAAAAAGGTATTAGTAAAAAGTTGCATTCATTAATAATAACATGATAAAGTTTCTTTTTATATGAAACATATAGTAGCATGGTTTTTTAAAAACTGAATAATTAATGGATTAAATAAAAAAAACTTACCAGAAATCAATGCAAAATTATCCAGAACTTGTGGCCTAAAAAGTACCTAAGGCAGTTTATCTTTCTCTTAATTGGTTTATAAATCCAAATGCCTTGTGTATGAAAGTTCACACAAATTCTGTTTGTGTTTGCATCATCCCAAAACCCTATTTTTTTATCCAAAAGAGGGAAGGGCTTATATTTGAAATTTTACAGTATTACGTTTAAGCTTTGAACACACTAAAACAAAATAAAAATATGAAAAGCAAGAGAGGACATTCTTCCTAATGATTTTGAGTCACCACCTTATGCTTTCTGTGGCTAGGTTTCTTAGAGAATTTCAGCTTGTGGTATTTCTATAAAAGTGGTACTGTGTATAAATTATTTCAAAGTATTTGCTTAATGTTACAGGATAAAGTGTACATACTGATAAATTGTAAACATATTCTTAGAGAAAAATGGGACATAACAGTATACTACAAAAAAACCTCTACAAAAAAAAAGAAAACAGAAAATGAAAATAAATATTCAAACAAAATACAAATTAAATAGTTCATGATGTCTTACCAAGACAAGACTTCATGCTCTAATTTGAGCATAAAACTTTGAAGAGCAACTTTAATATCAGAAATTCTGCCAATCAAGTTTTGTAAGGATGTTTCAATTATTTTTTCATCCTAAACAAAGATGAAGGTTCGTTAAAATATATCTTCTATAAAAGATTTTGTTTAGTATAAAACGCAGCAACCAATCACGACTCTCTCCTCTCCAACTACTAACTACAGAGTTCTTTAGTACACCATGAACAGATGTCATGATCACCAACTTACAAACCCGTTTAACAGCTTTCAAAATCAATCCTTACCTGCATGGTGGCTTGCTTATTGTTTGATTACTTTCACTTCATTCACTAAAATGAAACACAGACATGAAAATTATCTTTACTGAGCTCATTATCCTTGCTGAACTCATTTCAAACCCTGAGTAATAATTATAATTTCTTCAATTTTGTTGTTCTTTAAAGGAAATATAATTATAACTAAATTGAGTGAGTTAATTTGTGTTTAAACCAAAATCTTGATGATTCAGAATTAAGTATATATAAATCTATGAAAAACTAAGTGGGAGAAACATTTTCAAAATGTTTTAGAAATTTGTCCATAATGGCTGAGCTATGTAAGAATTTATTTCAGATCATAATTAGCAAATACACGCTTTTTTTTATAAGAACCAGTACTGACAGTAAAATCTGACCTGAGGCTGGCTGTTCTTATTTTTTTTAGCCTTTTTCAGCCTGAATTGTTCTTATTTTGTTCTTATCTTTTAGAACACAGTTTCAAATTTTAGCCTTATTTTGTTCTTATTTATGGAACTTCCAGCAAAATAAGAATAAATCTTTTTTAAAGCAACTGATAAAAAGGATGGTTGCAGTTCGGTAATAACTCATTCGCACATTTATTGAAGGTGAAAAAATAACAAAACTTCTTAACCATTTACCAGTGAGAGAATTCACATCATGAATTGTTCTTATTCTACAAGAAAATTGAGGCTCACACTGTTCTTAATTTTTGGAACAATGATTTGAGCCTCAGGTTATTCTTATTTTGTTCTTATTTTTTGGCCAAATCTGAGGCTCGTGTTCTTATAAAATTGTTCTTATAAAAAGAAAAGCGTGTAGTTTTGTTTGCACATTAGCTAAAAATTTTTCTTCCACACAAAATTTTAAACAAAGATTAATTTTAAACAAAGATTATATTCTATATCTGGTAAAAAGTTTGTTGTATTTGTAGAAAGGTTCCCTAAATTATAGCATTCAAGGATGTCTAATTGCAAAATTATTTTAGGCCCTTTGTGGCAGCTTTGTTATTAGTATCAATTTTTTTTCAGTTTAATTTTTGCAAAAATATAAAAACACTCTATAAAATAGTAGCCTAAACTCCTTAGTCTGTTATGATGGCATGTGTATGGATATCCTTTAAAAAGTAAGCAAGTCAAAGTTACTTCTCCTAAATGACAGCTTAGACAAAGCTAAGCCCTAGGTAAACAATGGAAAGTGTGGATATTCCTCTCGGAATCATTCATTCTCTAATAAATAGTTTGTAAGATAATAAGTTTGTATTCATTCTCTCTCATTTTTAAGGTTTTTTATGCAGGGCAGCACTGATTGAAATAACAGCTGGTAATGACGGCTGCATTGGCATTTTGATAACATTTTGACATTTAATTAGAAGCTTAACCTAAAATATCAATTCTATTGAAAAATCAAATTTATTGAATAATGTACTAATCAAGCTACATGTTATAAATCAATCCAGCAACACATTTTGACTATCAAAGTTTGCTACATCATGTAAATCAATCAATATGCTAAGGCAATACAAACTTTTATTTACAGATTCTATGAATTAATACCTCAACAAGTGAATTTATGTTTGCTTAATTATGAGGGAGTAAATAAAAATACATGTTAATAGGCACAGGAGATTAAATATTTCAGGTATATTAAAGAAGGTACAGCTGAACTTGTTGTCATCACACTTAGACTATTAGGCTATCCTAATTAAGAAATAAGCTTAATAATTACTAAACTTCTACACCTAAAAAGGTCACCCTTCTGCTGTTTGAGACAATTTTGTAGATGTGGTGAGTTTCAAGTGCCACATTTATCTGTGTTATTCGCATATTTGCTTTATGCTACTGCTTGCTATTTATCAAGTCATTTTCCTGTGAACATGCACCATCTTCTGGCGAATTAGATTTCATTCACTTTTAGTTCTCAGGGAGACCCTGGCAATATAAGAAAGGTTTTTCATGAAATTCATATGATTTAATAAATTTTTTCTGGTCTTTTCTCTCTTCTCTCGCCCAATCTCTCCTCTCTCTAACATTGAGGTGGCCACCTCTTTGATTAGTCACTGACTATTAGGTGTGTCTCCTTTCATTTTTCGGATATATACATTATTTTCCATGTTTTTTATTTATTGATTGATTTTTTTATTTAGGTTATATTTGAAATATTTATTTGTACTTCTTTTTGTATATATATATATATATCTGTTTGAATGATAAATAAATATTACTACTACTACTAGTACTACTAATACTATTGAGAAACTTTTCGAAAAAATGATGTATTCTCGTCTTTTAAAATTCCTCGAAAAATACAATGCTCTATACACACGCCAGTTTGGCTGATCATGCCCTCATTAACATAGCCCCAATGCATACAAAACTATCTTGACTCTGGTCAGTTTGCCTGTGGGGTGTTCATTGACTTACAGAAAGCATAAATACTCTGTCATAAACTTTCATACTATGGTATCTAGAGCATGCTAACCTTTGGTTTAAGTCATAACCTTTCTTCAAGACAACAGTGTCTGGTTGTCTGGTTTCAAGTCAACCCTCAAATTTATTATCCATGGTGTTCCTCAAGGCTCGGTCCTTGGCCCACTGCTGTTCAGTAAAAACTCAAGCATTTGGAATTGCTTCAATGAAATTTCAATCAATTTCTTGCTGGAATCATAATGCAACAAAGTCAATACCCAAATCTTGATCTAGCTTTACTAAACTATTCTCACATAACACTAAATTCTTCCTTGAAAAATATACCATCTAGTCTCTCTCTCCAGAAGCTTTGTTTCTCATACTCAAACCATTTTTTGTTTATTATCTTAATTTTTTAATTTAGTTTATTTGTTAATCTATTTGGTGGCCACCCCCCTTTGTTTACTATTCGCTATTGGGGTGGTCTCCTGCCTAGACCTAATTGTAACTTTATTTACTTATTTTCTTGGCAAATAAATATGATGATTGAAAACTAGAATAATAAAAGAGCATAACATGAAAATTGTCTGAAATGCTAAATGCACCATGTTTTTTTTGTGTGTTTTCTTCAAAAGGTCATTCCCTATGGATATTTTGCTAAGCACATGTCCACACGTTGCCCGAAACCTTGCTGTCTGTTTACACCGTGAAATAAACGACCTTTCTTCCAAACGAAGTCATATCTTGAAACTACCTAATGTGCTATCTTTTCGAAAACTCTTTTTCTACTGATCAGACGTCGTCGTCATTACTGAGATCCAGGTTTTTTCAAGTGTAAGTACCTTTATCGGAGTTTAAGAATTATAGAAAGCTATGCACATAGCATCTTTTCCCAGTTCTTGGTGTCTCGGTGTGGGAAATTTTAAAAAGTTTGAGGAGAAGAAACGACACAACAATTTGTCCTTTCTCTGTCTCACAACTGTCTGTCTGTGATTAATCACATTATTTGTTTCTTTTTCTTGTTTTTTCCTTTTTTGTCATGATCTTCTGAAAAAAGACCTTTCGTTGCTATTGCACTTTCGTACCACCCTAGTATTATTCATGATTCTGATGCAGAATTTCACGCTGCAGTGTTGTACTTTAAAGGAAGAAAGTGTTTGCGGAAGAAAGTTTTGCGGTTCCTCAGTTAACATTTTTTTTGCTGGAAAAACTTTTGCACTTGCCAAACCAGAGTACCTTAGAGGGGAAAATTTTGTTGGGGAAGTTGTTTCTTTATAGACATGAAAGCCTCGAGGCAGTGATTGCATTAAAAGAGTAGATTGACGCCATTTTCGTGTTGTTCTTTTGATAGTTACTACACTTTGTAAACAAACTCACTGACATTCGAATTTGCGTTCTATTGTAATTTTTATATCTCTCAGGTTCGCTCTCCTGTGTTACTATCCAATTTTTGTCAGTGTCATTCATACTAGACAAAGAAAAATTTATACGTTGGAGAATTTAAGACAGGGTCATTCCATACCAAATGATGCAAAATTTCAGTACAATTTTCTGTAAATGGTCCCCAACTTTGAACAGCTATAATTTTTGAACCGTAAAAGATATTGAGGTGAAATTTTCAGGAGTGTCTCATCTTATATATTGTAACTATCTGACAAAGTTTGAACAAATTCTGAGATGGGTCATGTCCAGCCTTGCACCATTTGGCATGGAATGACCCGACAGAAAACCTTCACTAGACAAACGTTGTTTAATTTTTCGTCGGGGAAAATATTTCGTTGGGGAGATTATTTCGTCGGGGAAATTTTGCCGAAAAAACTCGAAGTTTTCACGAAATAAAGTAGATCAAATCACTTATTGAAATTGCAGTCAAATAGGCTTTAGGTCGGAGGAATTTCTCTTGTAATAATTAACGAAAATTGGGATTATTTTGAAAATTTTGCGGGAAAAAACTTTTGCGGTTTACCAATATTGCAATATTTTGCGGGAATAAACTTTTGCAATTCGAGCCAAAACCGCAAAACTTTCTTCCGCAAACACTTTCTTCCTTTAAAGTAAATAAAAGGAATTTTGTTTGGTTGGACATATACAAGCCTTGAGAGCATCAATGGAGATCGGGATCTGGGGTGCTCTGGGCCCCCTATGGTGGTTAAGGGAAAATTTCAGAGGCCTAAATTAGCTCTAGATTGGCGTGAAATAGAATGCAATGGTTAAAGAAAGACTATCAGATTTTCTTTATTCATATTCAAGCAGCCCAACAAATGCTGTATTCTCAAATATGGTGCCTCTTCAAATAAAAAATTGACCTTGAATATGCGAATATCCATGTCAGAACTTGTAGTCTTTTCAACTAGTTTTATCTTCAAATATGTTTTTAACAGGTTTGAAATAAGATATAGAAATTTACAAGAAATGTTATAGAAGAAGATGTTCATTAATTCATTTCATTTGGATTACTAAAATTTGTGAGTTGATCAGAAATCTGAAAGGTGTTTGAAAATTCTTGACTGGACTTATGGAAAGTGTCTTTTCTATCATTTTGTGCATGTTTAAAAGAAAACAGGTGTTTTCTAATGTTACGAATATTTTAATTTGGCATCAGAATCATGAATATTATCAGGGGGTACAAAAGTGCAATAGCGCCAACCTTTCTCCTACAAATATATTTATTCATATATAACATCACAGCTTTCACAATAATTTTGCCATTTTTTTGTTTTTCATTTTCATTTGCTTTTATATATGAACAATTTTGAGACATTTTTAGGATGAAAGAATTGGCACAGCAACAGCGATGAAGAATAGGTTTTAGAGAGACCAAATAGCTTAATTTGAGAAAATGTGAGAAAAAGTATTACCATAGTCTTAAGGCTACACCAGTTTATGAATTTTAACTTGTTTGTCAACTTTTCTGGTTGTTACCAAAGGCATTGGGACACGTTTATTCTCAATCGCAAAGTACATGAGTTTCCAGGAGAAGGATTGTTTGATAATGCCCTAAAGCCTAGTAGATCGTTAGACTGTTGGTTTATTTTAGATGTGAAAAAAGAATACACATTGTGTTTCTATTATCATTAGTGAGGTTATGCATGTTATAATAGGACAGAAATTTTAATAGCACTTTACAATAGACAAAGAGAAGTTGTTTCAAGGAAATTGGATTTGTTTATACGGCCGCATAATCTCTGCGTCGAATTAAACTCTATTAAATGCGACGAAAATTCGACTGTATAAAGTGAAAAATTAATTAAGTGCGACATAATGAATTAAGTCAGCAGAGTTTGTCGAATAAAACGGCAATCTTCGACATAAATTTGGAATCACTTTATACGGCCGCATAATCGTCCAATTTAATAACAGCTTTAATGAACTTCGTGAAAATGTGCACAAAAGTAGTGACAGCGTGAAATGATAAATTCATTCAACATTTATGCGGCTGTCTAAAGCCATATCGTATTTGATGTGCGGCAACAAAACCTGTATAAAGTGACTGTCACATTTTTGTTGAATTTTATCTGAATAAAAGTTATTTAATTCGACACAGCAATTATTCGGCTGTCTAAAACTGTCCTAAGGAAATACATATTAATATGATCCAATTTATTTGAAATCAATAAAATGTAGTAAGCAAGTTGATAATTCTGGTAAGTCGATAAATCTGGTAATTCGGTAAATTTGGTAAACTGATAACTCTGGTAAACCGATAAGTCTAGTAAGCTAATAAATCTGATAAGCAAAAACTTTGGTAAGCAGACAACTCTGGGTTAAAAGATAGAAAGCTTGTATAGCCGATCGAAATCTGGTATAGATAAAGACAGGAAAAGCGGTTATCATGTCCAGATGGGCAGGATAGCAGATATGAATAAGGCTCCAACAATAATCAACCTAAAAAATGCAAATAAAAACTTGTTCAAACTCCAAAAAAGACAAATCTAAACAAAACAAAAAAACATACCTGAACAAACACCAAAAGTTTGCAGGACTGCAAGTTATTGTAAAAGGTAGGTTAGAAAAACCATGGTTAAATGTGAATGCTTCTCAAATTTTCTTGCCTATGATTTCACGGTCCAACATTTTACATGTGCGTTAAGGGCTTTATTGCAGTTCACTCCCGTAATTATTGGCCAGTTCTTTAAACCTGCAATTTAAAAAAAGAATGTCTGACATGTTCTTCGCTGTATATGTTATGGTTGTTTTTTTCAGGTTTGAAGAACTGATTGATAGCTGCGGGAGCAAACTGCAATAAGCTGGTTTTTCTTATACAGAAAGAAAAATAATATTTATACTAAGCAATGAGATAATAGTAAAAAGATCAAATTTTGTAATTTCACTATAAATGTAGTTTTGAGTCTTTGTTTAATCAAATTTAACTTGCTCAACTGACATAGTCAATGACAATGACATAATTTTATTAAATACATCTGGGAACAACCATGAGTGAGTGTTGAAATTGTCATCAAGATGTTTTTATTTATGCCAATATATGTCATTTATTAATGTACCAAGAAACTTTCCAACACATGAATTTTGAATATTAAAAAGAATGTTGGTTACAATTTGCAATATTGGAAGAACAAAGAAAGAAAGAGCAAAAGAATTGAAAGGTCAATCTGTACAGATGCTTATAATAGATTTTATTAAAGGTGCCCGTGTATTAAGGATATTAACTGATGTTAACTATTTTTGTTTGGAATATTATGCGGTTGTTCCTCTGGGACAATTTCTATTGGACAGAGTGCATAGGTTTGATTAGTCAAGTGATTGTTTTTGCCATTTTGAAAGTGGTGTGCATTTGCTTCTAGTGGTCTGCACTGTTAAGGAAATCCTGCTAATGTGCTATATAAATGATGAAGAGTTATTTTAGTTTATCTAAAATAAGACATGGTAAAAAAAGACATGGTGAAAAAACAGCATTGTATCATTTTTCTAAAAATTCCTGTTTAGGCTAATAACAGGAATAGATTGTTTTCGATGCACATGCTATGCTGAATTAGCATCATTCAATCAGTTGTATATAAATGTGGGAGAGTAAAGTAATGCTTTTTTTAAAAAATAATTCACTGTTATGCGAAAGGAAGAGAGAAACAGTGGAAGAGGTGTGGTGAGCGTTCTTCACAAGCTCAAAACACCAAAAATAAGATTACCATTATATAAAGATAAGATTACCATTATTAGCCTAGTAATAAAGCTTTTTCATGGTATTTTGTCTATTTGTATTGGTCACCATAATTATATAAAGATGAATTCATTTATGTATGTTTCAACTAAATTTCAACTCAGGTGAATTTAATGAAAAATAATAACTAAATGATCATAGCAGATTAAAACTGTAGAATAATTGTATATAACATCTTGATCATGATGATGCTACAAGTAGTATATAGTTACAAATATCAATAAAAGGTTATCCTCAAAAGATTCGTCATCTTACATATTGACAGTGCTTGTTTCAATTTTGATAGCTAGAATATATTGTTCTCTTACGTTTTCACAGAACACAACATGGCAGCGTTTAGAACAAGAGTATCAGCAAACACTTTACGAAGCTTTGGAAATGTTGTTCGAAGATCAATGGCCAGTCAATCTTCTGGAAAATCTTTCTTGGTTCCTGCAATGTTTGGTACCGCTACTGCTGTAGTTGCTGGAGGAAGTGCTGTGTTTCTGTATAAAAACATGAAAGAAACTAAACTGAACATCATTCCAGTTGTGCAGGCATCAGCTGTAAGTTACATGAGGTTTCCACAAGTTTCGTCGCTGATGGCTTTTGTTTTCATGTAGCTTTATGAAATATTTCTTGATAAAAAATGGTTTATCTCAACCGGAAGGAATTATTAAAATCGCAAACAGAATGTCACAGAGAAGTGGACATGTTCAAGATTAATTTCCACTAATATCGAAAACTTACAGGTATGATGTTGGGCATCAACAAATATACAAATAACTTTTAATTTCTAGCCTGCTTCGCCACCAGTCGAACGAACTTTCATTATGATCAAACCTGATGGAGTGAAGAGAGGTTTGATTGCAGACATCATCAAACGATTTGAGCAACGAGGATACAAACTAGTGGCGATGAAGATGGTGCAAGTAAGAGAGATACTACTGTGATTAAATCCATTCTAGTATCATCTTACTTATTGACAAAAATGTTCCTATTGTTAGCCTGATTCAGATCTACTCAACCAACATTATGCAGATTTGAAAACGAAGTCGTTCTTTCCTGGGCTTATTAAACACATTTCATCAGGACCAGTGGTTGCCATGGTAAGAGTTCGTTCTAGATTTTCGCACTGCAATGAAGTTTTTCTATTACTCTTTGAATGAAATGTTATTACGTTTTCACAGTCATATTTTGAAATCGCAAAAATAAACGCACTAACATGCAACCAGCCACATAAATGTCAAGAAAACATATCAGCATATCACAAAAGTTATATTCACTTGTTATGTTCATGGACAATTCATAAATGGTGGTCATGACAACAATTGAATCAGCTGACATTCGAAGAAAGGGCCACTACTTAATGCTTTTTCCTTTCTGCAGGTCTGGGAAGGGAAGGACGTTGTGCGACAAGGTCGACAAATGCTTGGAGAAACTGATCCGTTAAAATCCAAACCAGGCTCAATACGGGGAGACTACTCAATCGATCTGGGTCGTAACATTATCCACGGAAGCGACTCGGTGGAATCTGCAAACGACGAAATCCAACTTTGGTTCAAGAAGAACGAACTCATGTCCTACATTCTACCTCTTTACTCGCAGGTATTCGAATGAAAGAAAACTAAAAGCAATCATCTCAATCCACGACAGCAATCATTTTTACCAATTTTAATTTTCTACAATAGTTTTGTTTCATGTTATTTTATTAATGGAAGGTTACATACATATCGAATTAAATTCAAACTTGTGTTTCCTCCGGTGTCGTGCCCTGTAAAACAGCTATGTAATACCCTTTGTTACGAGTCGAATCTTGAATCAGTTGAACTTGGTCGAGTAAAAAAAATTGTTGTTTTTTATTTTGTCGCTTTTTCCTCATCGAATCAATATCCGTGCTTGCGATACATGGTTCTATGTCAATATCGCAACAGCGACTTATCATAAAGGAGATTTAAGAAGTTTGATCCTGGAAATTTTCTTTTTAAATTTAACGCCATTTTATATCCCCCACCACATTTGCTTTCTCTCATACATGTTGCTCGTTGTTCAGTAAATGGTTTTGTGCTGAACTGATATTCAATCAAATCCAATCTAACTGGGTTGTCCTGTCAATTTGTTGTTAGAAATAAACTCGTTGGACAACTCTCTCGATTGTTTCGCGATAGATATTTTAATGACATGATTCCACAACATGCGAAAGTGACGAAATTTTGCTTCGTGACGAAAATTTTGAAAAAGTGAACTTTGTAAGAAAGTATTAGTAAAATTTTGCAAAATGACGAAATTTTCCACGACGAAATTATCCCCGATAAGGTATCCCTTCGTTTTATCATCATACGAGATAAATGACAGGAACAAATATTCTCTAATCAAATGGAAGCACATCCTTTATGAAGTGAGTTTCACGTGAATGTCACGTGAAATTTATTCAACAAACTGGTTATGCTGTTGTCACGAGATCACCAAAATGAAGGTGATTGAGCAATTTCTAATGGTGTTTTTGTAAAAGTTCGACGAAATAGTGTAAATGCCTGTGCAACTGTTGAAAAGATCTTGTGCGCATGCGCGATCGTAATTCTTGCTTGCTAAATCTCGTTACTGAGAATCCGCCTTAACTACTTGTGGTATGGTTTTTGTAATATATTATTGGCTCTCGACGTCCTTTTAAATATAAATACTAGAAGACTGAAGTTGTTTTCTCATGATGTACTTGAGCCAATTTATTTTTTCCTCGACTCTTCAATGACAATGCAAGAGCGAAGGACATGGCGTGCATCAATAATTTCTAAATATATTTCGTCCGATTCATATTATTTGAGCATTAATCATTTAAACATGACCCAATTATTTTTGTGAGATGGTTTTTCATGATTAACCTTTTTCTTCTTCATGCATGATTGATAAATTTATTGTGTGGAGAATTACTCGTAGAAACCAAGGTTACATACAGAATGGCCTAAGATTGTCACGAATGTTACTTGGGCAGATTGGAAGGTCGTTGGTACTGTTTGCATTGCAATTGCTTAGTGGCGATTTTTGTAATTTTTCAAAGAGAAAGGAGAAATAAAAAACAGGTTGAACTTTCTTGATTAAATAAATTTCTGTATTTACATTTTCTCTTATCAGGGGTATTTCATGGATCAAAGTAGAAAAAACAACAGATTTCAACATAGTTTCACGGGATTCGAAATTCCAATTTAAAAATACAAAAATCTGAAGGCAAGTTTCAAGTGGGAATATTATTAGTTCAAATATAAGCAAAGTCAGTTGAAGGCAAGTGTCAAGTGGGAATATTATTAGTTCAAATATAAGCAAAGTCAGTTGAAAATGAAAGAAACCTGTTTAAGATATGATTTCAACAAAACAACAATGTTTCACAATATATGGGAATTTTTGTGTTATTCCACTTGAAGATTATTGTTGCTCTCTTGATATGTTGAGATGATATTACTGCTATTATGAAAGATTTAGATGAGAAATGAAGGAGGTAACAATGAAGGAGACTGGGCATAAAATTGGTAACATGTTTGTTATTTTGGGAGGTAAATTCATTAGAAATGTTGTCGTTAAGGCAAATAAGAATTGAAACATGAAATTTTAATGAAGATCAGTTTCTCCATGTCCACCATCTTAAATAATTCATCGACTTGTTTTCATTGAATTTTGAAATATAAATTTTCTTTTTTTGAAAAAAACGTATTCTGTATTCGTTTGCTAAGTGTTTTTTCTTTTCAATTCATACGATCGTTTTTGAAATTGGAAGGCCGACATCTTTTCACATATACGTTCTTGTATGAATGAATATGAACCGATAGAAAGAAATAAAGTAGCATATGTGATGAGGAAAGTTCGAGTCGTGGAACCTTAATGAACAGGTCTAAGTATCATAAGTTTATGTCTTGATATTTTGTTGAAGACAAATATTCTGGCTTAAAAATCTTTGTTATTCTGTCGTTTATGCATTGATTGTGTAGAGTATTGGAGCCATGCTGTTTCATATTAGTCGTACCATTTGAGAAAATTTGTTCAAGCCTTCAAAAACTCCAGGTGTTACTGTAAAATCTTCAAAGGAAGTTTCTCTTTCCATTGAAGTTTTTTATTTTCTTTTGTGATATAAGAACTGTCTTACATAACATAACGAGAATATTTCCAATAAAAATGTACAAAACACCTCTCTCTACTGGAAAGTCAATGTATGACAGCTAAAGTTTCCATATGAAAAAATTTTTACAAAAACATTTATTGAATCTATTTCATTGGTGTTCTGCTTGTTATAGATTTCTTGTACAACAAATTTAATGTCTTTCTAGCTTAGCATGATCGTTCGAACTTCAGTTTTAATTTTCCAAGTTACAAGAGAATTTTTAGCAACTATATATATATATATATAAATTGTTGTTTCTCATCGGTTTAACTTTTTTTTGCACTTTCTATTTACCAAATATTATTCCATTTTATCATAATTTCATTAATTTAATTTCATTAAATCATTCTTTAAATCAGCGAAAAGTTAAAACTTTTCTCTATTTCCTTCTTTTGTCAAAATTTTAAATGAAATCATTTTTTTACCGATCCCGGATTTTTTCCAACGGGATATCCTTTACACACGAAAAAAAAAATGTTTTTCGTGAGCAGAAATGTGAAATATAACTTTTCTTTACGTATTGATAAATGACTCACAGCGTCGTTCAAGTCCGATTTTTTTGTAAGTTACACAAGGATCGTGGGAAACATCTGCTCTCAGGTATTCTTTTCAGATCAGAAAATTTGGATTTTATTGAGGGCACACTAAGGTTTAACACCTTTTCAACGATTGCTTTTTCTGCTGATATCATTTTGTTATCATCATTTTTGTGGAGGAATCTTATTATTATCATCAGATTGTAGTAGTAGTAACATAGTTATTGTTTGTTGGTTGAAATTTGATTGACGTTTTTCAAATCGGCGGGAAATTTCAGATTAATTTACCAATCAAAAGCGTCAATCAAATTTCAACTATGTGATTGGCTTTGATATTATTTTCTTTTAATTTCAGGTTAATTAAAATCTATGTAATGGAAAAGAACCAGGTCCATTTGCTAGCACAACCGAAAAGTATTATAAACGAAAACATGAATGATATTGACGGCTTGCCATCAATTGGCAGGAAACCGAATACATTACCTCCACTGCAAAAACAAAAAAGTTTCGAAAATTATATAGCTTACAATGGGAAAACCATATCACCGAAAACTTATCATTCGCACATGTCTCCGAGATTCAGTCAAAATTATTCTGATGGAGAGACTGTATATAGCGACACAAATAACAACACCGACATCCATAGTGACGACCATAAATATAGCAATGACGTAAGCAATAGAACTTTTAATGAAATTCGAAAGTCGGAAGAATACATCGAATCGTTGATAAAACAAGCCGCTACAAAACAAAAGAACTCAGATTTTGATTTGCTATGCCACAGTTTAGTCCAGAAGCGAGATGAAGAACTTACTTCAAGACGAAATTACATAAATCAATCCAGACTACATCAGGATGGTAATTTACAGACCTCAACAAGAGTAAATAACAACGAAATCTGGACGCACGTACCAAAGGAGAGTACGTTTATAACGAGTTCAGACGAAAACAATAACAGTAGCAATTCTAAAGCTGTTCGTCAGGAACGACCAAAATCGGCAAAATATGGTATTCGTAACCGAGAACGAACGCGGCCGAGGACTGGGTACGGCCAGAGAAGACACATGGAAGAATTTTGAATATTATATTTTGCAATTTTTTTAATATCATTGAAGATAACATTTTTGGAATTATGAATATACACCCAACTGCTTCTAAATTCTTTTCTACTTTTAATTCAGTTTTCTGCTTATTTTTTTATACTCGATTGATACTCAGAGGATTGGTTTTCACTAGTAAAGTACGCTTTCAGACCTCAAGAATTATTCAATCTGTTTCAGACGTTTTTGTAGGTAACAAAAATTGTCGTAAGCTTCTCGTTGTGGGCGCATTTCTTTTTATTCTGATGAGAGATTCCAGATGCTGACATCAGCAGTTTTATTTAGCTATACCCCTTCGTTAAAGTTTTTCAAGTAAAATTTCAAAAAGCTTGATGTTAGGCGCTCATGAAAATATCAGTTATAAAAATGAATGGAAAATGACCCGATTTAAATTCACGTATGGGATCACGTGATATGAGTCGTTACACAGATATCGTTGAACAAGCGTCGCCGTTTGACGTAACAGCTCTAAAAGTCACCAAAACCTTTCATATTCCTGGTGGTTAAAAGACGTAAAAAAACGTCAGTAGTTGGTTGTACCCCTTTAGTTGGTCACACACTTTTCCTTAGCATTTTATTATTATAATACACGGTTTTTTTTATATAAGCAACACGTTTATAAGCAACACTAGTAAATTTTCTCAAAATCTTAAGCAACAGTACTACAAGGATCTTAGATAAGTTAGCAACATATAATTTTGAAATGAAGAAAAACTAGCATAACTACAGCACATTTCTAAAGCTTGTTCCACTATGTTGTTACACAAGGTTGTAGGACCAGGTTGTAGGACTCTATGTAATTATTAGAATGTCCTAGATCTTTCTACTTGCTACTTTAATTAAACAGCTAAAATGTACAAAAAGGTTTTTAAAATGGGACATATATGAATTATCGATTAATGCTTAGCAACAAATTAAGCAACAGTACTACTAAAAAATGGTAATTTTTTAAGCAACATTACTACTAACGTCAGACCTTGGTTGCTTATAAAAAAAAACGTGTACAAACGTATTTACTCGCTTGCATTTGTTTATGAATTCAAAGCTTGTTGATTAAGATCGCAATAAATTGAAGTTTATCGTATCTGCCAACTGTTTGATGACATCAACATTTTCTTTTCTCAGCGCTTGTGAGTTTCACTTGAAGACTGGCTTGTATGGACGTTGATGTATCTACTTGGATATACTAGAAATAAATCCTTAGTCACTCACTTACTCTTTACATTTACTTACGTTAGCTGTAGGCTTAAAAAACCTTGACGTCACAGTTTGATCCAGAATCTTCATGCAGCAACATCTTGCGTCATTTGGTCAGCCGAAACATACACCTTTGCAGTACTTAACCAGTAGATCAACGGTCACATCACTGACCTCGTTTTGGCAAATAGATGAACCGTATATCCTTTACGAGAAGATAGTGCATGACACGTTCGAAGATTCGATCTATATCAATATCAAACCAGGCGGACAGTAGACGCTGCAATTTTTTGCATAAAAAAGTTAATTTTAGACAAATATGGATGGAAATTAGTACCTGCTGCAGTGCTTCAAAAAATGTATAACATCATATTAAGTTTTTTGGTAATTGTTGTTGGTGATTTTCACAAGACGCGGACAGAAGCTCGACGAACACTTGCCATCCCAGACATCGGAGAAGTGCCCCTCGTCGGGTTTTGTCCTCGTGGAAGTGTCCGTCAGGCAAATGTCAGTCAGCCTTAGAATATGTCACAAGGCAGTTTATTGTTATTACAAATCCATACTTCCATCGGTTTTATGATCGTAGTAACCAACTGTTTCGAATTTCGCTTTTTGAGCAAGTCAAGTGCATCCTTTATCAGAAAGATCTACACAATATGTGATGCGATTCGATCCTAGTTTTCATGTCAGTTAATGCCCCTTGACAAAAACCCTGGTTGGAAAGGTGTCGGCTTACCTTTTGTGGTCTTATACGTCGGTCACACGGTGGATGATGATGATTGTTAATCTTTGGTGATTAAGTGGATTTGGTACCTCTATGTCTTTAACACGTTATCAACGAATTTTCAATTTGCTGAAGTTGACGGGCGGATAGTTCAAGGAAAGGCTAAGATGTCTATCCAAGAACTTCAGTATTGAATAGCTTTGTTCATAGATTAAGCTAAATATCTTATGACAGGATTCGAACATTACACCTTCGGTATAAACCTTGCGAAATGTGTCTGGGTTAGTGAGGCTAAGGTTTGGACTAAGCCTCGTTAGTTCAAATACTTTTATAAGTGTTTTGACCGTAATAACGTAAATGTTCGGATCCTGTCACCTAAACATATTCTAAAATCCTTTTAAGATTATCCTTTGAAGATTGTTATGAAGGTTATTATGGAAAAAAACGTTGTCCATCCATCATGTCAAATTCTGGTCTTAAAAAGGAGTATGTCAAAATTAGCCTTCAATATCTTATTTTCTAATCGAGAAAACATCTTTCCAACAAGATGTTAATTTTCAATAAAATTTGAAATCCAAAATGTTTTGAAAATGCAACTATGATGCAACGAAGGTCGTAATATACACGTTACTTCTTCTATCAAATCTTGTAAAAGATCATTTAAGATACGGTCACCTGAACAAGATTTTAGGTCCAAAATATGACTAATCCCTACAGTCAACGAAAACATGTGCTCTTTGTAAACGAAGTATCAACATCGCTTGGCTTGAAGACTTCAGGACGTAACACAACGATACATATCTAGTCTCAAAAATACAACATTGGCGATTTGCCAAATTTTGGTCAAATCTGACAAAATGACTGGTAAATTCAAAATCAGCAAACATCAGAATCAGCAAAATCAGAATTCAGAAACTATACAATGTAAACATTTCACGAAATCGTTCATAACTTGAAGTAGGAGGAGAAGGAAGAGAAGAAGAAACCACGGGTATTTTAAAGACTTTACTCTACCACGGGTGTCTTAAAGTCAAAAACCGAAACTGATTAAACGAAATGAAGATGAAAGAAAAGGGAACGAAACGAAAGGTACACTGTGTGTTGGTTATTGACACTGTGAACGAGTGAAGACATTTTAAACAAGTCAGAATTTTCAGATCTAGGGTAGATTAGATAAGATGGCCACGTAGAAGAATTCCCGAAACATGTAATTGTGAAAGGAAATAACAACACACGAGATCTTGCTGCAGAGCTTTTGTCAGATGTAACTAAAAGTGTACTGTATGAGCTTTTTGCCACAGAAATTTACCGGAAGGACTTTGGTCTGTGCAGATTTTCTTTGGTGTGCAGATAGCACTAGCTAACAACATGACTTTTGGATTTCCGACTGCATTTCCTGTTGAACATGTCACAAACTTTTGCATAAGTGAGAAAACACTGGAGAAATAAGAAATAAGAAATAAATTGTTGGAATCTTTTATGACAGAAGATCATAGAAACAAAAAAAAACACATTTATTTACAAATATAATAATTTTGTACATAAAAATTTGTCTGAAACATTGTTGACTTGAAAAATAATTTCATTTGGAAATTTTTTGAAATCGACGCAAGCAAACGGAATCTTCCCACTTAGGAAAAATATTTGACTTATAGTCACGTGGGAACAGTTCTATTTAGTCCTTTCTTCTTGATCCTTTGCAAGGGATTTTTATAGTGAGCCATCAAAGTGAGACCCCTTTGTATAACTGATCACCGTCCTGAGCAAAGTCTTATAATGAACAATGCTCTTTTCCCTGATTTTTAAATTGTTATTTTCCCGCTCTGCGGAAGAAGGCTTTTTATAAAAATCTGATTAAAGTATCCAAAGCTTTTGTAATGTATCATTGGTAGATATATTAATCCTCAGTGAGATTGATTATGGCGTTCATGTCGATTTCGTTGATTCCAGTAATGTCTTTGCTGTTTCAGGAACAACAGTTCCAGACCATTCTTCAACTCGCTATCGGGAAGTAATTGATCTTCCACCAGTTCGTCGTCTTCTTCCAGGTCTGACCACGAATCGTTGGCTAAAGGAGTATAAACAAAAGGACTGCTTTTTTCACTAACATCACTGTTCACACTTTCCACATCATCTTCGTGCTCATCATTGTTGTCCACTGGGAAATTCTGAAAATGATTGTGTGTCCACGTTGCTTCAACATGTTTGCAACATTGCTTTTCGTTGCTAAGTTTAACAGGAGCCTGTTTGCTTGAAACTATCTTTGTGATGAAAATTATCATAGTACCAATGGTCAAACTTCCCATCACTAATCCAATCGCTGTTACAATAGGACTTAATTTATTCTTGACAGGTACCTGGAAACGAAACAACGTTACCAAAATGAATCGACATTTCACGGCATTGTTTCGAGCTTTTCGAGAAATACAGATAATTGAAGCCTCTCGTTAGGTAGTGACAGGATATATCGAGATTCTACTGGCTCATCAAATAGAGGGCTAGCATCAATTTTTCGAGAAATCTCTTACCTTGATTGTTTTTATTATTGTTTTGGTTCTCTCTTTTTTTCCATTTTCATCTTCTACACCACCAGTGGCTTTCATAAACTCCTTCATAATCTGCTCACTTTGTCGAATACTTTCTTGATCAACTTCGTCGTTCGAATCCTCTTCAAGGTTCGTCGTTAAGGCATATTCGAAATTGTGAGACTTAACTAAAGAAAGAGTCCCACAAGAATAAAAATAACTCCATGGCTTCATACTTTCTTTAGCCTAATAAAGTTAAAGGATAACACCTGATTCATATATACAGTAGATTATAAGCTGAAAGAATATATTCCAAAGCTCTCTACATAATAATAAAGGGACTTGTCGCATTGAATTATGGTAATTGTAGTATGTGTTAGGGAATTATGGGAACGTTGCATTGATATTTAACGCAAAAGGTTCACACGTTAATTCTCCTACAATATGACACGTGTATGATGTGCGATTAAGGACTTGCTCGTTGAACATTAAAAACCAGAAGAAAAACAATCGAAAAACATGTAATAGGGAGAAAAGAAAACTCAAAAAATCCCACCTCAAAATCCTCTTTATTCTCTCTTTAAAATGCTGCAAAGCTTTATCATATAAATTTCAATCAATTTTCCACAATCGACATTTCTACTGACCTTAAGTTGTTTCAATGCTTTCCTATTTCATATGTTTTTCATTTGCATGGATTTTATCCGCATTCCGAGTATAACTCGAATAAAAATCCTCAAATCCTCAAAATGCACACAAATGCAAACGTAAGCCTTTGCGATATCCCGATTCTACGTTGTTGCGTCACTCGCGTTAACATTAAACCTGGGCCTAACTCTGCGTGAGTACTTGCGTCTGCATGGTATATGTGAACCAGACACACATAAGTGAAGGTCGAACATTCCAAGAAATCCATGTGAACTTACCTTCTCTATTTGGCACATAATAACACAGAAACAGCATGTGATCTTTTTGGAATTTATGAATGCCATAAGGATACTCTCCACCTTCATGATCAGTATTACCACGATCTTCATCGTCAAATTTAATGAATTCACTTGTTGCTTTCATATTTAACACCTATGGTGGAGTGTTATTTAAAAATTTTACAAAGGTTTTCCTTTCTTTTTCAACATCAGTAATTTCATTCCCTACACAGCCTACACTCACCCAGAAAATAAAATTAAATCTGAAAAATAATTTTCAATCCAAGAACTGAGCTACAGTCTTACCTTTTGACATTTAATTGATTCAAAGGCGAATAAAAAGAATGGTTTTTTGGCGGGTAATGAAATTTGGTTATCGACAGTTCCTGTTGTACTGCAACAGAAATAGATCTTCGTGTCCTCTGTGTATTCACCTTCAGGAAGCGCTCCCCCTTTGTCGTTCTGATTATCTGTGTTCTCGTCGTCCCATATAACAAAACCTTGCTTTAACCCTTTGGGACAGTTCGGTCCACGTTTGTAAATGCAATATTTTCCAGGTGGCCAGCTAAAAAAAATGTCGTCGAGCTTACTGTCATTTTAAGTGATTATCGACTTCATGTTGGTTGACGTCGCTTCTTCGACATCGAAAACAATCATTTGTTTGTAGTAAAGATATGAAAGAGAAAAGAATCCGTAACGATAGCCTGTTAAGCATGATTAGAGGCCTTCTTTATTCATTATTGAATTTCCACGGGTGTTTTTTTAACTTGTTTCATACTGACCTAAAGTTCCTGCTGATGATCTATTGACACTTACAGGATTAAAGCGAAACTAGCGCTAGTATGAAATTTTGATGTCATGCATGCGTTATTGTAAGGATAATTTATTAATGCTACACCAAAAAACACCATGCGAACAGAAGTGATTTTCAAGTCATGTACTCATAACAGTCTTGGCCTTGGTGTTGTTTCGGAATGACATGTATGTTAGCTTGACACTTCAAACATACACACTAAAGCCGGAAGACAATTGGAGTATCGCTATACTTACTTTCCTTCACCTTGCACATCATCTTTTATACAGAACTCATGACTGATACCATCTTCTGAAAAGTTGGCTGCTAAATGAAACAAGTCTGATCTTTGATTTTCCGTGCCATCATCTTCAGTGTCGTGGTAACGGAAACCTGTTTTCCAATGTACACCGAAGGTCCCAGGACATCCAAAAACAGACTTCGGCAAACCATATCGCCCTTTCGGCCAGACAGTGACTAAAAATCCAAATAATCTGTGTTATTGTTTGTATTAAACCTTATAAAGCTTTCGAAAATCTGTCCACACAAACCATTATGCACAAACCTTCGGTCAATGGCGTATCTTCTTCATCTCCACTTGCACTACCTTCGTTTGCAGGAACACTAACAGACGAAATGGTTTTTATAGAAGACATTTCTTTTTCCTCTCTACTGTTGATGTTTTCAAATATAGATTTTGATTTTTTTAAATCTTTTGCGTTGTCATCATCTTCATTGCTTTTTACTCTCAACGTTGCTCTTTGTTCAAGAATTTTTGTTTTTCCAGCCGCATTCAATTCTTCTTCTGACAGACTACGAGACTTTTTGTTGTTTCGACTTAGACTCCATATTTGTTCTAGTTCCTCGTTTACGCTTCTTCTTACGGCCGCCTCATTACTCGTTACGGCAAGGTTTCCTCTGAAGCCGTGATCCTCTAGTCCAGCGGCTTTATTTCCTTCGTCCGATGTTATTCTTTTACGACGTTGAGCGACATCGAAATTTTCGTCGGACTTGTGAGTGTAAAAAAGCGATCGGATACTACTAAAGATATTTCCTGAGAAGAGAAAAAAAATGTCTGTCTATGTATTACTTCCGCCACATGCGTTTACAAGTGCCTATATTTAAATTCGTTGCGACGCAATATGAAAATGTTCATATAAAAACATAGTGAGAGATGATTTTGAGCAGTTACCTACCAACACAGAAACGAGCTCCATGGGTCTTCAAGTGTAAAAATGAACACGAGTTTGACTGGAAAATATTTTACATATAGTTTATCTAACAATTTGAAAGCCTCAAAACTTCATGGTGTTGGGCTTAGGGTGAGGGTGAGGGTTGTGTTAGGGTTTGTAAAAATTTGTTTGGGTTAGCATAGTCATAGCATAGTTTTCTTGTGACTATGGGGTTAGTGAGGGATGGGTTCAGGCTATGTCTCGTTCTTTCAGACCATTTTAAAAAGTTTTAACCGAGAAGTTTGATGCTTTCAAATTGTTAGATGGACACACTCTTTATGTTACATCGTAATACGATCGTTGTTGAATTTTGCCAAAGGGTTGGGGTCGAACAACTTTCGGTCAGCATATATCATACAGTTCGATCAAGTATGATTGATTTGATTTGTAAGCAAAAAATTGATCTAAAGAACTTACCTTCAGCCGATGAAGAAATAAAAACCAACAGAGCTAATAATAATATTTCTCGTCTACCCATTCCCAATGTAAAGCATTTTTACAAATCTAAACATGGATTAAGGAGAAAAAAAAATCCATAAGTGTCAAAAATATCAACATTTTATATGTACTACTCAATCTTACATTCGTAGAAAATCGTCACGATGAATTCAGATCTCTCATTATGAAGAACTCCACGATATTTTATTTCATGAAATACGTTAGTTCTCCGCCATTTTCTCAATTTCAGATTATTGCTATTTGTAAATACTTTAAATTGAAGTCAAAAAGTCAAGACATTTCATTGGTTAAAACTTTCATTCTCAAATTTTGATTGGTTGACTGAACTTCACTTTAACTTCTAACAGGTAGCAAATAGCATGCAGAAAATATTAATGCTACAAAATTTAAATGGAATATTTTTTCTTTCCTCTTGGTTGCCAAAATTCATGACATTCATAAATTTACAAATTTGGGAGAGCATAAAAGATGGAAGATACCGCAGTAGTGATTGTTATCTGGGAGAATTAGTATTCTAAATAATTTTTGCTCGTTTATTCAAAGTTCCCTGGTGTTCACTGAAGTGTGATTCAAACAATGAACACAGTGCTAAAAATGTTTAAAAATGTTTAAAAATGTTTAAAAATGTTTATGAATGTTTATGGATGTTTATGAATGTTTGCCACAAACTGTTCAACTTTAACCACATTTTTGGGACAAAAATTTTTCCATTTTCACGTGATGACAAAATAGTTATCTTATGGATGACGCATGAATAATCAGAGGGAAAAAATTTTTTTAGCAATGTGAATCTGCCCGAAAAATTAATTAATCTGCATAAAAATAGAGAATTTCCCCCCTCTTTCCTCGTTTGTATTTCGTTTCATACTTTATGTTATTTCCCCTTTGCCTTCCAGCAAGCTTTATCAATTTAAAGTGGTTGTCACACCCATAAAAGTGTACGTTGACGGAAGCACAATTTCACCCTTCACTAAGATTGTGCGAAAACTGTCAAGACAACTTGTATTCACAAGGAGATCGCCTCCATGTTTAGGATAAAAATAATATTTTATGTTTCATATTCTTAACGCCGCGCCAGCGCCACATCATGACGTGCGGATGTTTACATTCGATGATTACACATTTTTCTTATAAGTTAATAGGAAACACTGGTAAATTTCGTCAAACAGCTAAGCAACAATACTACAAAAATCTTAGATGAAATAGCAACATGAAATTTTAGAAATGCTGCAGCTCTACCATAGCTACAGCACATTTCTTAAAATTGCTACATTAGGTTGCTATACTACTTACTTAGGTTGTGTGTGCGCTCTGTGTAATCATTTGAATATCCTATATTTTTACTTAGATAGTTTCATTAAACAGCTAGTACACAAAGGTTTTCAAGACGGGACGTAATTTCGATTCATGCTAACCAGCAAATTAAGTAACATTGGCAGAGGTGTAGCCAGAGGTCAGTCAAAATTTGTGGAGGAGAGTTTAGTCATTTAATTAGCGGGATTCGGAAAAATCATGGTTCGTTTACACGAAACTATTTTTCTATAGATTTGTAGGGAATTATATACAACTTAGTAGAGTTGTTCGTGAATGTTTCCCTACAAAGTCATTAGAAACTTCACATCAACACTTGAAATAAGTGTGCAAAGTAATTATGTTTCTTTAGATACAAGAAAAGGCTTTAAGTCTCTAAAGTAACTTTTTATTATTTTAATTCTCACAAGTAATTGATTTTTTTCGTGTAACAGACTCGTTGGTTTTACGAATCTCCCTAATGTACAGTGTGTTTCAAAAAATTGGCAACAAAAATTTTCATCGCATTTTTATAATTAATTTTTATAAATTTTGTATCGATGGAATCCTTATTTTTTGGTCTTTCTCGTGATGTAAAAGTAGCAGAAGAGAAAATCAAAAAATTAAGTTTGGAAAAAATCATTGATTTCTTAACAATCAATTAAGACTGAAGAGAAGTATCGTAATGTTGGACTTCTCCACTTTTTTTTTACTGACCTGAATACGCCTCTGATTGGTCATTTTTAAGCAATATTACTACTAACGTCTGAATGGACCTTGGTTGCTTATAAAAACAATTTGTTTTGGCAAGAGGCTTGTTTTGGGTTTGTTTGTTAGTTTGTTGTTGTTTTTACATATAAGTATTAGGTCAGTAAGCAGACATTGTTTATTTTTCTCGCGTAATCTCTAAATTGTTTTGCCAAAATGTGTTTTGTATCATAGCAAATCTCGAAGGGTAAACGTTTTGATTGGATCCTACAATAATCACGTGACTATATTGTTCGTTGTCTGTATTTTAATTAGATCATTTAAAGCAGTGGTGTCACTTGATCTTAAACCATTGTCTCTCTCCCAAACATCGCGTGTCTCTTGGTTAAAAGGCATCCTTTAAAAGATTTCATTTCATTTCATTTCATTTCATTTAAAAGATTTCATTTCATTTAAAAGATTTCATTTCATTTCATTTCATTTAAAAGATCAAACCTTCCTTAAAACAACCTTCAACCTCAACCTTAGTCTTCGCAACTCATACAAAAAGTCTTGGATTTTGTTACCCATGTGACGTCACAAAGGCCTAGTAACCACTTTTAAGAATAAAAACATTGGTCCGAAGAATGTGAATTATTTTGTTTTATAGTGTTGTTGATTTCAAATCTTGAAGTCTTAAAAAATTATGAACCAACTGACTAAATTACTTCTAAAAATTCATTAAGAGGAGGAAACCGGGAAAAGTTGTCCATGGAAAAACACGTTCGTTCAATCTATTCCATCATGTCATATGATGACGATGTATGACGAAATGTTTAGTGAATGTTAACCCATGTTTGACCATAACTGCACAAACATGGCCAAGATTAAATAATTTAGCAAATCCTCCATCGTAGCGTCATCGTTCTTGTGCACCAAAGTGAAAAGAAAAAATATTGAAAGAAAAAATGCACAAAGAAGAAAAAAAAAAACAAAACATGATAACAAATAAAAGAAAACAGTACCTTAAATAATAATGATCCTTTTTCTTCTGAAAATTTTTCCCTGAAAAAAAATTGTTTGTTTTATAATCGTGATTATGATGTCAAGATAAATTAACAATAATAATACGTGATAATTTTGCAGACCTCAATTTTTTTGCAGCATATCAAAACTTGTTAAAGCTTGCAGAAAGCATACCTGGGGAGAGAAACACAATTTGCAAATTATCTTCACCAACTTCGACTCGTTGCCCACATATTGATTGTTTCCCTGCAATTTTGAAAAAGAGTCTGGTGACGAAAGTTTACTTTTCTGCACAATCGCCATAGAAATAACTTGATAACTATTTGTTATTCTCAGTGAATAATTGTAATTTTTTGTATTAATCGAGGCGATTCTAAAAAATGTCGTCATTAGTGAAGTTACTGAACCGTATAAGAAGATCGCATTTCCTTTCTTATATTGCTGGGCTGAAGGTTGCAATGTCGTTTGAATTCTCATAAACTGTTACGCTTGGGTAAGTCTTTCAAAATTGTCCGACCCTACTTTGAAGTTCGCTAGGATACATATCAAAAAATTCTATAAATATTTACTTATATTATGTAAATCATTATTTGGAAAACAAGTTCATTTCCAGTGGAAAAACGAAACAAAACTTTTTTTTTTGATGGGTTTCCAGGATTGGATGGGTTTCTAGGCAAACCTACACATTTGTAGACCTCATATATTACGCGATTGTGCCACGTCTTTGCAAATTTCGACAAAACTAAAATTATGAACATTTTACCATGCAAATTCTTCATTTTATAGGATGTATACTAACTAGCTACTTCACACCTGTCAGTATGGCAATAAAAGAGATTTTTTCAATACACCTTTCCCGAATTCATGTTTATATACTATATTTTGGCTGAGTTGTCCATACGGGCCTCGTCTCTGTGCTTATAATTACCGAAAATTTTCCCACTGCGGTTTGTCAATGATCAAAATCTATAACTTAATAAATACCAGATAACAAAAGAGTACATCAAAACGAGGCCCGTATGGACAATATAGCAAGAAAACAACATATAAAAACGAATTCGGGAAAGGTGTATTCCCTTAATATCACCACATTTAAAAGAGAAATGTGCAGGCTAACCTTGTGAAATGTGCAGGCCAACCTTAAATTTTCAAAAAGTTTTTGAAACAAGATCGTATTGAACAACTGGAAATATTAATTGGTTTGAAGCCTTCCAGTAGGAAATTTAAACATCGGCTAACTCTCATCAAGTATTCATCCAAATTGAATGTTTCCAAATAAGGATTTGTTAAGTTAAATTGGTTAAGACTTCATTAAAAATTGATTGTTTTAAACAGAAAAAAAAGTGACGCTTAAAATGATAACTGACTTGGGTTTGTGACGCGTCAGATATGTCTAACGGATGTAGGACAGATTGAATGATGATTGAATGAATGATTGAGTGAATGACCACGTGGCTTGTATTGATTGTAACAAGGAATCAAATTCTAGTTCAGGTTTTGTTTGTCCATTCCAGTACGCAGGCGCAATGCTACAAGTACAAATGCATATCATATTACTGGCGTGGCTTTTTTGCAATATATTAAAAACTAAAGAATGTTTTGAGTTATCCGAAGGCACGGGTGACCACGTAGACTGTGTACAAAGTAGGATCGATCATAATGTTACTTTGAATGGAGGTCACAACGCTGGATCGTTCCTGAAATCTAATAGATCCGTTGCAACCATGGAAAAGTGCGTCAGACAATGCTGTAACATGAAGGGATGTGATGTAGCCTTCTTCAATAATGGCGAGTGTTATTCCGTTTTGTGTCGAAGTATACAATCTTGTGCACCCATGACTAATATTGATAAAAGAATGCAAATCTCAATATCGTATGTGGCGAAGCCTCATCAAACGAATCAAGAAGGTAAGTCCCATTTCTTCGTAAACACTTGTCGAAAAATATTTGTCAAACACCTTTGTCGACATGTCAGAACAATGTTGTTTATGACACATTGCAGACACGTCGATATGTGGTATAGATCAACTCAATTATGCATTACAAACAATTGCAATGTAAGGTCGAGAAAAAAGTGTGTCACCAGTTTTCTTGTGAGATAATCTGAGCGAGGGAGCCAATCATTTTTTGCTAATAATTAAAAGCTGTTCGTTCCCAGATTATTTCTGAATTGTTCTATTTCTACTGACATCAGCAAAGTGCAACTCTCAGCTCTACATATAACAGTTCATTATCTTTAAGCATCTGCATCACCACTAGACAAGACAGGAGAACCAGCTATAACTGACAACCTCATCTCCGAAGTAACTAAAGAGAGTCCATTTTTGCTGGATAATGCATCTGGAAATTTAGATGATGATGATGTGAGTGTTAAAATTTTCACAAACTTTATGCACATACAGTATTCATACAAATTTCAGATGAAGAGCCAATTGCATTCTATTGGAAATACTGAAATAAATTCATTATTATGGTTGTTATTTAGAGAATATTTTTCTAGAAAAAGTAAGAAGAAAAAGAGTATCCTCCTCCATAAGTTTGATCGTAGAGCTTCATGTTGAATGTTTATGTTCTTTTCAGAGCGATTTACAAATAATTCGAGCCCATCGTGAAAATTGGCGGGAAACTAAAGACATGATTTTAGCCATTGGTTGTGGCTTCATTGCTGTTGCTGTAGGTGTGGTTGGCGTTATTATGATGACCAGAAAGCTTGTGGAAGACGACGATATTTTTATTGACTATGGTGAGCCAGCGTCTTACAAGCGTGATGCAACATCAAATGATAAAAGAAAATTAGAAAAGGTCCACTCAAATAAACAATTTGACAAGAATCAGTCTGCTTCGAAAACGAGTAAAACCTTAGATTCACAACAACAAGCTGAATAAGTTATGATTGATCTTTGATGGTATTTCCATTGGTCAGCACATCATGCTGAATGATAGGTATTAATATGAAAGCTCAAATTAAAACATGTTTGCAAAATATCACTCATGTCATATTTTGTGGGGCCACATAAGGACCAAAATCTCAAATTACTTCAGCAACGAATATTATTTCATCGTACGTCTGAAAAGATGATTGTAGAACTCAATTTAACGTCCATACGATCTCTGGTTTTTCTTCGACTGTTGCACAATATTTAAATATTTTTGTCATCACCTTTTATATATATCTGTTCATATGAATATATCGGATAAGCATCTTGGACAGACGAGATGTTATCTCCAACATTTACTGTTTATATTGTAAGAAGGAACTATGAAAATAAAGATGGCAACAGATGGTCATAAACGTCTAAAAAGATTTAAAGCTCCTACAAATCTATTCAAATAAATCTGTCCTCGGTTTATTGAAATTTTTACAAAGGCAGTTGCAGAACTCCTTCAAATATCGTTCAAAATACATGCTTTTATGATTTTATGGTTACAGTCTTGCAGTTTCAATCAACAGAATGAATAGATATTCCCCATCATGTATGAAACGATGTATATGTTGTCAAGCACTTTAATTCCACTTTATACCCATAACTCGTTGAAACAGGGATATGTTAAAGCTTTAAAATTCGTTGAAATTCGAAGTTTATCCGATCGATTACAACAGACAAACAATTAACAATAAGGAAATAAATATCGATGTCGTCTAGCCAATGTGGTCTGGCCGATACTTCAACCCCTAAATCACCGGTGACCGAAATCGCTTTAATGGAGAACCCGGCTTCGAACTGTATTTTTTCGTTTTTGCAATATTTAACACAACTTCGAAGAGAGGGGTTTTTAACCTTGTGATGTGAAGACGACGATGAGATGGTAAAACTTTTGTCGAAATTAATTCAAACATCGGGTAACCTGCGACACTGGTCACGATAAACACCGGGTAACCTGCGACACTGGTCACGATAAACGACGCTTGAAACAAAATATCGTTCTTCCCTTCTTTATTTTTTTTTTTGTGTTATTTTAATTTATAACAATTTGTAAATAAATAAACACGTTCATACTCAAATGAGCACAATATTTTGCAGTCTTTTCTTTTTAATTTCCCCGAAGTTACAGCTTGGAAAATCTAACAATTAAATATTATAATAATTATAACATTATGATAAAAAAATAACGCTTTCAGAAAAGCTTGATTTCGTTTATAAAACATACGTATTCAGAATGTGAATTCGTCGTCTTGAAATTATCTTATTTTTAGTTTGTACTTGATAGTCTTGTTTTTATACGCATGCGCGATCAAACACTTGCAGCTTTCTTGATTTGTTCATACGTTAGAAAGAAGACTATAGCCCAAGAACCAAACCGCACGAAGGACGGTACAAACCTGAAAAAAAAGTAACAATGAATAAACGAAATGACAAAGTGTTGTTTACTCTATGTAAAACCCGTTTTTGTTTTCTGATATCATGAAACCAACCTCGATTTCGACCATATCAAAAACTTACCCTTTATAAAAAGCAGTGGGACCATTTTCCTTTAAGATGCTTATCGCACAATGGGCTGGACTTTTATATGAACCAGCCGACGAATTCATAAATCGAGTCTTTACAACATCTATGGGAGATGTGACCACGACCGATACAAAACCAGCACCCAGTGCAGATACAAAATGAAGTGGTGTACTGTCTCTCATCAACTGTTTATAGAGTATATATGATTTCAACACATCGTAAACGACAATTTCAGTGCAATTGACCACGCTTAAACGGACCACATTCGTGCTCACCCCTCTCCACAGTCCTTTGACTCCCTCCGTTTTTGCTATTGTAGCATAGGCATTCAGTGCACCCGTGTAACGCATCTTTTTACCGGCTGCCTGCATACGAATCTTGACAACTTCAGTCGGTTGAAACATCAAGACAGCGGAAGAAGCCGTTGTGATGCTTGCTAAAATTTTGACAAGTACTTTTGGTTTGCCCTCCCCACTATCTCCATACAATTTTCGCACTGAATCGTACAAGCCTATACGAACGCCACAGAAGCAGATCTGTCGATGTACACCAGCCGTCAAACCTCGGAACAAAGTACGCCCTCCTTCTTCTCGACCAATTGTTATGATCGTATTAATCATACCTCGGTACTTAAGGGTTGGTTTTACGCCCTTTGCAGTGGTGACATTTTCACCCTGCATCTATAAAAACAAAAAACGGAGATGTCAAAATTAGTATAATGACTTATGTTTATGTGAAATTTGACAAAGAGCTTTGAGAAATCTAATCCAAAGCAGAAACCCTTGATTTGCAATACTTACTGATTACCAAACAGAAAGATGTTTTGTTCGTGTAGAAGCACGTGTACACTCGAATATATATTCTTACTTGGAGACGGACTTTGGCAGTATCAAAGGGAATTGTAAACAGCTCTGCAACCGATGCTGAAAGACCAGCAGCCCACATCTTTGTTATCACACCAGATTTTCTATAAACTGGTGGTGTCTCCATCAACATCGTTGTTTGATTTTGCTTGGCTGCCATGTTAAATTATAGTACTAAAAAAAATTCAATCCGCAACTTGAAGAAAGTTTTTTCAGATGAATGGAGAATCGAAAGTATTGAAAACCACACATATATATATATTATTAACATCTCAACATGTCAACCCTACTTAAGAATTTTTTCGTTGTCAATAGTTTCGGAACAATATTTCGGAAATGTTTAAAATTTTATCTGTTAATTTGTTTTGATTGAAATATACAATATCCTATCACGTGAGTACAGGGCTTTAACAATATCGCACCAGATTTTTTGAGATTGAGTTCCCACAAGATGGTAAAATATTTTTATCGGTGGTTTTGATTTAACTCTAACATTCCATCTCTCCAAGCAATGGTGTTATCTCTTTGTGGAAGAACAGAACAAAAGTTAACACATTGAATTAATATTGAAAGTGATCAAATTTATTTTTTACAGAATCTCGGAAGAAAACGTATGAAGCAGTCCAGTGCTTTTCGGCTTAAATACAAAAATCTACAAAAAAAAGACACTAGTCCGGTTGTCTGATTAGTCAAACTTTTTCGTCAATAAACAGAATTACAGACATCATGAAATAGCGCCTAAAAGATAAACTTTCAAGAAATTCCATTGCAAGAAGGTGACGATAATCTGAAGCGCAAACACCAAGAATATTATTCGGATAAAAATAAAGTTTCTAAAGCATGTGTACTTGACATCCCCTTTGCTTCATTACACTACCTAGTACCCAGTTTTGTACTAAAAACCAAACCGTTAATTTGAAAGTCTTATCACGGTGAAGTCGCCTTAGCTTCGAACCTCTTCATCCGTTTTTCAAAATTCTCATAGTGTAAGAAACTTTATATTCATACCAACATCGCTCTTACCAACCATACAAAACATCGAAAAAAGCTTTATTCATTATCACCCACACTATATGTAGTCGCAACATCTCGCTGTATTTCATCATCTTATTTCATTTCGTAATGAGTAATTACAAGCACTGGTGCATATATTACGAATAAGCGCTGCGGTATTTCAATAGTAAAACACTGGCTAAGATTATTCAATACCCATTATAAAAATTGCTAATGAACGTCAATTATGTATTCAAACATTTTATGCTGCATCATCCACATCAACTTTCTGTTCAACCGAAATGTGTCAATCATTCCCCAGTTAATTTTTTTCAACAAAATAGCTACTTTCTTTTTCTAACAAATCTATCTTACAATTAAAAAACAATTGGTCTTGATAAGTCAAGACATAGGTTTTCTCTGATTTGTTCAAGCTTCCTGAATCATCGATGTTTTGAGTTTTCCCTAGTTAATTACGTCAAATCACAAAACCGATGATCACTGCAAAAAAAATCGTCGTTGTTGCTTAAACGTCATAATTGTCATGTCGTTCTGTTCGCCGTCAAGGATAAAACTGACGGATAAGGCTATCAGAAAAATATATTAAGAGAAGTAAACAATAACTAAAAAGAACGAGCAACATTCTTCACAAGATAAAACATACTGCAGCGATGGTGTCGTACGATTCACGCGCTATAAAATAACTTTTTATCGTTACCATGGTAACGTACAATTTTCTGATTCGATGTCGCGACTTAGTATGATGTAATCAGATAAAAAAATGTTTTGTGGGAAAGTTGGAGGTGTGTCAAAATATCTGATTTTCAAAACCCAGATAATTTCTTAGCACGTATTCTGAAGGCGGTTTTAAATGACGATAATGATATAGCCTGCATTATTCTGCAGGTTTAAAACAAGTTATTTTCTATAGAAACTTAAAAATGTTTCATAGAATTTCGTGGGCGATAACATATTTTACAATATCCGAACCAAGATGTGATTTCCGATGTTCAAATCTTGTCAAAAATATTTGCATTTGTTTTGTATCCAAACCTCGTACACAGATTTCGTAACATTATTTTTCAAGGAAAAAAGGGAACTTGGGTACAAAGTACTCTTATGTATGATAGAGAGGAAAAAACAATTTATAGTTGTTTATACCTTCCAACAGATACGTAATAGTTCGTTAAAAAACGAATAATATATTTAACTTTACCAACCAAAAGAGTCCGATATCTGAAAACAACGTGGTAAAAGGTATTTAGGAAGCACTTAGACGCATGATATCTAATATTTTATCATCTAACAAACTTTCAATCACTTTATTTACGTCCGTGAATTTAAATTCTTTGGAAAACCAAGCCACAAGGTCAGATAGCTTAAACATTGTTCGTCTCTTAAAACTGTAAATAAACTATACCAAATCACAAGTTGTCGGAAGATCCACATGTTATGACCGTGCTTAACACACAAAGTAAACAGGTCTATTTGACGGACATAACTGATGGAAACGATAGTTTCTTCATTACCTACCGAGCCTACTTTCGCCCTTAATCGGTAGTTTGGGAAAATCGTGTGTTTTTTAACAAATGGCCATGCTAAACACCCAAAGTAAGCGCTCATAGCAAACGGCTTATTGTTTTCTCAAGAAAGAAATCTAAAAATAGCCAAAAAGCTTTTAACTAGCTACACGCTTAAACAGAACACACTGGTGTTAACATAATACAACCATTTTTTGAATAAAAATACATTTTACAAAAGTGATAATATTTACAAAAGCATTGAGTAGCAAGAAGGTGATCGACAAAAGATGAAAATGAATCAGCTCCCTTTTGTTTTGCCTTCAAGTATGTCTTTAGCTTCATTGATTTTGGATGCTAGATAGGGAGAACCACCCTTGTCTGGATGGTTGACGATCATTATTCTTCTATGTGAATCTCTTATCCTTTGCAAGTTCGCATTAGCACTCACACCTAAATCAAATAATATCTTTTATAACTGTTCATCCAATCTGCAATAAAATCCATATAAAAAAGACAGCTTACCGAGAATCAATGAAGCTTCCCTTTTCGTCATCTTCGGTTCGAACCCTCCTCTGTAGTAAGCATTTAAAGAAATTTCAGGTATAGCTGGCATTGCCTTTTGAACTTGTGTCCAGTTAATGTTCTTGGTAGCACGTAGAGCAAATCTCCCAATGTAAGCAGCGCCTAAGTAAAAAGGTAACATCTTATTATAAGTAGATTAGGAACAAAAGTTTTCAATGGAAAATCTTTCTGCAGCCAAACTTTCGAACACTTTTATGGATGTTGGAACGAAAAAATTTCAGACAACGTTGAATTTCATTTTTTTACTAAATCCTAATGACCTAATGCAATTCTCGAACAATTCCTGGATATAAAAACAACATATAAAAAAACATAATAAAACATATATATATAAAAAGGTGAAAAAACTATTGGGAAAAGTTACATTATTTGGGTCTATCGTGTGTTTTAGGGGGCTTCCAATGTAAGTTTTATATCATACCAAACAAAATAATGGACTCAAGTGTTTTATTTTCTATTGTGGTACTTTCTAATATTATGTCCTTGTTTCAATGAATTCTATCAAAAGTGTGAATGAACAACATTTTTTCTTAGAAAATTAAAGATTCGCTGCATGTCAGTCACACAACTTTTTATTTCCTTTTTTAAGCTTTGGCCCTGTTGGAGGTATTCACAGTAAAGGACCACTCGACCAAAATTTGTGATAAAAAGTGCATTCACAACTTCTTCTGATTTGAGAATACAATATTGAGAATTGTATTGCAAAATCACGAAAATAGTAATTATCAACTGGATTTAATTTGTAATTTAAGACACTTTACTTTAAGGCATTGTTTACTTTGTAACATTCTCATTGATATAAATAAATTGTCCAGGACAAAGTACTTGTGGTTTTTTCAATAAAACCCAAGAACATAAGTGCAATTTGTCAAGATTCAGACAAAAAGCTCTTTGAAGAATCCCATTCCCATGGTGAAACAAACATCGAGTTCGATTAGTAGAAGAGTTTTTGGCGAGTGGGTTACTCATTCTTCACTACATATGCAAAATTAAACTGCGTGCAAAATTAAAAAGAATGGCTTGAAATAAAAGTGAGACAAGTGTGATAAAAACCATTTTTTCATTTGAATTATTGATTCTCGAAGTAAAACAATATATTAACGAGGCAACTCTTAATAATAAATCACACTTTATTACCAACAGCTTCTGGTGGAGTGGTCCTAACTGAAGTAAGACAGACTTCTTTCAGCATTTAACCTTCCTGCAAATGCACCTTGCCACTGAATGTTTTCTACTATTTTTCCAAGAGAGCACAGAACAGCTTTTTCGCAGAAAACCCTTGACCGACTATACTGTCACAAAAAAACATATCCTCAAAATACAAACCACTGTCAATTAAACTTGGATTTTCACTTCTCAAAAATTTTCCAGAGAAAATAGGTTCTTTCTCTAGAATTGGTGTGTTCCTTTTTGTGGATCCTCAATCAGAAAGAGGCCTGGGAATGAGATGAGAATTTATGAAAAACAACGGCAAACCGGGATCTTATAAAAGTGCTACCGTCAATGAGCCAAATTATGGACAGCCTTCCTTATTACGGACACAAAATCTAAACAAAGATTCTTGCCACGAAAATATACATTCACTCTTACTAGGTTCACCACGTATAACTGAATAAAATGTTTTATATGCAACAGAGCAATATAGAGCAATTACCAGCAACACATGAATAAATGGACCCTGAAGAATCATAATGGCCTATATTTCATTACTCATTAAGAAGTGTCTTCCCCTACTGTAATTGACGTACAAAAACTTTTTTGACTTATTTTATGATAATATAATTTTCTAAAAGCATGCAGGGGCTAATCCAGAAAATTATTTTGGGCGTCGGTAGTAATAGCAACATAAGGACGAAGGCCTTTTTGAAACGCCGAATATGTGTACATCGCATCTGGGGGTCTGGGGCAGAGCCTTAGTGGGGGTCCAGGGCCGGTACTCTTTAAAAATATCAACTATTTATATGAACTAAAACATGTTCAACGTATTAAAATAAGTTTTCGCGCTCAATTGACAACGAAGGATAACTAAAGTTTTTTAAGCAATTATTCGCTGTTGCTAGGGAGAATGACCACTGTTGCTAAGGTAATTTTGAAATTTCCTTCGTTATACGAATTCATTTGTTCACCTAACGAAAGAATATGAAAACATAAGTGGTACCAGCAGGAATCGTTTTCGCGTTATTCAACGAAATTAAAAAGCATCTTAGTTTCCACTCCCTTTAGTGAAAGCTTAACCGAATTTCCACGAACGGAAACTTGCGTAAGTTAAAATAATTTTTTGGGGCTGTGGTTGCACACTGTTGGCTGATTGCAAACATCCTCATGACAAGACCTGGTAGCGGTGGAGAGTAAAAGGATTCCCCGGCATATATTTTTTTAAAGATCATGCTTTGAAACATGTTATTATTTTTCGTGATGGTTAACGAAAACAAATCGACACTGAATGAGGAATATGTAACGTTTTCAAAGAGAATGACCTGTTATGTTTTCATTAGATTATTAAGAAATAAGCAAGAGAAGCATTCTAAAGTATTTCTGTAGTTAATTTTTGCACAACTAGTATCGAATTTGGGCGCCCAAATTCGAGGCGCCCAAACTCGGTATACCGTTGTGGATTTCGGCCTCTATCAACCCCTGGCATGTTCTAAATTCATTTTCATTCCTCAACTAATTTTTAAACATAAATTTTCGACTGGTCGAAGACCTCTTTTCCGTATGATGACATTACCAATATTTCATGATGGAGGTGGACATTATTATTTTTCATCCGTAAATATGGCTACCATTGTACACAGAGCTCACAAAAATACACATGACTATCAAGAGAGCAGTCAATTTTAGAAGAAACTATTTTAAAAGAAATCTTAGAAGTTTAGAAAATTAATTCTAAACTGCATTGGTAATTTTCTAGCGTTCAAATATATAATTTTAATTATCTCTGGTGTTATTACAGTTTGGTTGACAGTATGGGATGTACCATGTTTTTAATTTACAGACGGTTGGAATATGTTTTAATTGATGTCCTGCAATTTGGAACATTGACGGTAATTTCATGTGCTTGTGAAATTAGATTCATTATTAGAGTGCCTGCTCCCCTTACCGCTAACTTTAATTATAATGTTGCAAAATTCGTCAATGCAAACGTAAAAACACAGTTAAATGGATTTAGCACCACAATTGGTCATTCTAGATACTAAATCAACAAGAACAAACAAGGAGAATAAGATTGATAACAAATACTGTAATCGTAAACATCATCGGGGTGATGTTCCTCTTTCCGCTTACTTGTTCCTCTTTCCGCTAACTAATCTCACGTTCGTCAAAAGTGATGCAAATAACAAAATTTTATGGAATTTAGTGTTCATAATAACAGTTTAATCCCTTTTCTCTCAATTTAAGTGCTTTCCTCCTTTGCTTCTGCAGATATAAGACAACCACAGGCTTAATAAAAATGCATGCCTTTACTGTTTACAAATCGAAGGCAGCCATATTTTTATGAGCGAACTTTTTTTAGAAAACAATAGTGCCGTCTCGACAAGTCAACTTTTGATCACAAAAATCTAGACACGTGATGGGAATTGCCCTATTGTGAGCCTAGAGTAATTATACAGTAAACACAGACATCGTTAATTTGTTAAAAGCATGAACGGCGTATGTAATTATCAACATGTATTGAATTATTTTTTACACTCGCAACATATGAAATCAATTGTATACTTGTGGTGGAGATTTTCAACATGCGGAGGATACACGCTAGAATGATCCTATAGAATTCAACGCAGTTGCAATTGCTAAAAAGCGTTAACGCAACAAAAATTTTTTAATGACAGTTGGTCCTTTGGGTGAAAAGGTCTACGAAACAAGTTTCACGTTTTCTTGAACGGTAAATCTATGGGTGATATTATCAACGTGGGATTTCACGCTAATTGAATGTCTGCAAAAAAAATTTAACTGATTGAATAATCAAGCTGAAATCAGTGCTAACAAGAACAAATTTTGTTGCTATAGCGGAGAAAGGACACGTGGTTACAGAATTACCTTGCTGTAAATTTTAGATGATTTGCTCGCGTATACGATATATACAAGAAAACTGTTTGTGTGGATAAAATCTCAGATGTTGGTAGCATTCAAGACAGCAGAGGAATAACAAGGAATCGATATGCTCCGTTATTTATGACACTGAATTTTGAAGCATTTATTTTTCGAGGAAGCCATTTTTAATATTATTTTCACAATGATCGCGACCCGGTGTTAGATTTTACTCTATTAATCAGTAAGTATTTGGCAATTCACTTTGAAACTTTCCATAACGATGGCTGAATGAATATACTTTTAGATAATAATTAGTTTGGTTTGATTTGTTGTCTTTAAATGAAGGAAATAAACCATCAAACTCAAAGTTAGCGGCAAGCGGCACATAGCGGTAAGGGGAGCAGGCACTCTAACCTTCACGTGTAAGATAATTGAATTCTGGCAAAGTTACTTGTTTCGATGATACTGTGGAGGATATGGAATCTTTTGTAAAAAAATTGAAAAAAAGTTGTTTGTGCGATTAATTCTTCACATTTATTATTGCGTTTCAACATTTTTTATGTGTTTCGAGTATTTGTTATGACATGGTTGAGTATAGTCATGTACATTTTGGTTACCAGGCAGGTCTGTTTATTAGCATGACTGAAATTAGGAAGGCTGTCTTACATTAGGAGGATTGGACAGTACTTACTTTACTTACTTGTATTCTGAGAAACATACACATTGTAAAAAAGAACACAAACATTTATTAACAATATGTCACAGTACTTGCTGGCATTAGATCATTGCAAAATATGTTTCAAATCATAATTAACCGGACAATTTATCCATATCTTTGAGACTGGGACAAAATAATCATTTAGTGTAAAAAACAATAATTATTTGCACTCACAAGTTTATATGCATCATAATTTATTTTCGCTGCCGAATGGGTGCTCGCTATATGCGTCCACCCTCCAAATGCCATTTACAAACAGTGTAAACAATATCTTACCTGCGATACCTAAACCAGCCAAAACAAGACTTGTCATTTCTGCAACTGGCAAAATCACAAAAGTTGATTGCAAAACTTTACATCATACATTACCATTATGGAAAGTGATACACACATGTTGGTTATCTCATTTCTGTGGATGCAATTTTTAACGATGAAATTGAATTGATACGAAAATCTGTTTTGATGATTTTTGTTTTAGATGTTACTCATTTTCATCGCTTTTACAAATTTCAAGCATCGGAATCACTGGTTCTTTGTCTATATTTGGATAAAAGATAACCTCGTCATCTTAAAATCCCGAAGTTCACAACAGTATCGGAATAACATTAAAACCGATTTATTTCGCAATAAATGTTTATCAATAAAGTCGTTTCACACAACCTGAGCGGTTTCTTATGGAGATAAAAAAATTTAATTTACAATAATCAGAATGATTTAATAAAAAATGTAATGACAAGTCTTATAACTCCCTAAGAATGAGAATATGAAAATAACCATATTGCGAGAATTTGCAGAAACTACGAAAAGATTCTGCTCAGCGATGGTGGTCGTGATTTCCTGGAAAATACACCATACTAACATCCTTGTTTTCCAAAATTGAACGTTGGCGTGATTGCGAAGATTTTGCAAATTATTTTTTTTAAAAAAATGACAACAAACCAAGCTCCAGTTGTGCACTTCGGTTTATTAAACGACGACGTACTTCCGAAGAGCATCGACAACAAACTAGAACCGAACAAGATCACCGACGAGGCCACAGAAGATGATGTATTTGCAAACGAAAGCGAAACACATGATAATGCTATAACCACTTCATCAACGCATGTCGATACACAAAATTGCAGTCAATCACGAGATCATTCTGGTAATGCAGTTACTGTCTCCCGGGCCATACTTACTAAAACTAGCACCATAATATCAAACGATGTTGCAACAGTTACAAGCCCCACAACAATAATTGTTTCTTCAACGCCAACAACAGGCACAACTACAAGACGTCCATCCTATACTTCAAAAGCGCCATCGGCTTTGACGAACTTGCCAAAGACAATCGACGAAATCAATAGCTCACCTAACAACTCTTTGCCATCGTTTAATTTAAGTGCGAGTGGTTTAGATATATTGGATAAAAGAGCAAATTCTACGCCTGGATTAACAGAGAGTGAAGTTCTTAGGTCACCAGCTAAGGAACTACTTAGCCTCCATGCCCAAAATAGTATTGAAAGTTTGGATGAATACTCCAACCCTGGAACTCCTGGAAATTTACACAGTCCTTCCAATGGTGTTAATGTGCAAGGAGCCCATTCAAAACATAAAATAAGAGTAAGAAATACAGATGTCATCAGTCATGGCAGATGGGAATCAGCAGCAAATGCACCAACTTTAATTGTCAAATGTAGAGAGAAAGTGGGTGAACTTCACAAGTCAAAATTTGGATCTGGATCGAAAGGTAAATGTATAAAGGTAGGACATTACAAAATTCGTGGAAAAAATTTTAAATCCAAAAAGAGGCTAAATCAGTTTCATTCACCAGGCCAGGAGGATGTTATATGCACATTTATGTTCGGTATTGTGAAGTGAAATTTAGCATGACTATGACTAACTCATTTCTTTTGAGATACCTTCGTTTTGAAGATGAATTCTTAAGGAGATAGGAGAAAATTTATGTAACAGGAGTGAGATGTTATTAAAATTTCTGATATTGATATCTCAGTGATGGTTATAGTTGTAGGGCATAATTTTTAGAAATTTAAGCGAAAAGGCGTAGGGAGTGAGCTATGCAACTGGGGGCTCGGGTGCTGTAAGCAGAGCCCCACGGAACCCCAGAAAACTTTGCATTTTTCAATGCGATTATCTCCCAGGAGGCCTTATCTCAGCACTAATTTTCACTGTTTTTATTCCTGTTTGAATAACACTTAACATAACAGACAGACTAACCTATATACTAAAAATTGATATTTAAATTTCCAAGAAATCAAGAAAAAATGACAACAATTTTAAGAAGGAAAGACATGATAAAATAAGAACTAGGAACATAAAATGCAAAAAAAACTGAAAAAGAAAATCTTTCATCTGGCGAGTGTAGCAAACACTCAGCAGGCAATGAGGTTCTCCTGGGATCAGCATTGCCTTCAAAAAGCTGAACATTTTTATCTTGAAAAGTTTTTGTGTTTTCATATATTCAAAAGGCAATGAAGTTCTCCTGGGATCAGCATTGCCTGCAAAAAAGCTGAAAATCTATATATAGCTTCCATCTTAAGAGTTGCCTTTGATAGGAATACCAAAATGTATGAAAAATGTCCAGAAGCACTTCTTATTGAGACAAATTAAGAACAATCCGGCCTCCACTCACTTCATACCCAGGGGTAGTGACTTATTAACAATATTATATTACATAAAAAGATTGTGTGACAAACAAACAAATGGACGGACGAACGAGGGTGAATTACTAAGTCCAATCCTTTGTCGGGGACCAAAAAGTGGTAAGTACCACAAGATGAATCTTGATTCATAACCAACAATAAGATGGGTTTTAACTTTAGATTTTAGTTTGTTTGGAGATATGATGTCAAGATTTTTTATTGAAAATTTAGATTTAACTCCAGTCATAAAGAAAGAAAATTTATTCTTTTAAGTCCATTCATAGTTTTACAGACAGTTGGTTCAGAGTAATTCATAGTAGCACCTACTTCTAATCAATAATATGATGTTGAGGGATTTTTATGAAATAGGTACTATGGGCATGAAATGTATTGATAGACAAGTTGCAAACAGCAGAAAATACTAAAGAAAGTAGAAAAGAAGAATAATAGGTAAAGAAATAGGAAGTTAAAAAATAACAGGAATATATCAAGGATAATGAGTTTTAACTTCTGTCAAAATTGTGAAAAATGAAACTTGTGACTACTCAGGTTTAAACCTATTCTCAACAAAAATATCTCTTCTGCTCCATTGTATTTATTCGACAAGTTCGGTTAATCAATCGTCTGAGGAGTGCTTGCGTAATCGCAGCATACTGACATTTGATTTACCTTATTAGGTAATATTTTATTTTATGATAATTGATAAAAAAAAGGCGTTTGTTTAAAAAATATTTCATATCTGTATGTACTCGTACTGAAGATGGCTGTTGTCAGCCGAAAGCTTGTTCAAAGACCGTGTTCCTAAGTCCTTACTTTCAAATGTAGTGCACAGATTCACGTGTAGTAGCTGCAATGCTTCTTATTTTGGTAAGACCACTAGACATTTGAAGGTCAGAGCTTCTGAACACCTGGGCTTGTCCCCGTTAACGGGAAAGATAGTTAAGAACACACAGAACACAGCAGTTAAGGACCACTTATTATTTTGTAATTCTAGTTCTTCTTTTGATGATTTTCATGTCATTACATCTGCACGTAGTAACTATCTTCTTGAAATAAAAGAGAGCTTAATGATCTGTAAAGAAAAACCTATTCTCAACAAAAATATCTCTTCTGCTCCATTGTATTTATTTGACAAGTTCGGTTAATCAATCGTCTGAGGAGTGCTTGCGTAATCACAGCATACTGACATTTGATTTACCTTATTAGGTAATATTTTATTTTATGATAATTGATAAAAAAAAGGCGTTTGTTTAAAAAATATTTCATATCTGTATGTACTCGTACTGAAGATGGCTGTTGTCAGCCGAAAGCTTGTTCAAAGACCGTGTTCCTAAGTCCTTACTTTCAAATGTAGTGTACAGATTCACGTGTAGTAGCTGCAATGCTTCTTATTTTGGTAAGACCACTAGACATTTGAAGGTCAGAGCTTCTGAACACCTGGGCTTGTCCCCGTTAACGGGAAAGATAGTTAAGAACACACAGAACACAGCAGTTAAGGACCACTTATTATTTTGTAATTCTAGTTCTTCTTTTGATGATTTTCATGTCATTACATCTGCATGTAGTATATAACTATCTTCTTGAAATAAAAGAGAGCTTAATGATCTGTAAAGAAAAACCTATTCTCAACAAAAATATCTCTTCTGCTCCATTGTATTTATTCGACAAGTTCGGTTAATCAATCGTCTGAGGAGTGCTTGCGTAATCGCAGCATACTGACATTTGATTTACCTTATTAGGTAATATTTTATTTTATGATAATTGATAAAAAAAAGGCGTTTGTTTAAAAAATACTCAGGTTTACTTTTAATAAAAAATCTAATAACTGTGAAAAACGTTTGGTGGATAAAATTGAAATGGATTTATTTGGTTAAAGAAGGAAATTTTTGGTAAAACATTTTCTATGAAATATGTCTTACCTTAAAGGGAATTAAATTTTGCTGGATCTAATTTTCATGAGTCCTATTGTTTTACAACGAAAGACTATTGTTCAAGAACAATAGAAATCCGAAAATTTGTGAAAATTAATTCCTGCAAATTTAATTCCCTGAAAGGGATCCTGTGATGAAAAATTATTTTTTGGGACATGATAGAGCTCAAAAAGTTGATTAACAAGTCTTTTTACAGTTTTTGAAAATTTCCTCCCCTTTCGCTGATATTTCAATTTAAAATTATCTAATTATGCAATGCATAATATGATGTAATAGGAGAGTGTGCTGCTGATGTGTGTAACTTTTGAACTACTAAATATTCTTAGTTCATACTTCATCATATCATTTCACTTACAATTCTTGATCCATTTACTAAAAGTACAAGGATGTAATATTCATTAAAAGCAATGAGAAATTTTAACTACTCACTTATTACATCAAATTACATCATTTTTTTCATAATATTACATCATTTTTTGATGATATTATGATAATATGATATTACATCATTTTTTTCATAATGGCGGAGAGGCGAACGGACGTGTTTTACAGCTTTTGTTGTTTTCTTGTCTGTATATGCTGTTTTTTTGCTACAAAACCTCAATATCGTCAAGAATATGGAATGAGTCTAACACTGCTGAACACTGGGATATCAAATAAATCACCAGAATCGTTTTATATGAGTAATTTGTTTGGATATAACATACGAAGAAAGAACAACAACAAACGGTCAACAAGAAGAATTCGTTTCTTACTTATACTCATATTATTATGCGGCGACGTCGAGCAGTGCCCTGGGCCAGGTGATGTTAGCTGGTTTTGCAAGCAAAAGGGTATTAAGTTTGTTCATCAAAATATTCGTGGGCTCCTGAAGAATTTGCCGCATCTAGAGACATTTGTATCGAGTACGCAAAGTAAAGTTGACGTAATAAGCTTATCCGAATCCACATTGTTGATAACGATGCTTCCGATAATGAGGATCTATATGTTTTGTCTGGATATACATTTATTAAATCAAATCGAAAAGCTGGACTAGGAGGAGGAGTTGGAGTGTATGTAAAAAATGGTATTAATTATAAACGACGAGAAGATCTCGAAAGCCCTCTCTTAGAGTCGATTTGGATAGAAATTTTTGTATTTAAAACGAAATCAATTTTGTTCGGTTGTTACTATCGTCCTCCTGAGAGTTCAAAGCATTTACGTAAAGACTTTGACACGGTGATTCGTGATCAATTAGAGCACATCAATCAGTACAACAAGGAGGTGATTATAATGGGCGATTTTAACGTGAATTACTTAGACAATTCAGTAAACAAAGAACTAAAAGCAACGTTTAACACCTTAGGCTACAAACAAATTGTTAAAAACGCAACACGAGTAACAGAATCAACTTCAACCCTAATTGATTTGATTTATACAAATACGTCATCAAATACATCGGAACCGTCTGTTTTTCCTCTCTCATATAGCGACCATGACATGATAGGATGCACTCGAAAAATAAATCAGTTGAAGTACGAACCTATCACAGTCGAGTGCAGAAACTATGCGAACTATGATCATGAAGCTATGTGTAATGACGTTAAAAACATAGACTGGACTGCAATGTACGAGGCAACAGACGTAAATATCGCTGTTAATCATTTCAATTTGAAACTAAAAGAAACTTTTGACAAACACGCACCGACCATCAGGAAAACCGTTAAAGGAAGACCTTGTAAGTGGATGAACGCTGATCTAAAAAAGAACATGAACAACCGAGATCGGCAGTTAAGAAAGGCTCGTAAAACGAAAAAGGCTTCTGACTGGAGCGAATATAAAAGGCTTAGAAATCTTTGCAATTCAAACATCCAAAAGGCTAAATCAAGCTACCATAAAAACTTGATGAACGAACATTATTCGAATCCTCGTAAATTCTGGAATGCTGTTAAAACAATTTTTCCGAACAAACCGAGGAGTGTTGGCGCCACTTCACGTAAAAAAGAAGATATCAAGTCGAAAGTCGACAAATTTAGTTCATATTTTATGACGGCTATAAAGAAAATCAAGGAATGTGCTTTACCCCTCGTGGATTTCACCTGGAAGTACGTACCGCCATTACCACAACGCACGTCGAAGATATTTGCGTTAGATTACATATCTAAAGTATTTATAGAAAAGGAACTGCGATCTTTGAAGAGACAGAAAGCCACAGGACTTGATAATTTACCACCTGCACTTCTAAAGGACTGCGCTAAATACATATCAGGACCACTATGTTTTATCATAAATCTGTCGATCCAAACCGCAACAGTACCAACAATCTGGAAAAGTGCAAGAGTGACACCTATATTTAAAGCTGGAGATTCGTCACTACCAACCAATTATCGACCGATATCTATACTGCCTGTGCTGTCAAAAATACTCGAGAAGGCGGTCCATATCAATCTCATGGACTTCCTGGAAAATGAAAAGCTTCTGACAAACAGTCAATATGGTTTTCGCCGAAATCGGTCTACCAAAATGGCTGCAACATTACTTACTGACAAAATTAGGCAAAAGATCAATTCTGGTAAATTAATTGGTGCAATTTATCTAGATCTTACGAAGGCTTTTGATACCATTGGACATAACGTACTACTTAACAAACTTAGCTCGTACGGGATTAAAGGAAAAGAGTTACTTTGGTTCACCGACTATCTGTTCAACAGATCACAAGTAATTGAAATCGACGGAATAAAATCTACATGTGGACCGATCTGTGGCGTGCCTCAGGGGTCAATACTGGGGCCCCTTCTTTTTATAATCTTTTACAATGACTTAATAGATTATGTCCTTCATGCTGAGGTGATAAAATATGCTGATGATACTATACTTTTCTTTGCTCACACAGATGCATTGTTAATCGAAAAGTGTCTTAATGAAGATATGGAACGTATTGGTGCATATTGTTTGAAGAATGATCTGATCTTAAAATACCAAAAAGGGAAAAACCGAAGTGATGCTATTTGGCACATCGAAACGACTGAAATCATCCGGAAAAGAACTAGCAATTACTTATAATGGTGTTCCAATTCACTTTGTGACAAAATACAAGTATCTTGGTATCATCGTTGATGAAAACCTTACAATGGCTGACAACTTTGATCGATCGTATAAACTTGCCAGCTCACGCCTTAGATTGTTGGAGCGAATGAAACGATACTTGTCTGTAAAAGCATGCAAAAGCATATATATTTCTATGGTTATTCCACTACTGACATACAGCTGTCCTACACATTCAGTTTTTACAAACACACAAATTAAACGTTTCGAATCTCTTGATAGACGAGCGAAAATGATATTACCGTATAACGATCTACCTACTATATACAACCAAATGAAACAAGAAGCTGTTATCTTTGTTAAAAAATGTATAAATAGTGAATTGGGTTGTGAAATATTTAATTCATATTTTAATATAACGGCGCACAATATTAATACAAGAAATAATTTTCATAGCATCAAATTACCTCCAGTAAAACTAGAAGTTGCTAGGCGTGGCTTCTATTTTACTGGTGGTACTTTGTATAATAGCTTACCATTATATATACGTGATTTTGAAAATACGTTAGATTTTAAGAAAGCTGTTTCAATTTTATTCAATTAATATAATTTAATTTAATTTTTATCCATTTTTCATTTTTATCCATACTGTTTGTTTTTCTCTTTAATCTACCGGCTGTCTGGTGCAGTGCAGTGTAGTGGTCGCATTTACTCTCCTTTGAGTGGTCCATATCTTTTGTCTCCTACACCTACACCGTCCATTCCCCCATGTTTTTACTAATTTATGATATATATATATATGTATGTTTTAACTTTTTGATTTTTTAACAGGACGAACGTTAATAGCAGTTTTATTGTACATAACATTTGTATATACAAACTGAAGTTCTCATCCTGTATAAATATTCATGAATAAATAAATAAATAAATAAATAAAATTATGCGTTGCATTAATCAAATCTAAGATCTTGAAATTGAGATATCTCGAAAACAACAAAGAATTATGAAAAACTGTAAAAAGACTTGTTAATCAACTTTTAGAGCTCTATCATGTCCCAAAAAAACATTTTTCATCACAGGATCCCTATATTTTGAAAACAGTTAAGTGTAGCTTCAGTCGTTTTGACAATGGAGCTTCAAATATAAAATACACACCTCTTTTTTATTGGCCTCAAAACCCTGAAATTATTACTATTTCAAAATAATTTTGATATTTTCTGATATATAGAGCAGATTCATGGTTTTCTAAAAATATATACTTTGATACCAAAATAAACAATTTTTACACTGAAATTAAGGATATAAGAAATCATGCTTTTTCCCTTACTCACGCCTTAATAGTTTAACTAAAATACATAATAACATTATGGATATGTGGAAGAGGTGAAAAGCATTTTTTCAAATCATAACATTATTCACCATTTATTTATGGGATCTCGATTTTTTGGGGGATGGGTGTGATGTCATTGAGAATTGTACGCAGACAACTTCATGCATTTTTTAGCTCTATAAAATGTGTACACTTTCTGTTCACTATGCTGTGATGTTTTTCGTTAACTGCTAGTGTAATTGTTATTATTGGTAATCTTTATACAGGATATTTTTTTCAGTTCTATGTACATATCAACAAAGTATGTCTATACATAATAAAAACTGTTCTACCAATGAGTCCTGTGTAGATAGCAAATTGAGAGAATAGTGTTGAAAAGTTGGAAAAAAAGTATGAAAACAAAACTTAAACTAGACCTGGAAATATAACTCACATAATCAGCTATCAAAACAAAATTAGCTATTGTAGAAGAATGCAGAAGAATCAGACTAATGATAGACAGCAGAGGGTGATTGGGTGACAAAACAGTATAAAAACAAAAAAGCAAAACAAAAAAACTATTTAATTTTCTAGTAAATACTTTAAAATCGCTCTTAGACCTAATTTCCTTTGGTAGTTTGTTGTAGATAAATACACCATAAAAATAAAAAGACTTTTTCGTAGATTCAAGTTTGACTTTTGGGAAGCGCACCATACAGTTATTATTTTGTGTTTTCTTTTCCTGTTGAATCATCTCGGCATAGTTGACAAAATGTTTGGTTATTCCATCTAAGCAATTCCGTACTAGTTTGCACACCTTCTGTTTTTGCTTGATAGAGGGAAACTCTCCACCAGTATTGACAATTTCTTTGGCACAACGCTTGAGTGAGGATAGTAAGTCTCATGGAAATAAGGGCTGATGGAAATAGTTGGTCAATGACCAATACATGATTTTAGATAAGATGAATGCTTCAACATACAGCTAACAGACGAATATACAGACGAATTCTTCGTAACAGTCTCAGTCTGCATACGTTGTTATTTTACATCTGATCAGTTGTTGCTCAGCATCCTTGAAGTGCAAGATAAACAAAAGGGGTCCAAGGATGCATCATTTGTGAAGTTGATAACTGCAGAAATGTTGAAAGATTCAATGATGTTGCAAAATCATGGCCATACTTTAAAGTCCTAAAAGATGAACAGGAACACCAATGCAATTTTTCAAGTTTAATGTAGTGTTACTGCTTGAAACATTAGATTTAAGTTTCACTTTCTAATATTCAGCTTCATTCAACTCTTAGCTGGTTTTTCACTAAAACGAATAGAATATTCTATGTTTGAACAATGTAAAGTCTGAATATGAACTTGAATTTTCAATATGAACAGTTTTGTTTTCATGCTCTCATGAAAGAAGATTTATAACTAACAACGTTTAAATTCTGTTGTAATTTAAGGTTAGCGACAAATGGTATGCACCTATCGAGTTTGAAGCTCTTTCTGGTAGAGCATCATGTAAAGATTGGAAACGAAGTATTCGGTTTCATGGACACCACTTGCAGAAATTGATTGAGGAAAACTATTTGACTCTGCATGCAATATCATGCACATGTGGTATATGCTGTGGAGATGATACATTGGTAACACTTTATTTTCTTGAAGATTTAATAAGATTTGTGAAGCCCATTTTTAGACACCTGGTTGTCTAGCCCATGGTGAAATAATTTAGCTATTACTAGAAACTCGACTCTTAGTCATTTTCAAAGGGTTCAAGGCAATAATGAATATCAGAATTTCATCGAAAGTTGAATTTATTATGTTTTCTCCATTCAAATGTGATCTTGATGGTAAAATTTTTTTTTTTTACTAGACAGGTCCAGTGAAGTTATTTCAATCAGTCAAGCGTAAACGCTCTCATGCCATGACAGTAAATAACAACGCAATTCCATCTCCTGGACCTTACAAAAGAAAATCAACCAGTGAAGAATACAGAGGTATAATGTTTTTGATATTCTGGCGTAGTTACCAATCTTTGACGGTTTACTTTGTGTTTTCAGGTTTCCGTGAACGAACTGGATCTTATTCTGTTGATAGTGACGTTTTTGTTATGGGTCCTGAAGGTAAAGTTTCTTGTTCTCGTGTGTATCTATATTCTTTTGTTTTTTACTGTTTTGAGTTCTTGGTTATCATTTTGGGTGAAACAGCTAATGTATTATGTTAATTATCTTCAACTGGATTTAATAGTTAATATTTGCAAATATTTTGAATACTTATTAGACATTTACCTATCATGAAATTCGTTTTTGCCAAAATCTCTCTACAAAGAAACTTGAAATCTAATGTTTGGGAAGTGTTCTTTTTGTGGTGAAATAAAACTCTATTTTAAAGATATACTGTTAACCACAAAAGAAAATGTTTGGTCAATGTACTATACTTATTTCAGATACTGGAATGCCACCAATGACACCATTAACACCTATGACACCGCTGACACCTCACACACCATTTGGTGCCAACTGTTTAACACCACTGGCTACTGGGGTTCCCGTTGCAACTTTTCGACCAAATTCACCACCTAAATCTATTACGTTGCAAGTCCCCGTAACTCAAAATATGGCTGCAGGAACTGTTAAGTCAGATCAAGCCGAAATTCAGGTATGTCTCATTTGTTCAAACACGTTTCAGAGTGGACAGTATATAGTGTATTCAATGTTTGTTCATTTTTAGCAAAACCAGCAGAATTTACCAGGGATGTCAGCTAAACATGAATTGAATATTTCTGGTCTGCAGCATTGGATGCAACTGGAAGAGGTGATTAAATTATCTCTTCCTTTTGTTTCTCACAATAACATGTAGTAATGTAGTGTAGAAATACGTGAATGATATGTTTTGGTATGTTTGTCAGTATGGGCCAAATTTCGAAATATCTCCAATTTTCAAAAATATTTGCACAAAGCACAGATTTCGCATTGGACAGTCATTTGTCAGGCATTCCAATGCATCTTTTAGACCAATACAAAAGGTGCGCCCAATTAAGTCAAATCCTCCCCAGAAATGTTTTTTGAATATGTTAATGTTTGCTGTTACAGATGGCGACAAACCTGGTGAGTTTGGCCAATAAACTAAAGCTGATGGTTGAACAAGCAAAGATTCAAAGTGAAGCTGCTAAAGATACAGCTGTAACTCAAGCGAAAATACAAGCTGAAAATGAAAAGGCCGAGGTAATTTAAACGAGTTTCATCTCTTATTTATCATCTAAAATTGAAATTGTTAGGTTGCTAAATCACCTGAAATATTTCTGAACTTAATTTGAAAGACACCTCAATTACTAAATGATTCCATCAAATAGTCGAATGTTCGAACTGAAAATATTGAGAACCATGAAATTAATTTCAGGCTGTTGCTCTTGTGAGGCGAGGGCAATTTCAACAAGCGATGCAGAATAACGCAAACACATCGTCAGAAATCCCAATAAACCAGACGTTTACTATACAAGTTCCGAAGGTAAGAAAATAACGTGAAATTAATGGTGATGAGTGTTCTTCTTCGTCATCTATTGATTTGTTTTTGTTTGGTATTTTTAATTGTATTTCTGTTTGTTTATTGATTTGTTTAAGGATTCATATTTTTTCATTATGTTCAGGTGTGTCAAAACTGCGGACGTGAGGCGTTTTTAGAATGTACCGGTTGTTATCGTTCTTATTACTGTGGTCCGTTTTGTCAACAAAAAGACTGGGTTTGTCATAAAGTGAGGTGTCGCGACTTGCAGGATGATCAACAAAATACGACACATGGTAACAGCGAGAAATGATGTGGAAGTGTCATCAAAGCGAGAGAAGGTCATTGCTGGGAGATGAATTTAACACCTCGATGCGATGCTTGTTGAGAGGGAAAGCATTCCTATAGTCTGTTCAAAAAATATGTGCACTAATTTCAGTTACCATGTGGAAACCAGATTTAACAAATTACATAAATTCCCTTGAGCCTGGTTTTTATATAAAAGCTGAAATCAGTGCATATAATTTATGAACAGACTTTAGTAAATACCTACAAAATATAATAGTTTTGGATGATGTTTGTGAGAAAAATTGAAACGTATTTAGGTAACCCTCACTATACTGGGACACCTGAAGTAAAAAAGTTCATTTAAAAAAGTATAAAGTAAAAGAAATATATTTGATTGTGTTTTTAAAGAGTGTATGTTTTCCTTGCTGTTGCAGTCTGTTACTGTAGTTTTTCTAGTGAGCGATGTATGCAAGTGTATTTTGAGAGTTTGCTAACTGTAAATAAGCAGAGTGTAAATACTATGTGAAGACGATGTATCATACTTTGATTAAACTTTGACTAGTAGTGTTTTATCTCCCATGACCGTGAAATTTGAACGAGGTTCTGAATGCTCAGATTCTGACTTACCAATTCTCAACGAAATTACAAAATGAAAATAACCCGAGTTACTCATTTAGACATGAGAGGAACTAAACATTTGCAGGTAATTTAGATGATGATGTTTATCAGTTATCAAGTAAAAAAAAGACAGGCGATGAAATAAGGATGTTTGCAAGTACAGAGTGAACTATCCTAATTTTTAAGTCGTGTTATACACAAGCATTTGAAATGCAAAACGATCGTCATGTGGACACAAAATAACTCCAGTAGCCACAAGTGAAACAAAAATGGGTTGGTACAGCGCGACTAAAAAGTTGATGCCAATCAAAAATTAATCCCTGATTTGTGACTTCGGTGGTTAGCCGCCTTTTTGCTCCTAATTTTTCAAAAGTTGGCGGCTGACCTTTCATTTGAATGTCATTGATAAGCTAAGTAAATTCTGAACACAGTGATATAGGTTATATTTCTGGCGGCTGACCCGTTGTAGAGGTGTGTACTATTAAAGTAGGAGCCAATTTGGCGGCTATTTTGCTGGCGGCTGGTGATAATCGTAATCATTCAGGGCACGATTTTTGATTTTTAACTAGATGTAGTAAAGTTTGTTCCATTGGGTTGGATTCTTGAATAGTTTAACTAACGTATTGGGGATAAGTTCGGTGGCTAACATTCCACAAAGTGAGCAGAATGGCGGCTTTTATTTGAAAAATAGGAGTTGTGGCTGATGTGTTCACTTTTTCACTTTTACTCAAATTTAAATCTGTTTATCTTTGACATGTTTACTAACTAATTAACCATAAAAATTTGGGAAACTGAGCCATTTGGCGGCTATACGGATTCTTTCAAGATGGTGGGTATAGTTTGATAAAATTTGTTTTTTTTGTTTAAGATAACACGAGTTTGTATGCAATTTGTGTTATTTAGAATTATTTTTTTGCAGAATTTTTTATTGCCATAGCTTTTATAAGTATTCAAGTCTAAGTTATAAGAAGCATTTTGGCGGCTAACATTCCATAAAGTGAGCAGAATAGCGGCTTTTATTTGAAAAATAGGAGTTGTGGCTGATATATTCACTTTTATGGGCTCAAATTTAAATTTGTGTTTTTTCTACATGTTTTATAACTAATTAATCATTAAAATTTAGAAAAATGAGCCATTTGGCAGCTATACGGCTTCTTTTAAGATGATTAGAAATAAAACGTGCCCTACATTCTATTTCAAAGAAATAGAAGCAGAATTTCTAGAAGAAGAAAGAGCTACTGCAAATCTTCGCAAGTACGTCACAACTGACGGCTCTTCTTCTTTTCACTGCATGGTGTTCACTCCTGGTAGTGACACATTTAAAGCATCTAATTTAATTCGTGTTTGTGAAAAAATGCAAAAATGACTATGGGTCATGTGAACGTTTTTTAGAATACCCATTAATTGTTGATTGAATAAGGTCAACTTACGCTCCTCAGTTGTTCCTTCGGATGGTCAGAAAGAGCAGAATGAAAATGTTTCTGGGTTCATTACCAAAGAGTCAATTGTAATTGTTTTGGTAACAGTTTGATTGATTTTTTAGTTGATATTTGTTTGATATTTTCAGATTGAAAGGCCTTATTTTTGTTGGCTTATTTTTGTTCATACTTTTTGAAGGTTGTTAGAATAGATGATTTTTAATATTTTTGATACTCTTTTTAGTTTAATTCTTGTAACTGCAACTGTAGGAATCTTGATTAATCGTGATTACAATTGGAATTACAATTGGAATTATAGACATGTGTGAAAGTTTGATAATCAAACAGATTATTTAAAAAGATTATAAAATGAAATGCAAAGAGACTAGGTACCTGTAGATTCTAAAGCCTTAATTTGGAAGCAACAGGCTCTTCTTTATTCTTTAAGAGGGAAGAATATATAAGAGACGAAAAGACATAACCCCCGTCTGAATGTAAGGGTGTGTAGGAGCACCCTTCCTCTTAAATCGAATGAGTGAATAGTTTTGTATGGAAAAGTAACTGTGTAGGAGTGATCAAATTACGCAACAAAGAAGATTTTCTTTTGTTTTTGAGTTTGTGCTTTTTTGTGTCTACTGAGTAGTCTTTTGTCTGAGAAGTGTTGAAACTTCAAAGATGGCTAAGCAAGTGGAAATCAGTGAAGTTGACATTGAAAGAATTGAGATAGAATTACAAGAGAGACAGTCGAAAAGGAGCACTACATACACTAAATACACTCCTGAAGACCGTTATAGTATAGAAAAGTATGTAAGTGAAAACGGACCAATTGCGGCAGTGAGAAAATTTAACTCGAAATTTCCGAATCTGAAAGAAAGTCCTGCTCGTACTTTTCGCGGAAAATATGAAGAAAAACTTGCAGTCGAAAAGAAAAAAGGAACAAAATTAACTGAGAAATCCATTCCTATGGAACCACAAGGAAGGCCGCCTCTCCTTGGTCTAATCGATGATATGGTCCAGAAGTATCTTGTATCTGCTAGTAACCGTGGAGCTGTCATATCCCGAAGTGTTGCAAAGTCGTGTGCTAAAGCTTTAATGGCTCGTTACCCCGATTATGTCGGAGATATTGATATCGAATCGTCTTCATGGGCTCAATCCTTGTTCAGAAGAATGAAATTCGTTCGTCGTGGGCAACAACGTCAAAGCTGGAAATTCCAGATGGAGCTTTTAAGGAAGCAAAATTACTCTATCTCAACGAGATCGTTTCGAAGGTCGACCACTACAAAATTCCCGACTCTTTAATCATCAATATTGACCAAACGCCTACAAAATACGTACCCGCCGGTAAATCAACGCTGGCAGCGAAAAATTCTAAATCAGTATCTGTAGCTGGAAGTTCGGATAAAAGAATAATTACAGCTACATTTGGAATTGTATACGATAACACTTTTTTGCCAATGCAATTAATTTACGCTGGAACCACAAAGAAATGTCTCCCAAGATTTACATTCCCTGATGCATTTTGTTTGAGTTTCAATAAGACTCATTACAGCAATTCAGATGAAGCTTGCAAAATGATCATTGAAGTTCTTAAACCTTACATTGATAAGGTTATCAAAGAACAAAATTTACCACTTGGCAAGAAGGCCCTCGTCATTATGGATGTTTTCATGGGCCAAATGACAAAGGAAGTGTTAGATTTGTATGAGAAAGAAGATATCGAAATCGTCTGTGTTCCAGCCAACATGACACACTTGCTTCAGCCCTTGGATTTGACCGTCAAGGTTACGCAAAGAAGCACACACGTAGAAAATTTAACGATTGGTACACCGCCCAGATAAGCCTACAACTGGATGAAGGCAAATCACTGCAAGATATTACAGTCCCGTTGCAACTGACACGAATCAAACCACTTCATGCTCAATGGATAGTAGATTTGTACAACAATATGACGAAAGAGAGTGGTAAGAGTGTCATTGCCAACGCCTGGAAAGCAGCCGGTATCACTGAAGCACTTGAAACTGGCGTAGAAGGTCTCGAATCGCTCGACCCTTTTAAAGACATCGATCCTTTGGTTGAGGCTACTACTAGTAACGCAGTTTATGAGTTAAATTTAAATTCTATTCCGAACATTACAACTGAGCAATCGAAAGCTTTTTGCACTCCAAGAAATGAAACAATCGATGAATCAGATGAAGAATCAGAATACGAGCCAATGTCTGATGATGAAGAAAATATTGACTTTAACCGTAATGCTTTTGACGCATTCGAGTGACTTGTCTATTGACATTGCATTTATTTTCATACTTTTATCTCGCTGTGTTCATATTTTGTTTGTATTTCAAGAAGCAGTTTCGACATAAAAAAAACAAAAACTAATCCATTTTCAATTTCATTCTTTTCTCCCAAAGCTAATTTTAATACATGAATTCTGTTCCGCTTTTTTTCCCTGATACGCTGTAACAACTTAGCTTCGCATCATCGAAATACAACTTCCCTTTTGAGCAATATCTCCTCGCTCTATTTCAAAATAGATGATTCTATTATTCGCATTGAAAAAAAAAATTGTTCATTTTCTTGGAAAAGTTCTATTACAAAGTTTCGGCCCTTTTTAAAAATTTTCATTTTTACCCTGATCCGCGAAGTTAAATCCCCGCGAAAAATTAGGAAGCCCCTCATCCGCAAAATTTAATCCCTGCGAAAGTTTATCCCATTTAAGTAAACGCCCCTCTTAAACGCTCCCCTCTGATTAACGTTCCCCTAATCTGGTTCAGCAGATAAAATTTCATTTAAAACAGGTGTCTAGTTAGCTTTATAAACGTGGTGATCGGACAACACTTCTAAATTTTATTCTGTATAGAAGCTCGAATTTACCGCGAGGTTCATTTACCCGTGCTATTTCTGCGTTGAGATATCGCTTATGATTTTTCCAAACATTAAAAACATTCGAATTTGCAGAGCAATCCAACAATGTTTAAACATTTGAACTCGAATTTGAAGAGCTACCTAACATTCGAATATTCAAATTCGAACAAGCAAAGCAAAGCAAAATAACATTTCATTCTCTCCCTCGAACCAAAACAACATGGCCGATTCTTAAGAAACGTCCTACAAGGGAGAGAAACGTAACTCCAATTCTTTGGAACTTAAAAAGCAAGTAGTAAAGTTTGCAGAATCAAATTCAAACAGAAGTCAATGAAATTCAGCATTGATGTAAAAAGAGTTCGGGATTGGCGTCAGAACAAAGACAAGATGTTAATAATGAAAGCTAAATTCCAACGACTTGATGGGGCGGGCAGAAAATTAATCGATGAACATTCAGAAGGAAAGATGCTAAAATGGATTTAAGAGAGAAGTACTTTAATCGGAGAAACTTTCGCGAGAGAAACTTTCGCGAATTTGACCTTTTTTCGCGAAAGTTTATCCCGCCAAAAATTTAAAATCACTCATTCGCGAAAGTTTATCTCGCGAAATTTTGCTCTTATTTCCAATTCGCGAAAGTTTATCCAGTAAAATTTCGATTTTTTTTTTTTTTTTCAATCTTTTAAATTTATTAGTTACCAAAATGTCGGAGATCTATTTCAAAACCTATGTATTTATAAGGGAGTGAAAAATTTGCCAATTTGATCTTCTTGAACATGTCACGTATGTCGCACGATCTTGTCGGTTTTACAGTTGTCTTCGTTTGCTCTGATTTTCCTGTTTTGTGAATCTGCTCTTTTGCTTCTGCTTCAAAGTCAACCTCGATTTCGTCTGCTAGAAATGATCCCATGATTTCTGGTGACGTTGGCTCAGTGTAAACTGCTTCAACAAGCTCTATCAGTCGATCGAGAAGCTGGGCATTTTTATGGGTAGGAGACATTTGTATCGTTATTCTACAAGCCTCCTTGAACAAGAGCCGACCTATGATAGTTTGTAGATGTTAAATCTGCGATAATTCTCGCATCTCTATTCAGCAAAAAATTGAGAGTTCTCGAAAGTTCTCGTGGTAGATGCCCAACAATTGACCCGTCCGTCTTGCATGTTTTTATTGCAAATAGGTCGAAAGCATCGTTCTCTTCATGAGAACGAGTATGACAATGACGGCGACGATGAGGAGTGTGGGCCAGAAGGTGCAAGAAACGTTTTTTGATGACGTTTTCAACGAATTTGACGACGATCAATCTTTGTAGTTTTTGAACTAATTTTATCTTCACTTTATTTGTAGTAAACGAAAAATACAGATTCGAATGCATGCATTTTGTCAATTTTCTGCATAGAAAATTCGTTTGTTTTCTAAAAACTGTCCTAAATTATTTCAAAAAATTCCTTCATTCGCGAAAGTTTATTTCGCGAAAATTTATTAATTTCTTCATTCGTGAAAGTTTGTCTCGCGAAATTTTGCGACTTTTCCAATTCGTGAAAGTTTCTCCGATTAAAGTAGCAAAATGCTTCGCGTTTCTCGGAAGCTCACCATGTTCAACGCCAAGTCACGATTTGGGTGAGATGTGTGGTTAAGATAACGCTCTTGTTTGTTTTGATTTGATGTCTTGATTTGTTTGTTGCAAGTCGTGGTTGGTTGGAGAAATTCATGAAAAGAAATTCTCTCTTGTGCAGGTAAGCACAATTGCCAAAATTTAGGAAGATCTTTGTTCCAGTTAGACCCTCATTTGAAAAAAAATTCTTTGATGGTAAAGGTGACGAATTTGATCCTAGACGACGAATAACAACATAACAGTTCAAAAGGATCCAACCCAGCTAATTATCCATCTTTGCAGATTGACTATGAAAACTGATTTCAACCCTTCTGATATCATCGCAATGGATGAAACACCTGTTTGGGCTGATATGGTGAGAAGCATCACAGTTAATAAAAGAAAGATGTTATACTGAAAAATACTGGTCACGAAAAAGTTCGAGTCAGTGAGTGCCTCACCGCCAAAGCAGATGGTATAAAGTTGAAGCCATTCATTGCCTGGTGCCAAACGGGAATCAACTTCATTGAATAAAGAATTCAAAACAAAATGTGCCGTGACATCATCTGCTAATGGTTGGATGAATGAGCAACATACAATACAGTGGTGTAAGGAAGTAATCGGATCGTTCTCATTTCGAAAAAAGGCTTCTTGTGTAGGAAACATTTGAAAGTATTACTGAAGGTCATGAAAGTTGGAAGTGCTCTTGAGGGTACAAAGCACACTCAGACCCTAATATACCGAGGTAGGAAACGTGAAGCCAATCCCCAGGCGCATAGATGTTGAATGTATCGTGAGTACATTATATTGAAGGATCACATTGTTGATTCTTTCAAGGGCTACGCTTTGGACATCAAGACGGATGGAAGTGAACATGGTGCAATTCACTATTTCAAACAAAATCAACCCTATGCAGCTTTTAAAAGATCAAACAAACTTGATCAATGATCCGAATAACCAGATGGAAGTCAACCCATTTATTGACCCAACAGAATCTGACATTAAAGAGGCAAAAGTCTCTTTTAATCTCCTCGACGAAGACTAAGATGAGGACAAAGTTGTTGATGTTTTGTAAAGTTGTGGTTTCAGAAAAAAAAACACAAAATAAAAATAAAAATAAAGCCCCCACTAAAACTCGAAAAATTAAATAGGCCTAACCTCTGGGCGTTTATTAGAGGATTCACGTTATCTTAACAAAACAAAACGGTATATATAAAGTACGCTGCAGATAAGGTAGAGACCTGGTGCGATGAAATGCGGCGATTGTCCAACTTCGCAAAGTCACAGCCACATGCCGCCTACGCTGCATTCACGCATGGTGTTCTGAGCAAGTACACGTATTTTATGCGCACCATCCCTGGTATGGTCCAGTACCTCAAGCCGCTCGACGATGTAATTTTACAAGATTTTCTACCGGTTTTGCTAGATTCTATAGTGACAGAGAACGATCGGACAATCTACTCTCTTCCGATTCGAAATGGTGGTCTCGGTATTCCAATCCTGTCCGAAATTTCTGATACACAGTACCAGGCATCAAAAGAGATTACACTACCACTCGTCACCGTCATGATCACACAGGGTCAAACAATTCCGGACAAGCATGAAATAAATCAAATCAAGAGAAATATCATCAGAAATCGTCATCATTCCATCGCGGAAAAAGTAAAGGACGTTGAGCAGGGTCAGACTCCAAAAGTTACCAAGGCCCTACACGATGCCCAGATGCCTGGCGCTAAGTGTTTTGCCTATTGCGGAGTTTGGCTTTGCTCTCAACAAAGGAGAATTCCACGATGCAATTAACCTGAGATACGCTAGAGAATTAAAAGGACTGCCATCCAAATGCCCCTGTGGACAGAAATATGATGTAACACACGCATTGAATTGTAAAAAAGGAGGCTTTGTAACAATTAGGCACAACAACATCCGTGATTTTGAAGCCGGTCTCCTTTCAAAAATCGCTAACGACGTGGAAATCGAGCCACCACTACAACAACCAGTCGACGGTGAAATTATTAATGGTTTGGTAGGTGAAGCAGCACGACCTGATATAAGAGCTAGGGGTGTGTGGCGAGATGGACAGAATGCATTCTTTGACGTTCGAGTTACGAACTCACACTCACAGCATTTCTTAAAAAAAATTCCCTGACTTTTCTGTGAAAAGTACTATTTTTCCCTGACTTTAGGCTTTGCAAACCCATACTTTTTCCCTGACCACCAGTGAAAAAGTATAGTTTTTCCCTGACTAATGCCATATTACTGTTCGAATAATATAACAATTTACAATTCGATCCGTTTTCTTTCTTGTGATATAAACAAAAAAGATAAACTTTAGATGTCAAAATAATACATAACACAATGTATATCATTATAGCCAGGTAAGTATTGAACATTGGTAATTATCAATAAGTGTTAAAGTATAAAACTTCCGCAACAAAACTTTAAACATAATGCTTTCCTGTCAATTCAAACATAACCATATGATTTTCAGACTATTTTTGATGTTTGTGAAGACCTTATTCAAACAAAAAGAGAAAATCAAAATTTCTATAAACATAACAATACATCTAAAAGAGCTACGTTTGATGATGACCAGCAAAGGCACATTAAAACATAATGGAAATAAATATGAATGGTCCATCATGTCACAAAGCAATTCAGTTTCAGTACGTACAAATTCAATGTATAGTATCCTTTAAAAATAATAAACAAAAATTACTAGAAAAGCCTATCCAAAAACCAAACACCAAACTACCACCAGCACACCATTCCCAGGTTGGTCATGTATCAAAAACTATACTTATATATGAAGCAATAGAGAAATACTACCAAGTCATTTAGGTATAAATCAGATAATATTTACAGTTTTCAGATAATCTTGAAATAAATCAAGTGAAAAAAATTATTGACTTTTAAAAATTTTCTCCCTGACCAAATTTCAAAAAAGTTCCCTGACTTTTTATGAAATTCCCTGACTTTCCCTGACTTTCCCTGACCAGTGAAAAAAAAGCCTTTTTCTCCCTGACTTTCCCTGACTGTGTCAACCCTGTTATTGGTTGAAGTAAAATGGGATTGACAAGCAAATTGAATATTTTCAGGACTTTCTAATTTTCTTTATCATAAGTCAAGAAATATATCGAAATATCAGCATTTTTATAATCTACAGTCAACGTCGGCACTACTGTACGTCTTTCCTTCATCTTCCTTTGTTTGAGGTGACTTGAGCTAGATTTATTTGATTATAGTTCAATGTTTTCCAAGGATTAAACAGATCATTTCAGTTGAGAGATTAGTCAGTTTGATGTAGTAATCACCACAAACGAGTCAGTTCTTTAATTCAAATTGTTTGACATAATCCTCTCCAACACCACAAAGCAAACAATTCATTTCATACTCTTGCTCAAATTCAACAACAGAGAAAGTATATTCATGCTTAGCTATTAAATGTTTACAATTCGAACAGACGTGATCATATGAGATTTTTTCTTCGTCATTAGAATATTCTTCATTTTTGTTGATTATCAGTATTGGCTCCCTTCTTTGGCACTCCATGCATCCTAATAACAATAGTTCACAATAGTTCACATATCACTGGGGGAAGAAGGTACACAGGTTGAAAGTGTTGAGAACAAGTGCTGCTATATCAAAACGAGGTTGACAAGAAGATGTATTAGATCTGTAGTAGAAAATATTAACCCCTTAGAATATTTTCACCCCCCGTGGTTTACGGTTATGACTAATCCTAACCCTAACCCTAACCCTGACCCTAACCCTAACAATAACAAAGAAAACGTAACAAGTCATAAGCGTAAACCACGGGGGGTGAAAATATTCTAAGGGGTTAATATTTTCTACCACAGATCTCTATAGCTTTCTTTAGTGCGATTAATATCTAAAGTTACATTCTTTTCTGTTGTTTAATAGTAGTGTGCTGTATATTGGCAATAAACTGAAAATCTTAGTTGTCTGAAGACGAAATAAAAAAGTTTACATGTAGAATAATTTACTAGTAAATCAGTAAGTAACAAACAAAATAATATAATAACATAAATAATAACATAAATAACATATAAATACATAATCAATAAATAATATAAATAAATTACTTTCAAAATATAAATAGAGTACCTGCTCCCCTTACCGCTATGTGCCGCTTGCCGCTAACTTTGAGTTTGATGGTTTATTTACTTCATTTAAAGACAACAAATCAAACCAAATTAATTATTATCTAAAAGTATATTCATTCAGCCATCGTTATGAAAAGTTTCAAAGTGAATTGCCAAATACTTACTGATTAATAGAGTAAAGTCTAACACCGGGTCGCGATCATTGTGAAAAAAATATTAAAAATGGCTTCCTCGAAAAATAAATGCTTCAAAATTCAGTGTCATAAATAACGGAGCATATCGATTCCTTGTTATTCCTCTGCTGTCTTGAATGCTATCAACATCTGAGATTTTATCCACACAAACAGTTTTCTTGTATATATCGTATACGCGAGCAAATCATCTAAAATTTACAGCAAGGTAATTCTGTAACCACGTGTCCTTTCTCCGCTATAGCAACAAAATTTGTTCTTGTTAGCACTGATTTCAGCTTGATTATTCAATCTGTTAAATTTTTTTTGCAGACATTCAATTAGCGTGAAATCCCATGTTGATAATATCACCCATAGATTTATCGTTCAAGAAAACGTGAAACTTGTTTCCTAGACCTTTTCACCCAAAGGACCAACTGTCATTAAAAAATTTTTATTGCGTTAACGCTTTTTAGCAATTGCAACTGTGTTGAATTCTATAGGATCATTCTAGCGTGTATCCTCCGCATGTTGAAAATCTCCACCACAAGTGTAGAAACAATTGATGTTGCGAGTGTAAAAAATAATTCAATACATGTTGATAATTACATTCGCCGTTCATGCTTTTAACAAAATTAACGATGTCTGTGTTTACTGTATAATTACTCTAGGCTCACAATAGGGCAATTCCCATCACGTGTCTAGATTTTTGCGATCAAAAGTTGACTTGTCGAGACGGCACTATTGTTTTCTAAAAAAACTTCGCTCATAAAAATATGGCCGCCTTCGATTTGTAAACAGTAAAGGCATGCATTTTTATTAAGCCTGTGGTTGTCTTATATCTGCAGAAGCAAAGGAGGAAAGCACTTAAATTGAGAGAAAAGGGATTAAACTGTTATTATGAACACTAAATTCCATAAAATTTTGTTATTTGCATCACTTTTGACGAACGTGAAATTAGTTAGCGGAAAGAGGAACAAGTTAGCGGAAAGAGGAACATCACCCCGTTTTTGTTTTTGTCCCCCGCGACGTGCTCTCGCGCAGTTGCCGATCGTTCACAACACACTTCTCAAAAATATCGGTGCCATTTTTTCAAAACAAACGACGATTTGGACTGTATGTGATTACTGTGAAACTCTTTAAGCGCGCTTCCCTGAATACTTTCGAAACTTATATATATATAATCAGTGATAAATTCTAAGCATTTTAAAAAAAACTTGATGCATTTTACTCAATTTTTGAAGATATCAGCTTTTAAAAAAAATATTTCAACATTTTCTGAAAAATCCTAAAATTCTAATGAATACATTGCAGTGTTCGACCACCCTACCGATGATGTTTACGATTACAGTATTTGTTATCAATCTTATTCTCCTTGTTTGTTCTTGTTGATTTAGTATCTAGAATGACCAATTGTGGTGCTAAATCCATTTAACTGTGTTTTTACGTTTGCATTGACGAATTTTGCAACATTATAATTAAAGTTAGCGGTAAGGGGAGCAGGCACTCTACGCCATTGAAGTTTTTAAAACAGGTGTAAATGAAAAAGCATATTATAATTGAGTATATACATATGTTTTATTTTGATCAAAACAAGGCTTTTATCTATCATGTCAATTCAAATAAATCTGATTTTCATAAAATTTAAGAACTTCTCCCCTTTTATTTTCTACTGTACTTATTTATTCGTATTTTTTTATTTATTTTCTATTTGGTGGTCACCTCCTTTGTTTAGATATATCTACTGGGGTGGTCTCCAGTCTCTATTTCATTTAACTACTTTGTAGCTTATATATTTTTTATGACGAATAAATATTACTATTCTATTCCATCATCCAATCATCATCATCATCATGAGATTTTTTTTTAGATAGTATTATTTTCACACTGTGCAGTCTATATTAGCATTCACTATAAAGTATGGATAGTAATTACATTTTTTAAATACCTTTGAAATTAAGTAGATAGGAGCCACCATCTAAGCATGTATGATTGCGTTCTGGAAAAGCTTGAGATACACATGCTTTACACATTTTGTGTTCCAGCAGCAAAGAACTACCATATTGAATAAAATGCATGAATTACGGAACAACGATCTCATCAAAAGTTTTTTTATTCGGAGCCGGATGAGAGAGAGAGAAGGACAATGATAGGAAAACCTCCAAAAAGACCGTGCTTTCATTATAGTTTCGAAAGCCGTTATTTTGGCAATTTCTCCGAGAAAATCTTTAGTTTTTAGGTGGGTCGAGGAGGCCACTTAAATTGAAAGAAGTGAAAACCGTAAATATGATGGGGAAAGTATAATGTGAGAGGGTGGAAAATTTTGTGTATTCACTACTTATTCGTTACTCTGAAAATCACTCAATAGTAAAATAGTGAAAAAATAAATAAGAATAAGAAAATCGCCAATCTATTCATTTAATTGAAAAGAACATCTTATATTATTAGCTTTACTTTTTCCCGTAAAATGTTCTATCGCCATCGTATAAAGTGTATTACATCTACCGAATGGTTGTAACAACCAGATAAACTTTTCGGTAAGTTTCTTAAAAAATCGTTTGAAAGAACGATGCATGGGCCTGGATGTGACACCTAATATTCAAGAAATCGGTAGATGATATAAACTGGGTATGAGTTGTTTGCGTGCTGTAAAGGCTGAAATACACTATCATTTTTCAATGATCATTTTTCAATGATACATTCCAATGACATTGGAATTTAAAAATTTTGGCGCGAATACACTATCATTGAAAATTACAAACATGGACTCTGAGGAAGAAACAGCAGCTGCTGTCGTTATCAGAAAGAGAGTTGAACGCAGAAAATCAAAGAAAGAAGTGCATGGGTAAAGGCGTGGCTATATAGACGAAATGAACTTGGCATATATAATACCCTCATGCATGAACTACGCGTGGGGGGAATCGCAGAATATACGTGATTTTTAAGAATGCCACCGAGTATTTTCGATGAGCTGCTTCATCTCATAGACGTTGATATTACGAAAAAAACACGAGACCCAATCCCTGTTCAAGTTAAAGCACATTGTCCCAGTTCATCCCTGAATTTTGCGAAGCCGTTTACATGCGATTAAAACTTGGTTGACTCCTCCAAATTTCAATAAATGTTTCAGTTGCTTCTCACGTAGTCATTTTCGCGTGTAAAAGTCTTCAAAATGTTGTTTTCGTTTATGTTAGCGTCTAAAATCACATCGCGTGAACCGAACACGTGCGCGAAAACAATAGATTCGATTCGAAACAATAGAAAAAAAATGACATTGAAAAATTAAAAGTTGAACATGTTCAACTTATCATTTTTCAATGTCATTGAAAATTAGAGTGTAAAAAATGACATTTTTTTCTGAATACACTGTCATTTTTCAATGATCATTGAAAAATGATCATTGAAAAATGATAGTGTATTTCAGCCTTAAGATATTGTTCGGTGATTTATTAATGTCATGCATAACAACATTGTACCGAAGGTGAATTAATGGAATGTTTTTGAATTTTTTGGTTTGTGCATGCAAAGTGCAAGCTGAAGATCACCGTACTGCAATAAATTTGTAATATTTCGCTTGAAATTGTATATGTCTGGTCGATTGAACTCCATAATGAAAAAAAAAATTGAGGTTAATTTTTTTCATGCATGAATCGTAGCTAGTTCGATTGTTAAATTTTTCCTTGATATTATTATACCAATAAATTCATCAAAAGTATTATAGTTAGATTGCAAATGGCATTTTTAGATTTTTTTTGACTTGATTTGGGAGATTTCCAACAATGAGGGTTCGGTGTTTAAGCTAACTAGCCGCCAAGGTGGCGTCGCTCGCCGCCCATGTTCAGTATGCGTTGTGTCATCTTCAGATTTCACGAAAAATAAAATTAAAGAATTGGCAATGATAAGTGTGCCCATGTTGTAGAGCTTGAAAAACCGATCAAAAAAATGTATGGGATTGTTTTACTACAATCAACCGTTACAGAGATATCGTTGATCAAATATATTGATGACGTCATACACCGTCCCCCAAAAAAATTAGACCCAAATTTTTCGTCACCCTATCGCCTGTATCGCAGACCCCAAAAAACGTCAGTTATCCCTATTGGTTACGGAGATAATTTTCCCTAAACGTCGCATTCGATTAGGGTCTCAATACAATAATGGTTTCACACTGACGTCGCACAAAATAAAATAAAATTATTACTCTAACAACTTAATCTACCATTTTGCATGACAGACAGAGAGACAAACGGAGAATCGGCTATTAATTTAAGCTAATTTTTGACTGATGTTAAAATTCAGGCTTTTCTCTACTCTCCAAAAAGAGGCCATGATGCAGATGTAGTAAATGTATGGTCAAGAAAGTTTACTATTTCTCTCCATTGATGGAAATTCTACACGTTCTTACGCATAAGTGACAATTCTTTTGAGACTTATCGAAACTTGCTTTTTCTATGAGGATAATGTCCTATGAGAAACGACCACTTTTCACGAAGTTCTTGCAAACAGAATGTCACTAAGCGGTAAAATTTTGATGTTTTTTGTTGCTTTTTTTTTTTTTTTGAATAGTATATCCTGGCACATCTTGTATGTAGAATTATTAGTAGCGTCCTCTCTAGGCGGTAGTAATATTTTTAGTTCTGCTTTTTCTTTTCTTCTGTTAATTTCTGACTTTTTATTTCTATATTAGGTTACATTAAAGCATGTCTAATAGGTTATTAAATAGGTTATTAAATTAAAGCATGTCTAATAGGTCACACCTATTGTAATAGTTTTTAACTAGATGGTGTCCCTTCCGCCATTTGGTGGTAAATATATTCTCAATTTCAATTTCCATTTCTATTTCAGTTTATTTCAGAAGAAATTGATCATTCTGCTTGAAGATGATTCTGATGATATTTCACAATAGGAAATCTAAATTGAAATATTAAAAAATGTGAAAAATGCCCTTTAGTTTCAGAGCTTTAACAGTTTGTTTTCACTGATTGAAGTCACCCCATTTTGCAGTAGATGATTTGCATTGTTGATATTATTTTGTATGTTGTAACTACCCAGTAGTTACTTTGAAACAGTAACAATGTACAATAAGTAAATCTTGAGCATGTCTATTGCATGGCAGTATTTTCACTCTTTAAAAGGAAAATATATAACACTTAAACCATTCTACAATTATTAACTGTTATGATGCAAGTCATATAGATAAGGCCATAGTTATTTAATACTTCAGTCAGCGTAACCCGCTGATTTTTTATGATTATGATTTTTTGGACAAATAATGCACATTAAAATACATTATTTTCATAACTTTTAAAGCATCTTTAAAAAATTAAAATAAAACTAAAAAATTATTATTTCTATTTAATTTGAACTCCTCAGATTCTCATGCCTTGGTTTCGTACATCTTTTCTTTGTTGTTGCAACGAAATCTTAAATAGATATTCAAATCAAATTTGTCTGAATGGTGGAGAGATTTACAGAATAGTTATTTCTTCACATTTTTTCATGTTAATGAAGCTTTGTAAAATGTTTTTTATGTTTTAGTGTACATGTCTCCTTATTTCCGTAGTGCTCTTCTTCGTTGCTCAAGTTAATGTATCTTTTATATTTCTATTTTTTATGCTCTCCTTTAAAATGAAATATGCATCCGGTATTCCACGCGAATCAAATCTATAGAATATGGAAAGACTGCAGCACTCAGAATTAACAACGGCAATCAATACACTCTCCATCATTGTTCAAAAATTATTTTTATTTTTTTTTGTTAGTGGTTTTGATTTCTTTACATGTTAAAGACGTATAAAGAAATCAAAACCGAAACTATAATTTAATATAAAGAAGAAATACTATATATTTCTTAATTGAAAAAGAAGAATAAAACATCACACCTGATGTATTTAACGTGCACAAATAGAGAAGGTTTCATTAATATTGTTAATACTTCATAACATTTATAGAAAGGTTTCTTCTAAAATCTGCTTCGTAGTACATTATCGTTAAATAATGCGCATTGTATGTCATTATTTCGTATGCAAAATAATGAATAATGCCCACATTCTGCATTGCTATTTTTTTTAAGTCTGTTATGCTGAATGAAGTATTAAATAACTATGGCCTAATTTATTACTAATAGCAAGTTTGCATCTGCTTTTTATTTTAAAGAGTATTATAACTGTTACGTTTTTATGTTGCGCTAAGCCATGCTAAGAGGCACTTTTTCTTCGCATTATAGTAGCAATTATGGTCAGATTTTAGATCGCAGGGAACCGTTGTACTTCATCCCTAATCATTTGACATTTTTGGGAAAATATCTCTAGAACCAAGTGGATAACTGACATTTTTGGTGCCTGCTTTGTCGCGTTGGGGATTGTCAATTTCGAAATTAAAACACAAAAGAATCTTTTACACAGGATACTTTTGTACTGAATCAAAATAACACTGAGGGATATTAATCTCATTAGATTAATGTATGAGGTAAACATATACATTATGTGAACACACTTTGAGTCTTATTTCCAAATAATGTAAGTTTGCTTTACTTCTTTCCCAAATTATTTTTACTCGAACGTTAAAATTAATTATTCAGATTCAAATAATAACGGTGCTTATGTCATTTATAATTGGACTTGATTGTTCAAAGTTACTGATACAGCATGTTTTGAATAGGTGTAAAAAGAGAAAGAGAATGTCGTTTAAGATATCAGGAAGTCCCTAATTATAAAAAAAAAAGATATATACTTTATTGGGACAAATGTAGTGGGGGAGAAATTTTTGTGGTTGTTCATGAAAATTTTTCACTTGACTGTGAAAAATAAGCAAAACCAATCCACAGAAAATCTTTTTTACTCTATATACGACAAAAAAGTGAAAACATATATCTGTGAAAACTTCAATCTGCAAAGTTAAATTTCCACAAAAATAATAATAATAAAAAAATAAATCCCTGTGAAATAAAAAAAATTGCAGATTTTTTGAAATTTCTCCCTGCTACAATTTGTCCCAAGTATGTACAATATTGGTTGAGGAAAACGTAATTTTTCTTTAAGGGATTACACTGACTGAAACGTTTATACCATGCATTCAATACATAATAATCTAGGAAAAGTAGCAGACAATTGATTAAAATTGTATGTAGTGGAAAGAGATGTGTTCTTTATGTGTTTTGAGAATAAGCCAATACGTGAAATAAAAATATACCGGGTGAGTCAAAAAAAAGTACCGTTGTTTCACAAAACGTATCTTTCGATTGACTAATTATGAAAGCTAGTGTTTTTTATTTCTGAATAGAGGAATCATTTACCTACATTTTGGTGTATCATTTGTCAAATTTGGTTGAGTAGAAAAAAAGTTATGGGCAAAAAACTGGAGGTGGTCCTTGTAAAAATTCTCGAAAAATGACGAAAAAAGCTGAACAAAACTTCTCGAAACTGGAAACTGGATACATACCCAAATTCTTTGTTGTAACGTGAGTTGTGGCATTTTTTACAAAACAGTCTTTATAAAAAACTTCATCAAGTAAAGTTTTAATAAAATTTTGAAAAAAGTTTGAACTTTTTACTTAATTTAAGCATTGGGAATTAAAAAAATAAGTTTTAGCACATTGAAGCGTGTATGAGTTTCAATCCCATACGGTTTGCAATAAGAACAGAAAATCTTGTTTGGAGAAGTTTTGTTTAGATATTTTCGACATTTTTCGACGATTTTTACAAGGACCACCTCCAGTTTTTTGCCCATAACTTTTTTTCTACTCAACCAAATTTGATAAATGATACACCAAAATGTAGGTAAAGGATTCCTCTATTCAGAAATAAAAAATACTGGCTTTCATAATTAGTCAATCGAAAGATACGTTTTGTGAAACAACGGTACTTTTTTTTGACTCACCCGGTATGTAAGCAAAATGTCTGATGCAAATCTTATTGCTTAGAACTATCTTTGTGAAGTAATGGTTTATTGAAACATCTCCAACTAATGGGTATCGGTGGATCAAAAATCAATTGCATACATTTTAATTTGGGTGGAAGCAAAGCAGGCAGCCATCAAAGACATGCAAAAGAACAGTTCCCTCAGCAGAACAGTTCAACAGAGGAGCCTGGTAACAATTCAGGTTTGTTTAATTATTAGTTTTTCTGTTTCCCAATACTTTTGACCAATACTTTTGTTAGTGCTGAGCATAGCATCCATTTTACTTATAGGTCCATCTGGTAGGTTATCACAAACGTCACTACGGAGAGTCAGTCATTCTTCTATGAAGCCTGGCAAGAAACTAAGTTTGCTTAACAGTAAGGTGCTAAACAGTTCCACTGAAACGTCGATAACAAGCTTTATCGATCCAGATGATTTAATATCTATACATGATCTATACAATATGCTTAATGATGGTGCTATGAAACCCTTCATTCACGACCCATTTAATCTCCTGATCGTTGATTCAAGGGATCTTAAATATTATGCGCCATCTCACGTAATCACAGCAAAACATCATGCTTCGCTTCTGTCTAACTCAAGTTCAATGATGCAATTTTCAAGCTACTGCATGATTATTATTTACGGCAACGAATTAAAAAATGATGACAGCACCAAAGAATTAATTGCTGTACGAAATGAAATTGGTGAATATGTAGCTGGTGATATTCTCGTATTAAAGGAAGGTTTTGAGTCTTTTCAAACTGCATATCCATTTCTCTGTACAGATAGAGATATTGACTCAATTGCAGACCGCAAACTTTTAGTGTCCTACCCATCAGTTATACTGGAGGATCAGTTATATCAAGGACGTGGTGATCAAGCCACTAATGAAAGTGTTATTAGTACATTGAGAATTACACACATTGTCAACATATCAACAGAACATAAAAACGCCTTTAGTGGTAAAGTTAAATATCTTAAAATTGCTCTCGAAGATGTCAGTGAGACAAATTTATTTCAACACTTTCACACTGCAGCTGATTTTATTTGCAATGCAATAGCCAAAGGTGGTCGTGTACTAGTGCATTGCAATCAAGGAATAAGCCGAAGTTCTACAATCACTCTTTCATATCTGATAAAACATAAGAAATGGGACTTGCAACATGCTTTCAGCATGTTAAAGGCAAGACGCTCTTGTTCCTGTCCTAATTCAGGCTTCTTTAAACAACTTTCTGACTGGGAAGTTGAAATATTGGGTAATCGAATTACAAATATTGATAGTTTGTGAACCATGATAATGTTTATACTTTTTTATGGGTGACTATATGACTGTGACAATGCAGTTGTACAGTGTGTAGTATTTAAGGTTTTTACCTACTTTCATAATTATTATATCTCGTATATTTTTTACTGTGGACTATTTCAAAGTATGTTTATTTATTTTTATTTGTATGTATAAATGTAATGATTAGAATTATTGATATGCTGGTAAAGTGTACAGTGAGGAAATTTGAATGTCATATAATAACATTTTCTGTGTTGTTACGGAATTTCGTTCTTTTTGTAAAGGATGTTATTTGATGCTCAAGTTTATTTTTATTCTAAATTTTAATATTTTATAGCATAGTTGATTCAAGACTTCTATGTAATTACATTGTTAATGATGAGATCAATGTGGATCAATTTAGAAGTCACTCCATATTTTCTCCCCATTTTTTCAATAGATTTGTGAAGTCATTTTTGATTTTATAATTTTTTGATTTCACATAGAGCAATAAGTTAATCAAGATAAGTAAAACAGCTATTCTCTCATTTCTCTGAAAAGGCCTCATGTATTTTTCATGAAACTCTCTCTCTTTCTCTCTCTGATATATAAAGCAGATGGAAATGAAACACGTTCATTACTTATTCAGTGCAGGAATTCCCTACTGAATGACAAAATGACAACTCGTGACTTAACTTACTGAAAACCGAGCTTCAGAGTAGACTTTGACTTTCCTTTGACATGATGTCAGTATTCTTAAATTTTTTATTTTGCTTGGGAAGATTTAAGGGAATGTCTAATAATTTAATAAAAAAGAAATTTCTTGATATTGTAATCCACATAAATTTAAGTCTTAATAAGTGTTAATAAAGTTTTCCAAATTTTTAAGAAATAATTCAGCGATACAAATGGCTTCCAATGAAAATGGTAGCAGAAGAAGTGGTATTATTCTTGATGAAAATTTCGACGTTTTTGAAGATCAGAAAGAAGCTGATGAAGAAATGTCAGCTGATGCATTAAATGGTAAATATTCTTTTCGTATGTATATATCTTGAATTCAAACAGATAGCTGAATGTGTAGTGTAGATAATAGAAGTTACGTTGCTGTTAAAAGTAACGAAAATATTTAGCAAAAACTGTTAGTTCAAATCTATATAAACAACACGGTTAATTCAAAACAAACACATTGATGTGTTTATCGATCTCTTTAGTACTATTTTTTTGATAGCTTAAAGGAGTTGACAGATTAGTTAAAATCAACACGAGAAATATTTCAAGAAAATTTTTTCAAGGTTAGTGAGAAATCATTTTAGTAGATGGAGTTTCTTGTTTTTTGTTTAGCTATGTACGTCTAATCAGGAGAGTTTTGTCCGAATCCTTCAGCAATAATTTTGAAAATATTGTTCTGCTTTTTTTTCAGAAATTGAAAGTATAAAAGTGGAGGGAGAAGTGAAGACATCTCCCACTCGTCCACCTCCACCGCGACCTATCATTCCGCCTAGAACCAGCAGCCGCCCTGCAGCAGCTGCTGTTCAAACTGAAAGTGAAGAACTTAGTATGGACCAATCACAAGAGCGTGATTTTGCTGATATAGCTCAATATAAGATATTCCAGCTAGCTGGTGAATAGCTTTCGCTTTTAACGAAATGTTACCGGGGGTTGTATGTTAACGAAATGTTACCGGGGGGTTGTATGTTAACTAATTCCTGATTATTTGTCTATTGCTATCTTTATATATTTTTTAAGGTGACGATTTTACCGGTCGCCCTGTTATTGCTTTCAGTGCTTGTCGTTTGCCGGTTCGGAATGTCATAGATCATCAAAAACTGATGATGTAAGCAGAAATTACAATAAAATTACAGTGATTAAAGCCTTCCGCATACGAGATTAATGCTCAAACAATCCTTACTAGATAACTGGAACCTTCACTAATTCCTATCGATCTCAGCTTGGTTCCTTTGACGTTTTTCTCATCGGTTGCAAGTCAGTACGTTCGCCATCATTTTCTTCCGCCTTAGATTTTTAAAGGGAATTCTTGATCAATATGTGGAGAATGACTACACGATCGTCTACTTTCATTATGGACTGAACAGCCAAAACAAACCATCTATCAAATGGTTGCTGCAGATCTACCGAGAGCTAGACAGGAAGTAAGAAATGTGTTCTTATTGGTTAAGAAGATTCGCTAGACTTCAAACTTTCACTTATTAGCGATGTCTTTGCAGGTACAAAAAGAATTTGAAAGCGTTATACATCGTCCATCCAAGTAACTTCATCAAGATAGTGTTCAACATGTTCTACCCATTCATCAGGTAACGAATGTTTGTCAGGAATTAATGACAGAATGGAACTTTTGCAACGATAAATTCCGTATTATGTAAACAACCATGCTAGAGGTAAACAAACGCCTAAGATTTATAAGCAAAAGCTTTTCGCTTTTTACGTCATACTCAGTGCTACCTAATGTACATATGTTTGCTATTTTTGTATCTAACATTGTTGTTAGAGTCACTGTTGCATTGAAGATTATATCGAAGTCGAAATCGTTTGGTTGTTAGTTTGAATGGTCTCTCCTAGCATGCTTTTTTACATAGAACATGGAAAATTATCAATTAATTCCTTATCGCTATTCTCGTTTGAAAAAGAGATTTAGTTTTTCGTACGTACCTTCGGTTTTTACTTCGTCACGCAAAAGGACACAAGAGTTGTTAGCATATTGTTTTATTGAGGATATTTTATGTTCCAGTAAAAAGTTTGGAAGGAAAATCAACAATTTAAATCGTTTGGATGAATTAGCTCCTCATGTACGGTTAGACCAGTTGGATATTCCGAAAGAAGTGCGTGAGTAAGAAAAACATCTTCTTGTTTTGATGTTGCAAACATCATTCTTCCATCTTCTTAATTTTTTATCTTGTTCATTTGGAACATTTCAGCCATGACGAAAGAATAGCTCTGAAGTATAAGCCACTCCCTGCATCCATTTTTCACACTAAGCTTGATAAACCGAAGACACAAGTGTTTGGTTTATCGTTAAAGGAGTAAGTACCCAGTAATACACATTCGTCTCCAATTGACATGTGTTTTTAAAGCTCGTTAGTATTCTCGCTATCACCTTATTTACGATAAGGCGAGTTTAGGAGAAACATTGCCAAGAACGTATCAGGTGGTTTCTTCATACTTTCGGAATGCATGTCATTGGGTTAAACACGCTTAAATAAGTCGCGACCTAACACACCGTGGTTCTAATTATTAACCAATGATATTAAATCGTCTCCTTCTTTTTGTACAGGTTGAGAAACAAAACCGATGATCCAATCCCATATGTTATGACGTCATCGGTTGAATTTATTTTGGAAAATGGTAACTCCCTTGAGTGTCTTGAACCTTTTTTTTTAAGTCAAACGTTTTGAACTTTTTTGTTTTTGTTTTTCTTCGTAGCTCTTGATGTGGAAGGTATATTCCGGAGATCTGCACAAGCTAACACAGTTAAAGAGACGGTGGAGAAATTCAATTTAGGTGAGAATGAATGGTTAAATGTCCTGCGTAAATACTTGTATACCAGTTTGTTTTTTTAAAGATAACGCAAAACGGATAGTAGATTTTTTTTACCTCATGTTTTCCGCGGAGACGAAGAAACAAAATGACATAGATTATTTTACAGAATAGAACGAAAAGAATTTTGATCAGTATACGCATGCGCATTAACAACAATTCTTGTCCATTTCGTTTGAGTCCTAAATGCAAAAAAGAACATCTCTGAACCGTAAAATTGAATGAAATAATTTTTTTCCTTTCAACTTCATTTCTTACATTTTAAGGCGAAAAAGTTGAGTTTTCGATACATGATGTCCACCTTGCTCCGGCAGTTCTTAAAAAGTTCCTGCGTGATTTACCGGAACCGTTGCTAACGTTTGAGTTGTATGATAAAGTGATGGACGCATGTTGTAAGTTTTTATTTATCAAGTCAACTTTATTTGAATGGAGGCTTCTATTTGTAACTTGTAAGTGCTATTCAAGTTTGATAAAATTTTCTTTACGAAATATTTCAGCTTTACCAGATGACGAGAAGTTACGAGCAACGCAGATGATGTTCAGCACGCATAACTTTCCACTCGAAAATCGATTGGCACTTGTTTATCTGATCCAATTTTTGCAAAAGGTAATAAAATTTGAATTTATTATTATTATTATAATTTTATTATTATTACCACATGGTATTTTATTTCGAAATTTTGCGAACTTTTGATTTCTCCAATTCTTTCTTCAGCCACATTGTGGTGGTTCATTTTGCATTCGAAACATCACAATCCTCTTAATGTTTCAAGACTACTGTTTACATCTAGGTTGTCGATCACTCCTCAGCAAACCGGATGACATCTGGTAGCTTAGCTATCGTGTTTGGTCCAAATATGTTATGGTCAAAAGATGTAGCTCCGTCATTAACAACTTTATCCAAAATAAACTCTTATTGCAAGTATTTGATTGATAATTGTAGTTTGATTTTCGATGAATCCTCAGCTTAATAGATCTCACGTTAGACAAAAACAAGACAAGATAAATGGATGTTTCGTTTAAAATGGTATCAAATACTGCGCAGGGCCGACATATTTGCGACAAGGACTGGTGTTCTCGTATTGTAGATTCAAATGTTTCCAAGAAGTTTTCGTCGACATTTTGTAACATTTGGAATTATATCATTTCATATGTATAGTTTTATTTGTCAATTTTTGACTGTGGTCCTAACGCGTTCGTAAAAGAGGCCGATAAGATGATGGGAAATTGTTTCACTCGTTCAAACATCTCTTCTCCAATCCAAAATTAAAAACAATTTTTTTTTATTTATTTCGAGTTAGTTTCTTTGACAAAATTATAGAGCTTTGTATATATTCAGTTAGAGGTATTTTTCATAATTCTGAGAAAATTTAACAACTTCCTCAAAATCAAACTAGTTCAAATCGTCTATAAAAACTTCTTACAAACTATAGAAGAAAGCTATGTGATGTAGTGAAAACGTTCACAGAACAAACCAAACCAGAGCTTCATTTCTTTTGCAGCGTCCTTATAGCGCCTGAATGGCGTTAGCTTCGATGCAGCGTTAAATACGTAAGATGATCTGTTGGAATGTGTCGAAAAAAACGCCAATAAGGTCCGAAAAGTTGTGGCGTTTATAAAATTGAGGAAAGTGATTGGGATGAAATTTTTTATCAGGAAAACTTTAATTTCATACTATCCAGACTATATAGTCACAAAATAAATCTCGTTTGTAAAATTGATGTTTTTCATTTTTGCAACTCCTTCCGGCCTGAATTTGACGATGATGATGTTGGGGAAAAAACAGCTGCTATCATCAACTAGCTACGATATGAAACAACCACTTCACATACGAACGGCTATTTAACCAATGTTAAGACCTTCCATGATGTCTACCGCATTTATCGTTGGAAATTGTGGCATGTCATCTCCCGTTTTCTGTTTTTTTGGTCCTTCGTTCGATTTTCTCTCTGTTTTTACGGTATACGAGCCCATTCCAGCAGCGAGTTCTGCTTCGGCTTGGGAGTACGGTTTATCTTTCAACGAACGCACCCTAGAATTAATATTAAAGAAACGTATTCAAGGTCAAAACAAAAGTTCCATTAGACAGTGTTTGACTATGAGATTTAAAATTTTATGTTTGGTGGATTGAAGCTGACAATTTTTCGAAAACATTTCTAGTCTTTACCTAGTACTTTCGTTGAGGATCAACTATGAAAAAATTGAATTTGAACTTGATTAGAACCTTTGAGTGCGACCCGTGTTCGAGTCCATTTCATACACAAGTGTAAATTATGATCCTCGTGAATTTAATTACATAAGAGTTAAGAAATGTTATTTTAAGACTCCATTAGAGAAAAAAGTTGACAAGGGAAAGAAGTTTACAGCACTGGGGAATCATTGTGTTTTTATTTTTTTTCAAGCCTTGAAAAATCCTGTAATCGCTTATTAGGGCATGAATTATCTAAGATCCTTTATACCTAAGATGTTTCGATATTAGTTTATAATATGTTGGCAATTTAATTATAACATCTGCTGCAGTAACCGTGTTTACAAAGGGCTGGTACCCGATCCGACTTGCATCAGTGACTAATGGGGAGGAGTGATTTACGGATCGTAAATAATCGTGGTGCAGACCAAAATGTTAAAAGTTGAATTTCGTATTTAGTTTGGGACTGACTACAGACTTTAACACTCAGTCAGAAAAAAGAAACCGAATTTTATTAAATCTGCTACGAACGAAAGCAGGGTTCAGAGTGGATTTGAAAATTTACCCTGACCTTTTCTGAAAAAAGCACACATTTCTTCCTATAATTCACATCCAGAAACTATATCTTTTTCCCTATGGTAAAAATGGACTTATTTTTCCCTGACTAGGACAACAAAAATATTCAGTTATAAGGTGGTGCTTTTAAAAATGGTTTTGCTTTGAAATTATGTTGAACATACTTCTTCCAGTTGCATGGGAAATAAGCGCTTGTCTTGTCTTGTCTGTATTTGATAGGTCATAAAAGCTTACACCAATTTGTAATACCCTCCCTAACTTGTAATAAACTAGTAATCCCTGTCACAATTTGTGAACATCCCTTCACTTAATGGAACGTTCTCATAAAACTAATGAATTTTTGGCCGAACTTGATGGTGGAACTTTTGATTTTAGCTTGCACATACACAACAGCTAAAATGGAAATCAATATTAAACTGTAAAAGGATATATCATGGTATTCCAGTTTCTTACATTTCTAGATATATGTTGCACATATATTATTTTACTGAATATTTTAAAAATTTAAACCAACTGGGTCCATGTATAAAATCTTTTTTTCTGTGTGTTATTATTTACTTACTGACCAAAAATTCGTTCGTTTTAAGAGAATTTACCATTTAGAGCAAAAAAGTATTTTATTAAAACTTAGAGCAGCTGTTATTACAACTTAAGGCAGGCATTACAATTCACAGCAAGATTTATTGGTCTATGGTAGGCATTCTTAGCAACTACCAAATTCAGGTTCGTCCAGCCACTTTGTTTTAATAAGTTGTTATGCCTATTTACTAAAATAAGATAAATTAACTTTCCAGAATATTTGGTCATAAATAAAGGTTCATATTATTGTTAGAAATTTTGTTAATCCTAAGTTTTACTGATAGATGAGATATAATACAGTATTTTCCGACTTTTCGTGACCTCAAGACCTCCCTGACTTGTCCAGGTTTTCCAGGTTCACTCTGAACCCTGCAAGAAGAAAGAAGACTCCTAAATTATTATGAAGAATCTTAAGACATCAAGCAGATCACACTTTGAACTAAAAAGAACATACCTTTTCTTGTGGTTCTTGGTTTTCTTATGTTCAATTAAAGTCTTTTCGCTTATGAAATACCTCCTGAAAAATAAAAGCTCAAGTTACTACATCATTTATAGCCACCTACAAACTACAGTGGTTGTGCTGTGTAGACAATTGATTAAAAGATGCTGAATTCCGTTTGTAATGTTTTTAATAACACTTTTGAACACTTCATTGATAATACCAAGGCTGCATTTTCATGGACAATGATTGGAGACATCACTGCCTTACATACCAATCTCATGGTTGATACGGATGACACTGCCATACTTATTTTCTTGCAATTCACAATTCTCAAAGGAAATAGGAAAAACACTTACAGTATACCCTATTAGCTCATTCACCTGGAAACTTCCTACTCAGACCAGAATACTTTGTTTATGCCAGACTCTGTTATTTTTCACCCCCAAAATCAATTTATTATGATTATTATGATTCTGATTCTGATTTTTATTCTGATCTATTTATTTATGCAAATTTTAAACTGCCACTTTGCTCAATCTTCACTGAACAATAGAATAGAAGATTAGTTGCTCTGGTAAGAGTTTTCAACTTTGCCAACTTACTGCTTCAAGTTTTTGATTTCAAAATGAGTGATTTGGGTGATGTTAACCAAACATATTTTCATGGCTGGCCTTTTTCAGGCTGTCAAGTCATGTTTATCATAAAAAATGACAAAACATTTTACAGAATAAAATGGCAAAAAATGACACTCTCTTCTCAAATTCAAAATTAAAACCAAATTTTTTTTATTTATTTCAAGTTAGTTTCTTTGACAAAATTATAGAGCTTTGTATATATTCAGTTAGAGGTATTTTTCATAATTCTGAGAAAATTTAACAACTTCCTCAAAATCAAACTAGTTCAAATTGTCTATAAAAACGTCTTACAAGCTATAGAAGAAAGCTCTGTGATGTGAACTATAGGTTCTACTTTATGTGCAGAGATGTGAACCCCAAAAGTATTATGACTTTACTTTTGGCAAAGGTGGTATCTATGCACACACAAGCCCGAGACTTGGATGAAAGTGCCACCTAAAGTCATTCAACTCAATCCCAGGCCTGGTCGTAAGAAAATTTTTTTCCATTTTTTTTAGTTAAGATCAATGATCTTCATTCTGTATGATAATCAAGTCAAATTTGAAATGTGACATATATGTAAAAATAGTGAGATTTTCACGGTTAATGAATTAATAAAACAAAACTTGTTTTCTTCTACCAAACAAAGAAAATTTTTTATGATTTTTAATTCAAAACCACTGCCGTATTGCAAAGCGATCGGAGACCTCACTACTGAAATGGCAAAACTTTGAAAATTTTGGGACAGATTTTTGACTTTTAAATAAACATTTATTATACTTGTCATTACAAGCCAGACCTGCGATTCCCACACACGTAATAAAATCTTGGCGTGTGTGGAGGCGTGCACGTGCGATTGCACACCTCTTATGACCAGGCATGCAATCCACAGAAATATAAAAGGTTGTCTATCTGGAGAAGGACCAAGACTATTCAATGTCCTACTGAAATATATAAGGGAATACAAATGACTTGGCCAAAACCTCCTTCAAAAACAAATTAGACCAATTTCTAATCCATCTCCCTGACAAACCATTGCTTGAGAGCGGATTCCAACAGTATCATAGAACTGGTCAATTTATTTACTTATTTTATTTATGTTTACCCAGGATAGCCTCTTCAATTCCTTAAGGTAATGTTATCAGTGGAGGTTCCTGCGAAGGAGGTCCTTGAGCATTTATTTGGGCTATGGAAGCTGTAATGACAGGAACTGCTCAACTAGACACAACCATCCTAGACATCATTCCTACTCTGTTCCTGAGTTCCTAAGGAGAGAAGTGATTCCCACTGTAATAATTACTGGCATGACTCGGTCGGGGATTGAACCTGCCACCTCCTGCACAGAAAGTGAGCACTCTACCAAAAGGCTACCAGTCGGTCAGGCATTGGACACAATTGTGTAGAATGAGTGAAGAATCACGAAAGCCATCACAAGTATCACAATTAAGTAACCTCAAATATAAAACACACAGGTGATTGCTGTAACTTTCAATTTTTGAGGGAAATGCAAAAGAGACCATAAAACATGGTTGGGGTCTGGGAAAAATTGTTGTGTCTATTTTGTGTTCTGAATAAGCCTTTAGATAATAATAATTTATGACAACTTGTATTAAGCCTCTGTTGAAAACTTGGGGAAGTCTTATCTTTCCAATATATAGTGGATGATGGCAAAGCCACATCCTAACGTTTGTCTACGGGAATTCTATTTGAATTTTTATACAGTATAACTATCAACTAATTTCCAGATTTCTGCAGATGAAATTATGTTGATGCAGGTGATTCAGAGTATACATATATGACTTCATGCGCGTGAAGACTTCCAAATGCAAGTGACTGACTTCACTACATGTTGTTTGCACATGGTGTTTTAAGGATATGGTATATATACTTGCATACATCAAAAAATTCAAAAAACAATTTTTTTCAGCAGTCTATCTAAAAACTTCTAAGCTTTTCAGTGGTAAAGCCACGTTATGGGAAGAAATGTGGATGAAGACTTCAAAAGAGATTTTGCGGATGCAAGAAATTTAATAAAATTGAAATAACATCTATTTTTCATCAGTTATGATATCAAAAAAGTATACTTAACTGTAACCAACAGATAATGTGGCTGGCTCTTATCTTTGTTGCTCAGAGGAGGCTCAGAATATGACTCAGTCTAGGTCTACTCCCAAAGAGAAAGTGCAAATAGCAATCAAAACTGTGATACCTTCACCGACATCGTTTCTCAAAGTAAAAGCAACAGTACGAAGCGCTAAACCTGTTGCAAGTGCAGATGCTGCTTGTATTGTTATTGACAAAGGGTAATAATAAGTCCTTAATGTTCAATAACCTCCACTTTTTCCTAATAAATCTTTGCAGGTGAAAAAATAAATTCCGCAAAAAAAAAAGTTCTGTACAAATTTATTCCGCAAATAATTTCTTCCCTTAAGGTAGCTTTCGGATTTTTTTACAGGAAAGCGGTTTATTTCCAAATCAAAATCTTTCTCATTAAATAATGGGGATTTTCTTAAAGGGGCATTGGCCGGCTTAAAACAATAGAATTTGAGTTACTCTTGGTTATTCAAATCTGCCATGTGATTTGAGGATTAAAAAATCCGAATGATCGAGACAACATGTAAACATCATGGCGAAGAGGACGGAAGATTTTCATTGCTGTCAGAATTATTTTTTTCAATGTCTTGTCTATGGGCGTGAATTGTAATATGGTATTAAATATTGGTACGAAGTTATCATGAATTTATTAAGGAATATTTCCGTGCTAGTTATTGAATGAGAGTATTTGTTATTGTAAAGATATACACGGATTCGTGAGTGCCGGGTGAAATCTCTACATTTACATCTATACATAGTTTGTACAAAATACGTTTAAATTTGCTATTGTATATAACTTGCATTATTGCTTTTGATTTTGCTGAGTCCTACCTCCCAGATAATTTAGAGGAAGGCCGAGAGGTCGTTTGGATTGCTTTCTTGGGTAGCATTTTTTGTTGTTAGCTTGCTAGGTATTTCTACCTGAAGATCATAAAGATTTTCTTGAAATTACTTTCATTTTGTGGCATGTTTTGTGGCCATGGCCCATTAGTTTTGATTTTGAGTTATTTCATGAGAACTTATTTTGCTTTTCCTCTCTAGAAAACCAAAACAAAATGTAAAGGAAAATCCATTTGTTTTTTGGCAGTCACAGAAAAATATACTCCAATGAATAAGAACATTATTGGCATGAATTGCAAGCTATACAATTTTTGAATCTACTTTGACTTATTCGTACACTGTAGCTGGAAGAAGTTTCAACATTTAAAACAGTAAACAATTTGTTTTTTAGTTTTTCTCTCCTTAATTTTCATTACGCTTACTTTTTTTCTGTTTCCAAAATTTTAATAAAAACACAAATCTTGATTTTGTCAAAATGACATATCCGTTATTTCTGCCTCATGGAGTCACTTCTGTGGCTGATCAATTTTTCGTGTTTATAGATGAGTTTCTAAGTGACGTGATGTTTATAAACATTAGTGTTTTTTGCTCGATAATTGCTGTGAGTTTCAACATAAATGCTTAATAGATCAAGTCAATTTCCTACAAATATGCGCACACATCTTGGTTGGCAATTAGATGCTCTCTGCACACTGTCGGTTAAACCGGTTCTCAGGAGGCGTTTTTAAGACAAAAAAAATTATTAAAAATAATACTCATTAGCACTCGAAATCTATTTTTGTGAAGTTTATTAAATTTTTAGTTTAAACAGATCTTTAACTGGTAATTAACATCAGAAACTCATCTATACATTATATTGCATCTGGATAATCATTGGAAATAACTTTTGTTTTTTATTAAACATATGAAATTGTATTAGTTTTTTTTTTTTGTCATTTTTGGGCATTTGATTGCTTACTGGATATGACTTCATGCATGGTTTAGTTTATATACATCTTACATTCGATTCATTCACATGTATATATGATTTCTAATATGGCCATGGCATCATGAAGAAAGAAGAACAGAAGATTCAATCTGAGAAAAAAAACATTATTTGGCAAATTGAACTGTTGTTGTTACCTTGTCTCTTACCGTCCCCACACTGCTGCATTCTTATAGGAAGGAACAGAATTAAAAAAGTATCAAGAATCGAAGTTTAATGCTTGTGTAAAATATTATTTCTGTCTTCACATTGAATCATATGTCAAAAGATACATGTGTCAGGTGTATTTCTATTATTAAAAGCCATGTGTTTCTATTATTTTATTTTCTCACTTCACGGTTCAGTAAAGGATGTTCAAAGCGATTCCGAACTTCGCGCCATATTTGTTTTGATTTTGATTGTTTTGATCACGTGAGAATAATATTTACATTTTAAGCCGGCCAATGCCCCTTTAAGTTAAGTAAACTTAACTACCACATAGGCAAACACAAGTTATTTAAAATTGATTACTCTTTTGTGTCTACATTTTGAATTTTTTTGTTAAGTTGTTAATCTTTATTATGAATCATGCTGAATATTAAATCTTTTGCAAAAGTTTTAAAACACTTCTTCTCAGTGTTCGTTTTTTAGTAGTACATCTTGTATCTCTTTTACAAAACTGAAAAAGCTCTACCAAGGAGACTGCCACCATTGTCACATACTGTAATATAGATTTTTCTAAAAACAGCTTGTATTTGTTTTTCCAAAAAAAGAACCATTCCCAAGTTATTAAGGAAAAAAGTTAAAGTTTGGACGGAAAATATTCACTTTTCAGGATAAATTAAATAACTTAAAAATGAGGCTTTTACAAAATAATAATAAAAAACGCGTTTTGACTCACATCTTTTTTGTGATTCTATCAAAAGTGGAATGAGCACTGGAAACTGAATAGTTTTGTAAAATAAGTCGGGTGTAATTTTCCAAGCCTTCTAAATTCTTAATTCTTAATTTCTTTCTAAATTCTTACTAGTACAAAAATTTCTAATAACATTAATACTATTCAATAGCTTATAAAAAAATGCTTTCCAACGATATATAATTAAGCAAACATTTATTTTTCTTGGCATAAAAAATCGAATTTGTAGCTAATAACTACACTCACCACAACCGTACAACAAAACAAGAATCCTGGAAACTCATTTATTCTATTCTACTGGCCTCGCTGCCTTTGATTATGATAACCTTTTCAAGTAATTTTATACTCAGGATAGACTTACGCACAAAACAAGCAGTAAAAACGTCCTTCTCCAGGAAGATCTGGATCAATTTTCTGGTGAAGCAATTTCTCACTCTTATCTGGCTCTAAATCTTCATGAATTTGGTCCAAATCTTTGGTCTTTTTGCGAGTTCTAAACTTTTTCTTGAAATCTTTTATATTTTTATGCGTTCGCTTCCTTCTTTGAGGTTTACCCATTTCTAAATTTGAAACTTCAGGATCGTTTTTGTCGTATCTTTCTTTGAAAATTCTTGACGAATTCTTGATCCTCGTGTTGTTTACTGCCTCGATTTATCTGGTCGATGGTATACGATTTTGGTCAGTGCGCTGTAACAAAACAACCTATATTTTAGCATTACATAAATCATGATCGATGTACCTCAGATGCTTATACCATAGCCAATCAAAGTGATAAAAAGTGAAAAAGACATTCTTTATTCTATAGCTTTAATCACGATACATGATAATTCAGATTTGCTAAGTTAGATTACTACAATTAGGAATAAGCGAGAAAACAAGTTTTTAAAAGTTGGCCTGTCAATACAAAGTATCTAGTTTTCACAGGAATCATTAAACCGTAGAAATCTTTAGCATTATGGTCAAACTCAAAGTATGCTGATCTTCCACCTTTTGCAAATGTAAATTGCATTGCACATTGCTATCATAGATACCACCGTTAGAAACTAGACCGGTGTCAAGAATGTCAGAAACGTATTTGCAGGAAATTCTCGAGGAAAAGGATCTTCTTGATCCTAATACATTTGTTCACGCTATACGACTTTTGGAGGATGGTAAGTTTAAACCTCTCAATTTTCTATTAACAACGTATCTTTTTATGAAATGTAGTGTTTAGAGTCACCACACCACCACAGAGAAAACAAACTGGCTATTATAATAGAGGTGCTGTAACCATGCCACTTATTCAGAGTATTCAGGAATTCTGCAATACAGATCAGTTGTTAATTGTTCCTGGAAAGTTTGAATTTTGTTTTGTGAGCATATTTTTCATGATAATGGAAAAACTATTTTCTTTTTTGTCAAAATATTTATTTTATGAAGCGAAGGAATGATGTAAATTTGTAAAAGTATTTGAATATTTAAACCTGTCTGATTCTTTACTTTACTTTTTTTTAAAGGGATTAAGTCGTTCAAAATGATATTTTAAGACATGATAACTCACCAAATGTAAGGAATTAACATACAGTAAATGTCATTGTTGTTTTTTGTCGTTTATAATAAAAAATAGATTTCAAAATGCTTGCAATTGATTTTTACGTAAGGTAGCAAGTAAAAATTGCATGCGACGCGATTGTGTAGGCACTTAGGCATGAACAAATTTAGTCACGGTATTTTTAAAATGAGAAGCCTGTAGAGATCTCACTCTTGGAGCAAGGATTTTTCCAAGCACTTTCCAACTACCGTTCACTGGTAGTTGAAACTCAATCTTAAATTGAGTTTAGAAACTCAATCATTCATTGTCAATTAAACATTTTTTTTAACTCTTTAAAGCTTTTTGCACGTAAAATTTTATGTAAGCTCTTACGGCTAGGACAATGTTTATTCATTCTCTTCTTCAGGAAAAGTTTTCCTAAGGTCTTAGGGACGTTCATAAGCCCTTACAATGATTTCCTTAAAAACAAAACAAGTAGCATGAGGAACACTCATACGAATCCACACGTGTGATTGACCACACATCTTAGACGTCTTGCACGTGTGTGGGCTTGTGCAATCTCATGCCTCTCATGGCAAGGGCTGTTTGTGGAAATCGAAATCACTAAAATTCCGGTGGCTTTGCCCACCTTGGATCGATCTTGCAAAATTGAAATTTAATGACTGTGTATCAAATGTATATTGCCATAAATTTTTTTTTTCATAAATATTTATACGGGATTAGTACACTTCAGTTATAATAACTGATGAACTCAATTTCTTCTCTGTAATAGTTGTGATCAGGGGTTGACAAATCGTGTATGTGCCTATGTGACGTACAAATATTAGGACTTTTTCGATGTCAACGTACAATAAAAAAACATTACTATTATTTTATAAAATATTAGGCCGCATACATTAGTTTTTACTTGTTTTGTACGGGAATAAAATGAATGACAAGACGAAATAAATCTCAGTAGTCATTATCTTGAAGTAAGAAATTGAGTTCATCAACAAATATTATACATAACGGTAGATACAAAATTAATATCAAATCATTGATATGAAAACAAAATTAGTTTTGAAGGATAAATTATACATAGCATCAATTAACAAATAGAAACCTTGCACACCTGCTTTATTAAATAATTGTAAAATAAGAGATTGCTTTCTATATAACATTTAAGATAAGAATTAAAAACAATAAGCAAAGAAAATTGTTTGTCTAACTCTGTTTTATATTGGGAATAGCCCTGTTAATTGGGTAAAAATTTAATAATTTACCCCTTAAATTTTAAAAATAATTGAACTATTATACACAAGATAAATTATTGTAACTTTTACTTTCAATTTTAGCTATAACTTGATAATCTTTTAACAATTTACATTGATACTTAAATTAACATGTGGTAATTGCTAATGGAGTGAAACTATCCAGGTGAAAAGACAATTGATTGCTACAGATAGTAAGTTTATTTACTCAGTTGTCCAATAGTCATAAATAAAAGAATATTCAAATTTTAAAAAACTCTTTCTAATAAATACATCTTTTTGCTTAATACACCATACATCATGATTTATGTAATTTCTTTGCTATTGTTTCCTCTTCTTGGTTCAAATAAAATTGTGTTTTTCCTTCAATTAAATGTTTGTTTTTGGTCTGATGAACAATCTTTCAGTAAATGAAATTCTCTAAAACTATAAAAAAGACTTGTCATATATATATTTTATTGGTTAAAGGAAACTATTTATTTTTGGCTGTTTTGAACCTCTCACAGAGACTATTTTGACAGATAATCTTCATTACGTTTACACATTTGTGATCTTTCAACAAAATGTTTGTTTTTTAGAAGTTTTGAGAGTTACTGCAAAGAATGATGAGGCCAGATCAGAGATTGTTTCCAGACCTCAAGAAGGGGCCTCTGGTTCAGAATCTCCATCAAGTAAAAAGAATAAGTATCGGTCTTATACTGGTGGTGTTGTCACGGAGGACATTGTAAAGTTGAGTGAGAAGGTTGTTGTTCCTGTAAAAGAATATCCAAAGGTATTCTTTTTTAACTAGTGTTGTGGAAACTTTATTATAATTGTTTATTTAGACTCTACTAGACTAGAAATTTGGCGGAAATCATTGTTCCTGTGATAGTTACAACCTTTCATTTTCATTGTGAACTGAATTGTGAAAAATATAACTTTTTAAATTTTAAACTTTTTAAAAACTTTTGCGTTTATTACTTTATACTGTTTCTGGCTAACTGACAATGAATTGTGAAAATTTGAAGATTAAAGGAGATCTTCTCAAAGTAATAATATGGACTAGTAACCCCTGTAAAAATTTTGTACAGGTTTTTATTGATGTGAACTGAACAGAGAGAAAGGCTTAGTATAATGAATTTTAGTATGATAAAGTTCGTCTGTTAGGAATGTAGAATGTTTGGGATGTAGTATCCCGTGTAGAACATTTTTTACGGGTTTTGATTCATCAAAAATAAAAATACTCGCTGTGCATCTGCTTTTTTCACTCTGTAAAATAAATTGTATTGATTGAAGATGCAATGCAATGGTTCCTGTGATGAAAATATGTAACGTCAATACGAAAAAAAAACACTTCTTACCCTTTTAATTATGCAGAAGTAAAATTAAATTGTGCTTACAGGAAAACAACAAAAAGATTAAAATCGCTGTAACTGTTCATGGAATCCTTTACCCCAACGTAAATAAAAGCCAAACGCGTAAGTGTCAAAATATGAATTGTAAACAATTTTATACCTTCTAGCAATTTTCTTTGCACAAACCCAGAACGTCATGATTTATAACCATGATATTCGTTTCTTCGATCATTTTGCAAAATCCGTTCGTTTTGGTACCCAATCCTTTTTGTTTCGTGGAAGCTTGCTCTGGAATAGTATCCCAGACAGTTTGAAATCATCAGTGTCTCTAAACTCTCTCAAGACATCCCTCAAAGCAATTGATCTTTGTAGTTTATGTAATTGTAGAATTTGTTCACGTTTTTAATCTATTTTGTTGGTGTAAATTAGATAAAAACTATGTAAAACCAACGGTAAATAAAATGGGAAATAAAATAAAATATATATTGTTTTTATGTGTCTTCCCAAAAGGAAAAGTAATAATGCAGAAACCATACTATAAGAAAAGCAAAAAAAAAAAACAAAACAAAAAGTTCAAAAGCGGACTTACCCTAAAAACATTAATATCTTTGTGCAATACTTTCGTTGTTGTCTATCGCTTCTTGATCAATCAAAACATTTATAACCAATAAAGACGACCAAAACAAAATGCAATGTAGAGGTATCTTTTTCTTATACTAATCGTAGAAAAATATTAACCGTGGTTTGACATACTTTTATGAATAAGTTACCGCAAAAACAACCTGAAATTTTAGAGAGTGAAAGCGTGAAAAAAGCGGATGCACAACACCTATTAGGATATAGACTAGTATCCCGGGTAAAAACTTTTTACCGAACTTAACTTTTAAAAGGATGGGTCAAAATTGCCTTTCCTGTGAACGACCCCCGTGATGAAAATTTCAATTTAGGAATTGGAAACCGAAAATGTAACCATGTTGTAGAGAACGAAAAACTGATCAAAAAAGTGTATGGGATCGTTTCGCTACGACCAACCGTTGCAGAGATATCGTCAATCAAAGAAATTGATGACGTCATATCCGCATTACCAAACAAAATTTAGACCCAAATGTTGCGTCACCCCATCACCCGTATCGCGGACCCTAAAAAAACGTCAGTTATCCCTATTGGTTCTCGAGATCTTTCCCCAAAAACGTCGCGTTCGATTGGGGATGCAATGCAATGATTCCCCGTGATTATAAAAAAACTGACGTCAAATGATGCCACGTGCTTTTGGAATGATCGTGAAAAAAGTGTCTCTCGCATCTACGTGGTTTTACGCGTACATAAGAGGACGATGACCGTAAATTAAAACTAAATATATCACTCTCTAAAATAAAAGTGTGACTCACAGCGCGGAGTATTATAATAAGATGGGAGAAGTTTTTCTTTAATTAACTAAAATGTATAATCCTGGAGAACAACATCAAGTCTTAGACATCAAAGCCATATATATCTTTTCATGGCAGTTGAAGAAAGATGATTGACAGTGGCAATGAGCAAATTAAGCATATCAATCATATGGATAGAATACTGATTGGCTTTAAAGTTTTCCCAAAACAATTTGATATTCAACTGAAATTATTCCTTTCTTTGGCAACCATGAAATCTTGATATAAGGATGTTCAAAGATTTCAGTACTCTTCATTAAATAACGGTGAATTTTGAAAAAGACAGAATTTGTTTTCATCTTTGTTTTAAAAACATGACTAAAATGGCAAAAGTCAGAAAAATTTTGGGCATTGATTTTGTCATGATTTTTTTTAATTTACATGTCAGTTTCAGATAGTGGAAAAATATAAAATTAATGTAAGGAAGTATAAAAAGTTCTAAAGTTTGTTCTTATAGCAAAACGAAATAAAACAAAACACAAAATGAATTCATGTATCCTAAGTTTCTAAAAAAATGTTTTTTCATTAAGATTTCTTTTGTTGAGAAGAGTGTCAGATGGTGTTTGCACTTTGAATGTGTACTACCCAACTGAAACTCTCATTTTGATTATTTTCACAGATATCTTAGTCACATGTTTTTATTTTCATATATCATCATTTTCAGATCTTGGAAGACTAGCACTCCAAGTATTTCATTAGCACTCCAAGTATTTCATTATTTTCCCTTTTGTCGGTTGTTTTGAAGTTTTTATCACTCATTTTATGTTTTTCTTAGGAGGATTAGTTAAGTTTAGTTTAGTCTAGCTAGTTATACAATGTTACATATACAATGAATAAAATAATCCATTTTTTGAGACATTATTGTTCACTTTTCAGCCTTTATTTGTCTGTTTTTACGACTTTGTATTCACATGTAAAAATAAGCCCCCAAAAATCATTTTTTGTGTTTCCCAATAGTTTAATTTTGTTGGAAAGTTACTTGGACCTAGAGGAAACACTCTGAAAAGATTGCAAGCAGGAACTCAGACTAGAATGTCAGTTCTTGGTCGTGGATCTACCAGAGATAAGGAAAAGGTATTTAAAAGTATTATAATATTTATTGGTACTTTAAGCCATATTTCGCAGATGTCTATTTTTATGACATAAATTTTTGTGCTTAAGGAATAAATCACATCAGTATTTTTTGCTCACCTGATTTGTGTTCCTTCAATCAAATATTAATAGGAAGAAGAATTACGAAATAGTGGAGAATCAAAATACGAACATTTAAAGGAACCATTACATGTGCTGATTGAAGTTGAAGCTCCGAAAAGTGAAGCACATGCAAGGCTTGCTGCAGCACTTGCAGAAATCAAGAAATACATGGTCCCGGTTAGTATTTGACCTTCTTCTTTTTAAAACACTGTATGAAGTTAATTGTATATTTTGACATGGGATTGAAAATAAAAACTTCACAATGCTACTAATGTGTGTACTATTCATTATTTTTCCACTAGCAATTTTTTACACATTTATGTATGTTTTAATTTTTGTGTCTGTTGCATTTCCTCATTTTTTATAATTCATGAAAAGTCAAGTCATATATTGAAAGAAAACATAACATGATGAATTGTTGGAAATCTTAGGAAAATGATGAGATACGTCAAGAGCAAATGCGAGAAATGGCATTACTGAACAGTATCAAAAACCCTGATGGTGCTTCACTTGGTCCACATGTTATCGGTGGAAGAGGACGGACTCATTTACCTGCACCAATTGTTCGAGTTGGAATTCCACCGCCTGGTGCAATCATTTTAAATGGACAATCATCTGTTGTTCGAGGAAGAAGTATTTTTAAATTTTGATAAATATTTTGCTTTTTGAAATTTTCTCTTTATATAACCTTTTCAGACAGTGCTTCTTGACTTTTTGATTAATAGTGGAATTTCAAATATTCAGTTCCTAGGGTGATCGGACGAGGCAGGCCCGGTGTTCGGCATATCACCATACCACGCCATGCAGCACAAGCTCCAGATCCTTACGTAAGTTTCTTTTTATTCCAAAATTCTGTGGTACTTTATACGTATCATGAATGGTGGTGATAAGTAATAGTCTGTTTTGCTACGTATCTGTTCCATGAAAGTTGTAATTCAACGCAATGTATCACTGACAGTATGTATGTTGCTTGAATATGTATCATTTCAAACATGTTTAAAGGTTTTTATTTGTGATTGTTTAAGGCTTATGATGCCTATGACACCACTTATGATGCTGCATATGAAGGTTATCCAGATTCTGGGTAGGATTATATTTTGGTGTAATATTTTGGTGGTTTTTTTTCCTTTTGAAGATGTAGTATTTATGTACTCAATTTATGTACTTTAGTGAAACCGTGTATTACGAATATGATGATTATCCACCTTCAAGTAGTAAGTTTAACTCTCCCCAGTCTTTTCAGCAAACCGAAAACTGTTAAAGCAATGAAAATGTAAAAATATAAAACCGTTATCTGCTGGGTTGTCAAAATCATAACAAATAACATAAACAAATGTTTACTCGTTTCATGAGATTGTATTTTCCTTTTATTTAATAGCTTCCAGAATGGATTCTTATTCAAGATCTTCTAATAAAGATAAAGTTAGCACTCAATATCGTGGAACTAAGCGAGACTACCGTGAAGCCAATTATCCATATTAATCAATACATCATTAACCCATTTAAAATTGGTTAAACAAGTCAAACAAGAAGGACTCGCATGCTTAAACCTTAAAATTATTGCTTTCTTTTTTTTTGTTTCTGCGTGTGGTTGTGTGGAAGTAATTTATGTTCAGTGCTTGTGATTTCTGTAACTTTGCTGCGTGTGGATCAAGCTATATTTTTATAAAATGTTGCACTGGAATGTTTTCTTTAACACTGCTAACCATTTAAAACTTCATTTATATTAATGTAATGTTGCCTATATAATTGCCTGTAATGTGGCCTATATTAATGTTGCACAATTCTTGTTACGTAAATGGCTTTATTATTTAACCCTAATGTGCAGTCCGTTCAATTTTGTGTTCGTATTTTGCATAGTGTTTTTTTTAGATGAGTCACATGATTAGCTTCAACGTGTAACCACCAGCTCAAATAATTTTTAACAGCGGATAGATATCAACAAAATAATTTCATAAAGTCGTTCTAAATTAAAAGTATTTCTAAATTCTAACAGGATCTGCTCTTTCGTATTACCTTTTTTTTTTTGAATGTTAATACTGCTTTTGAGTTAATATTTCATTGAACATGATTTAGGAGATGTAAACTTTTTTTTTTATTTTAAAAGTATAAAAGAAAGATTTTTATAATTAGCTGATGATGGAACGGTTCAGAATTTATATTTTGTTAACACTTTTTATTTGATTAGATGCAAATATATTATTTTTCCCTCAAGTTTATACTCGTTGAACATGTACGGTTACTGTATAATCATTTATGACTTGCCATGAAAAAGATGTATCCTTTAATTTTCTTTTGCTAATTATTCATTTTTCCTTTCCAAAACATACTTTAGAAACTCTAGGAGCTCCCAGCAAAGTTGAGATCGTTTTAATGTCGTGCAATATCCAAGCTATAACTATTTTGTGATTGACATCTCCTTTCTTACCTGTCCAATATGGCCTGTATTTCGTTTCAGTCGTTATGAAAAACATGTATTATTTTAGGCTCTGTGGGAAGACATGGTGAAAAAAGGCCTGGCCCATCTGCTGGGTATGGTTCGAAGAAATTTCGTGGTGACCCATACAGAGAGGTATCCTACCCTTCTCAAGATTCAGATCCTTATCGTTCAGCTGCGCTCCATTGATCATCAATGAAACTATTAAAAACCTCATTAAACCTAATAGCCATTACTACTGTAAGCATAAATCTCTTCTGCCTTACCGACGACTAAAGATGGTTGTACGATTATTGAGCATTGTATAAGAAAAGCGTTAATCCACTTTAAACGTGTTAATTTGGTCACAAGCGAAATAAAAGGAGTTGTGTGTGTCATTGATCTGATTCAAAGTAAAATATATATTTCTATATATTTTGTTTGTTACGACAATATTTTTGGAGTGCTAAAATATCGTTTTTATATTGTATTTTTATTACATGATTTATAAAAGTTAACATTTTTAAATAACGTTTTAAGGACATCTGTGAATTCCTATGCCTTCCAGTTTGTTATTTCTATGCTAGCCGTAATACAATATCAGTTTCCAAGAAATGTTCGATTACACGTAACCAGCGTTTAGCACTTGCTGTAATGTAAACTAAATTTAACAGAATCTGAAACAATCTTTTGTAACAGACCACAGATAAACATGTAAATTGGATTCATTTTCTTTCACTTCACTTTTCTTGACACTTAAAGTTTGTTAAGTAGTATATATATATTAGTTTTATTTATCATGAAGGTTACATATATTTGGTGTAGTTAAATACTGAGAAGGTTCCTCATCCATCCATCTATTATAAGTAATGATTGAAAGTTTTCCCAGGATTATATCTGAGTGTGGTACGCTCTAAAATTAATCTGTGAGCACAAGTCTTACCTGCTATTTGTTTGCTTTATTTAATAACTTAAAATCAACATCCTATATGATTCTTTAAAAGTTTAGGCGATTTTAGAGAAAAGTTCCTTATGTATAAAAGGCTTTTATTTTCTAAGTTGTTTAATCTCTTAAAACTAATAATTGATAACAAAAAAAGCATCAAGCAAATTCACCAGCACACACCTTCATGTACGGGGGTATCTTGTAAATCATCAACATAATATTCAAGCTATATAGTCTGAGAAGTAGGAGTTGGGCAATTTTTCTGAAGTGTCGAATTTTTTATTATTATGTGCATCACAAGACTGATATGACAGCAGCAGGTCGTTTCAATATGTTCTAAATGTGTTTCAATTATACTCTTTCCATTAAAGCCGTTTTATTTTATTAGTACCTAATCTCATTTGACGGCGTATTTGTACTTAAACTTGCTATGTATATTTTCCATTTAAAATATTTCAATGTGAATTCCTCTCCCCACCATTAATACCACACGTGTCTTCTTAACAACAGGTAGTAGACAGGTCTTCTTGAGCCAAGTGTCTGTGTAACTGAATCATTGTTCAAGCCGGCTGTGTTTTCTAATCTCCTGTCATAACATCATCTTGAACATAGGTGGAGGACAGCTAACATGTTTACTGTGATAAAACTTCTTCAACGTTATTTGTGAGCTCATTGGGAATATTTAGCTTGCGAACTTGATGCATCGGCACAGAGGCTATTAACCGTTAGGCTTCGATGATCTGAATTCAACGTGTAAAACGGTCTAAAGTCTGTGGAAAAATGCCATTTGTAATAATGGGTTTAATCGTATTCTCGTAATTACAACTAGCCAACTGTATAAACTGATCAATTAAAGGAATTTAGATTTTTTAGATAACACAAGCAACCATTCTAAAAATATTAACGAACACTTTCCTATGTAAACGTCTTAGTTCACTCGTTGTTACCAGGTAAGTTAAAGTCAGCTAACTTTTAATGTCGTGTTCGTCAATACCCTTCCCTTTGTGTGATTTGTTTGTTTTTTTTCGTCAGTCTTATGATTTCAATATATTTTTATAAACATCACTGAGCGTCATTCAAAATGTCTTGCTAACATTGTGTACTTAAAAAATTGTTTGAAATCGTTAAAAAAGCATTTCCATCTCGTATCAGGAAGTTTTACTCTAATGTTTGGAAAAGACCCGAAACATTCTAACTTTCTAAAAAATTTCCATTTAAAATGGTAAGTTAATGGTTTTGAAATAATACCAAATACTAAAAATTTGACAGCGCGGGATATTCCCTGGCATGTTTGTGTTCCTCTTTTTCTCATATTAAAATTAATACGCTTCTCTTTATAGCGATGTCTCATGGAATTCCCTATGTCCACTGTGACCAAGGTGAGAAGCTATTATTTGTTTAAACCATAAGACTATGTGTAAAAAAACAACTATGATTTTAAGGGTTGGTCTACACTAGGTCCACTTCTGTTTTGTTTACGATTAATACCTTATGCTATTGTACCGTATCGGATTACCATTTATGCTGATCTAGAAAGTTCGTGATCTTTTTTTTGTCTATATAAGGATTTTCTGATACATGATTGGTTAATATGCCATTCTTTTTGTCACATGATCTTGTGTTATCGTGTGTTGCGATATTGTTTCGTCGACAAAAAAAATTAAGTAAATAAATGGTTTACTCAGTCAACTAATTCTATATGAAGAGACATGAATAGTTGATATGAATGTTTTGTGTGGTGTGGACAGCACGAAGTAAGACAATTAGGAACTCTAAACTGAACATAAAAAAGTACAACTTTTGATCATCTTTTTATCGATAAAAGTTTTATTTCCGTTGGTGTAAAAAGACTCTTCGGTGAAAGATAACAGTGTTACAAAACGTATTGTTTGTAGCATTCCAGAAGGTTTCGTCACTTAGGTTAACTCTCAAGATCACTAACAGAAAGCAGAATAAGAAGTATTTCATTCTTTGCTGTGTAAGATATATCGGTATCATAGGCGTATTCAGTCAGTCAAAACGTGAGTGAAATCAACTGTTCAATCTTTTAGTGTCGATTAATTAACTGCACACTTTTCTTTTCTTTAAATGACTAACTCTCTCTCGTAAACCCATCTCCAATTTGTTTGATTTTTTAGGTTGATTGTGAAATCTAATATGGAGAACGCAGGCTATCGACATATCGATGACAAGCGATTTTTCTCGAAGCGTTATGTGGTGAAAAAGAATAACAGATCGCAGTTTTCTTCGAGACACGAGGCGTACGAGAGAGATATCCCTTACGAGAGAGATATCCCTTACGAGAAGAGAACGTCATCGCAACAAAGTGGACAACGTCGTGTTTACGAGAGACGTGTTACCCGTCCGAAGGGAACTGATTCAAAATTTGAAATGAGATATCATCCAAATAGTGGTGTTATCAACGAAATAACTTCTAAAACGAAATTTCAAGATAATTCTGGCGTTAAGATTACCATCCGAAATCTTCATACGCAAAAGTCGACCATCTATTCAGAAATTGATCATCGTCGTGTATCTATTGACAGTAACAAACGACTGATGACGTCATCGTCACGTGGTAGTGTGGGAAAAACTGAGCACAAGGAAGTATTTGTTATCGAGGATGACGACAGTGATAACGACGGAGAAGAGTGTCAGGAATTTCCTCCTCGTGCCGCTGATAGACAGAGGCTGTCTTCAGGCTATGAAAATCACAGGGAAAATCACAGAGACTTTCGAAGCTACAGTGAAGAGGAGGGCGGAAAACCTTTAAACAAAAAACATATCAGCTCGTATAGTTCTCCACGTGATGAGTACTACAAGAACGGACTTGATAGACGTTTCCCAGACAGATCTCATCCACACATGATTGAATATGAAACAGGTGGAAGATATTCTAGTAGCAAGAGACATGAGGAGGAAAGATACACCAAAAACACAAGTCGTGATAAAAAGATGGCGTGCAATAGATCATTTCATTTCAGGGAAGGCCATGATGATATTCATCGTGGTGGTAAATATCTTGGTCAAGATGACAAAAGGACGCCCATAAGAGATGGCGGCTATGGTAGAACTCTTAAACAAAATCCGCCGCGTGGTTGTAGTGACACGCGACGTTATAATGGCGCGCGAGAACTGCGCGAGACATCATTCGATGCTCACACTGTGGAGGGGAGAGGCACTCGCAACAAACTTGATCAAAATGGATATGGAAATGATTATGGTCATCTACGTGAACCACATCACGATTCTAATTTTCACGAAAATAAACATAGCAGGGAAGAGCGGGGTATTTATCGGGATTCGGTTTATCGGGATTCGGGAAGTGGATATAACAGTTACAAGCCATCTAATGGGGAGTCATCATCACGTGATTATCGCGGAAACACTTCTTTTAAGACCGATAGCTATAAACCACAGTATCATTCAAAAGTTTCTAAAGAAATTCAATTTGAAAAACACGATGATAGGAACCAGTCTGGATCGAACAAACCTGTTTATTATTCTTCCGAACCAGATAGGTATTCTTATTCATTTGATAAAAATTATGAAAGTATTAGGCACGACCAAATGGAGCGCACATCTCGTCCAAACATTTTCCACGAATCCGACGAATCCAACGTTACATCAAAACCTTACGTCAATGAAACCACAGACAGACAGAGGAATGACTATCGGTTTCATTCGGACCCTGATGCTAGTAGAAGATTGAGTGGTGATGATATACACAATTCATATGATTCACTTCAATCTAAACTTTCACATTCATTTGAATACGACAATGATTATTTTACGACAACAGCCTACTTTCGAAGATCTTACGAAGAGTACCAACCCTATGAGCAGGATCAGCATCGAGTGAATAGCTCGAATCTCGATCATCGATTGGACGATTCACACTTTGAAGGTGATGATCACATGATTGCTAGACATAACAGACGCAAGGAGGTTCTGTATGATGTGGGAGAAGCTGCACCTCGTGCTAGAAAAGAATTATATGAGGATGATACTGGTTCAAAGTTCTACGAGAGGCAAAGGAGCAGAGAAGGCCTTATCACTAATTTCCCTGTCCAGCATACTGAATCTACTGTCGATTGTAATGATAGATACGAAACTGCTGCAAGTCATGGCAGCCAGAGCTCTCACTGGATACGTAACCATGATAATTATTTTGGCGTGGAAAATAGAAAATCTCATTTCGATGACGCGATCGAACGAAAGAAGAAAGCTAAATATTTTTATGACGATGAAAGAAAGTATCATTCTAACGAACAACCATTTTATGATCAAACTGTTGAGGTAGCTCCGTATGTTGGAGAGTATGCTACAGATAGTATTCACTACGCAGATGAATACAGTACTAATTATAACACTCAATGTGAAGACGAAAAGAGAGATTATTACGAAACAAACAGATGTTTCCATGATCATGAGCGAACTGGTTGGCATAGTAACAATCATACCTATTATGAGGATGCAGGGTTAACTTCAGTAGATGAAAAATCAGCTGATCAAAGCAATGACTATCAACAGCGTGACGATTTAACAAATCATGACCGTAAATTACCTAGTGAGATTAATCTCTATGATGGAGATAATGTAGTTTATCGTAAAAGCTCTCCTCAAAGCTCTGCTTATAGTGAGCGTAACGTTGAAAGTCCGTTTACGTTTACAGAAGCAATTAATAATCACAAAAGAAAAGACAACATCACTGACGACCTAACTATAAAACGTGAAACAACGATTAAAGTTGAAAGGAGTGATGATGGTGATGATGTGAAGAACACCATCGAAAAGTTTCGTAATAGCTATGAAAATATTGTTAGCACTAACACGGATGTGATACTTATTGACGATGATTCTGTCAGTACTACAAAAAATATAAAACCATCTGCTCCCTCAAGCATCAAGCGTGCCATCAAAAGAAAGGATGGTGGTGATGATGATGATGATATAGGGAAATCTCCCAAACGCTCACGTCGCCCTTCTCTTTCTTCTAGCGACAGAAAGGAAAAAGTCCGACTGATGCTCATAAATGCTGCCGACGAATCCGTCAAACAATATAAGAAACGCAAGGAAGCAGTTGAACTGCTGTCGTCATCTGGAATCTATCCTTATGTTCACAAGCCGAGCGATCAAACCATCGCTACACCTTACATGAACCCTGTCCTGTATACCATTCAGCAACCTAGTGTTAAGGTTGTACCATTTGCGTCATCGGCGCCACGCTTCTGCCAGACCCTTATTACACAGTCAGTTCAATCGAAATCGTATCCCAGAAAAATACAACCAGTTGAGAAAACGAGTCGCCACAAGCAATCTATTATGGACGAAGTTGACCAGGCAATTTCTTTAGCTCGCAAGTCAAAGGTGTTCTTAAGTCACAGTGAGAAAGTTGATCCGTTGAAATCGAAAGTTTTAGATGGAAGTGAAACATCAGCGGGAGGTAAGTCAAAGAAGAATGTTAAAAAACCATGGTTTGATGAAAGCTGTTTAAAGTTATGTAAAAAACGGAAAAGGAAGATGGCGCAACTTTATTACGCCCAACAAAACCCACGCAAAACAACTGAGGAGATAAATGCAATAAAGCAAAATTTACGTGAAATCAATAACCAGTACATTCCTCTTATTCGTAAGCGTCGTGAAAATTATCTGCAAAAGTTAGAAGAGCAGGGTAGACACGGTGAAATTTGTGAAATTGTTGTCGATGGTCTCGTTGATAAATGCATTTCTTATATGAAACTCGAGTCCAAGGGAAAAGGAACGGCCGAAGAAATCATCCATAGAAAGTATGGTGTATCGAGTCGAATAAGCAATGACTCTAGTTCAGAGGAAGAGTGAACAAGGAATTGTTTTGTCTTTTGAACATGGTGTTTGGTGAACATGTTGAATGACCAGTGTAGTATCTCGCCATCTTTATGTTAAATTATCCCAACACATCCTCGCCAATGATTTGGGTTTTTTTAAATCTTTTTTAGTAGGGGCGTTTATTATTGGGTTATGATGTTTTTTCTCTTTTTAATGCCTTTATATTGGACGAAATTATATTAAATGTATTTTTTCAGTCTTTCATTATTTTTTTCCAGTTATGAAAGGCTGATTTCTACTGTAGAGTTTAAGACTTCTCCGGTGTTGGTCCGTTGACCTCACTTCAGCTTTCAGAGAGTTCATTATTTTAGAAAGAAACTTTTAATGTTTACCTACTTGTTCATTTTAAATTTTCCAGCAAACGTTATGGTTTTGTTTTTGTATTGGATGGTTATTTGTTGCCGCCGTAAGTTTTTTTCTCGAAAGATATGAATATATATTTTTGCTATATACTTTGTTAAAGTTTTTTAAATTTTTTTTTCCAAACCAGAATTATGATAAAAAGGAATAATTTTCAAGGAAAGATGCAGTAGTTGTAAGTACAACTTGTTATAACACCTACCGTTCAACCCCAAACCGTTCTGTACAGTTGCATTGTAGGTACTTTTTAATGTGTTAGGAGGCCTCGGGACTACAACGTTTTGGTTTAATTACTTCGAAATAGCTACGTTATTTACCGAACATTTCCTCTCACTGTTCAAGCTAGGACGCTTTTGTGTTGGTAACATTGCATCGTGGTAGGTTGTAGAATCTATTTGGGAGGCAACTGCATCAAGGGAAGGGCCAATTATAGTATTGTCAGCAGCAATCGCCTCATCAAAAAGAGATAAATGTTTCTGAGCATGAGCTTGGGTATATAGTTTACCGTTAAGACAAGAAAATTGTCAAGGATAAACTATATACCCTATAGCAAAGATCAATAGATTACTTTTAGTGAGCTTGACGTAAACCACAAACGATTTTTCTTGAAACAGTCGTTCTGGAATTAATGTCAAAACCACCAGAAAGACGGTACAATTGCAAAATTTGGGCCGACTGGTGAAAGTTTAAGATTTGCATTTTTGGAAGAGATAATGAAATTTATTAAGCAGTTGTAATCTAGTTCTGATTCAAGGCTCAAGTCAGATAAGCTTAAAATTAGGGGAGGTTAGGTCTGATAAGTTTTTAAAAGCTTTGATAAAGTTTTGTGGTCTAAATTGGTGATACCGAGGTCGGGAAGTCTGGCCAAGTTATTAGATTAATTTGATTAATTGGACAAGGCCGAAGTCAACTTTCCGCTTATAGAAAATTTTCCGCGGACAGGAAAGAAAAAGAACTACTAAAATCTGATTGGTTTGTTTTCTTTTCCTCTTTTTCTTTGAACTCTTTTCAACTTTTTCTGATTGTTCCATGGACAGGAACGGAAATGAAGAAATAATTATTAGAAGGAACCAATCACGCTCTTTCTCTGGCATTCATTCGTTCCGTTTCTGTCCACGGAACATTTTCCAGAAGTGACAGTCGTCCCTTAATGTAGATACTTGATGGTATCCCAAACTTATCTAAAAAGATGAAATCGGGAGATTGGAATACTACTGGAAGGAAAGTCAATAGTATCCGTGTGAAAACGTTTCACAGATTTTAATTCTGAAAATGACGTCTCAAAAAATGGTGTAGGAAAAATTAAATCACAGAATGACGAACAGAAAGTGTATCAGTTGTTAAGTACTGTAAACTCTCTATTTCGAACACACCCAAGTTCATAGATGATGTTAAATTTAATAAACATCATACTAGGATATTTTTCCGCAAATACAGTTTCTAATAATATGATAGATATACAGATATATAAAGGCATACAGGTTTTTTAAAGCAACACTAGTAAATTTTCTGAAAGAGTTAAGCAACAGTACTACAAGGATCTTATTAGCAACATGAAATTTTTAAAGGGAAATTAAGCCTTTATCAAAAACTTTTTATATTAGCTGCAGAAAGGTCTCATTGATCTTCTGTGACCATTAAAAATTATCTTAAATGATAACTATACTCAGTTTTTCGTTATTTAGTATCTAACAACGGACGCCATTGCAGTGCTCTGCGATGGAAATTTTGACGTCACAGCGCGATCGCTCTTTTTGTAAAGATTACATAAACTACAATATTCTGTTTTTGTTGATGAAAGTTCTTGTGTTCTTTGTGATATAAAACCTTTATTAAAAAGTATTTCGTTTTAGATTTATAGCAGGTATATGTGCGTAGGTGAGTTTTTGAACAAATTTGTATATTTTAGATGTATAAAAAATGAAATCTTCAGTATGACTGTTTTTGTTTTTCTTGAATTGTTAACGATAAACTTATTTTACATTTTGCTGTTTCTTGATGTTTAAGATTGTTATGTTATGTTCGTGTTTTCTTTGTTGTTTTTCTACAGTTTCTCGTATCTTTAGAACATAGGCGTAAAAAACATGTCATCATGTGCTGCCTACGTCTGATGTTTCTGCAAATGAAGTTCGCTCTGTGACGTCATGATATTTATAACAAAAGCAGTAATGGCGATTTAACTAAGTTGTTTTTTTAGCAGTTTTTTTCATTTGGAATACCTTTTATACATAAAAAGGTGTTCCTCTAGGATAAATGAAGTATTTCATGCTCAAATTCAGAAAAGAAATTTTAAGGCTTAAAATTTCCCTTTAAATGATGCAGCACTAGCAGCACGGCTACCAGGGGCGGATTTAGGCTGGTGCATTGGTGCACTTGCACCAGTAAAACTCTGGATTTTGAGTTAGTTTTTAGACAGTTTTTCTAGATCTGCTGCTTTGTAACTTTAAAACTACTCTTTCAAAAACCATAAAGGAAGGTTATGAATTTTATTTTGAAATCCTTGACGTAAGAAGTTGAGTTTGTAAACAGATCTTTTTTTTGTTTGTTTTCTTTTTTTGAATTGGTATATAATATGATATATATGATTTTAATTTTTGTAATGATTTTTCAGCTTCTTTACAATTGTGATTTAGAATGAAACAACCTATCGTTGCTGTAGAAAATTGTCAAACATTTTTCCGTCTTGTAGTAATTATTATGTCTTATATCCGCCATTATGAAATTGAGGTGTTCCCAAGGTCCTATTGTCGGGGCTTTTCTTTGTCATTCCTGACATGCTTCCGGGTCCCTGTGCCAAATTTCATCTTTATGTTAATTTTGTCTGGGTTTTGGTAACTTTTTATCTAATTCTCCCGCTCTATTATCACATCGTAGAAATACAAAAAGAGAAAGGATCACAACATTCAGCTATAGAAACTAAGCAATTCAAAACATTAATTGTATATGTGCAAGTAACAAACTTTCTTTTCTTAGTATGCCGAATGCTTCGAATAAACGCCCGGGCCGTTTATTAAATTTTTCGAAGTTTTTTGGGGGCGTTTATTCGAGGGAGGCGTTCTTTAAATTTTAGAAATGTGGACAAAAAAGAATGCTTTAAAATTCTATGATGTGTAATTTCAAATAACAAACACAAGAAAGTCTACACAAGGTCAAACTAATCTACAATAACATCATCATCAACATCACCTGCTTCAAGTATATTGAATTCAGGTGCAGCATCAATGACATCGCCTTCGGATATAACAAAAGGGTTATTGTTAATCTCTCCATTTTTCAATAATACAGTTTGATGTTTGAGAAGATTAACTCCTTCGCATTTTTTTCCTCTTTTAAAGCACGAAATAACGCTTTCTTGGGACCCATCTGGCGGAATTAGGGGGTAGGGAGCGTTTATTAAATAATTTCACTTTTTCAGGGGGCGCTTAAAAGAAGGGGGCGCTTATTCGAAGCTTTCGGTATAGTATCAGGCCTCCCACACCTCCTAAAATTCCTTAAATGCCTAAAATAGGATAAAAAAAATTATGCTAATGTTCCTAAAATTCCTAAAAAATTGCAAATTGTATTTATGAACTTTATGATGTCTGTGTTTGTTTTTACATTTGTTGTGCAACATATAACATGTGTAGAATGAATTCTGTATGATCATGCAACAGTGATATAATATAATAATGATAATATATATTTGAAATTTAAAAATTTAATTCAGTTGTTAATGCTTTTGATCAGCGTTAATCCCAGTTTTGATTTTTATGTTTGCAATTCTAAAATTTCGACCTTCTGGATATATTATTTTTACCGTTTCTCTTCCCTCAGTTGCTTTGTCATTGTACCATAACCACATGGGAATAAATGATCGTGTTTGGGTCTGTTACAGCTCATATTACTGCACAAAAGGCTAAAGACTACTTGAGTGGCTCCAAATAGCTGGACGCCCCCTCCACCCCACGCCCCTGAAAACAAATTGACTAAGTCAGTCAAGTTGACAATTGCACCAGTTAAAAAAAATCCTAAATCCGCCCCTGGGCTACAGCACATATTTCTTAAAATTGTTACACCAGAATAGTACATTAGGTTGTGCGTTCTGTGGAAAGATACGAATGTCTTACACTTTAACTTAGATAGATGTAAACAATTAAAATGTATCAAAAGGTTTTCAAGATGGCAAATTTTCGATTAATACAAATTAAACATTACTAAACATGATCAATTTTTAAGCAGCATCACTACATCTTTGACAACTTTGACATGGTCCTGGTCGTAAATTGGAAAAGTTTCAAATTTATTTTCGGTGTATATGGAAAAGCTATCTTGCAAAAGTCATCACAAAAAATGTGCATCATGAAAGACATACAGTAGAATCGCGATAGCTGGAACCACCGCGGGACCGAGAAAATAGTTCGAGTTATCGGGGCATTTGCAGAAAAAAGAAAATAGCTCAAGGTAGTTCGAGCTATTCAAATTCACCGGAGAAAAGAGCTTTATATCCATTTTAAAAGATTAGTTAAATATGTTAAGAAAAGTACAGTAGTAAGTGCAAAAAAATCGATTTCCAGTTTTACTCCCAACTTCGAGTTATCGGGGGAATATTGCTCAAAGAGACATGAAAGTTGGTTCGACTTATCGAATGTTCGAGTTATCGGGGATTCGACTTATCGGGGGTATTTTATGAGAAAGTATTGGTGAAGGCTCGAGGGGAATTCGAGATTGGTTCGAATTATTGAAAGTTCGAGTTATCGGGGGTTCGAGTAATCGGGATTCTACTGTAGTTTGTACGCGGCTACGTTTCCATCGTTTTCAAAACAATCTCAACGGTAGTGAACAATATTTCAAATTCTCCATCAATACGTCGACCATCAGGACAGCTGTTTTACGGTATAGCAGACCCAAATCATTGATTGGTTGCCTGGAAATTTAATCTTTCGTATTTCTGGTATTACACGAAAAAATTAGATTTTCAAGAATCCTTACAGTCATAATTTCACTAAGATGTACTTCCATAGAATATTTACAATTTTTTGTGAATTCAACAGTTTATTAAATATCAAATGAGCAATATTAATTCAGACCTGACTGATCAGGTGTCGTCCGCTAATTCGCGCTGCATATAAGCGTTCCTTCGATTCCTTCGCTTCTTCTTTCGTTCATTCGATTTCACCAACGAGTCGTATAAACCAGCCCTTTTTGCATACCTCACATAGTTGCGCTTCATGTCGTCCAATAGAATCCTTTCCTCCTGATGTTTGAAGGCTAGAGTATTCACTTTCTTTGAAAAATTTTCAGAGAATCGCAATCCGGTATTTGTAGTTAAGTCTGTCAGATTTTGGTAAATCCTTTGTTGGTTATCTAAGGAGTAAAAGTATCGATGAACATCCAGCTTAAAAGCAACACCTATCTTTCTCATTATCTTAAGAGACCTGCATACAGACATTTACAGTTATAGTAAGTTTTGCAAGGAATAAATACATGTCCTCAGGTTAAATCATCGAAACAAAAGTTCTCCTGGTTTTGGTATTTGACAGATCATTTTCAAATTAAAACAAGTAAACAGTTTTCACTACTCTACACAGAAGCAGAAAACTGGTGTGGTTATGTTCACACGTACTAAAGTATCTGACAAATATTTAAGTCAAACACAAAGGACGGATTTTCATACCAAGTTAGTCGATACAATCATAAAAATAGTAGGAACTCGGAAAATTGTTCACACTTACCAGTCGGCTTTACTTTCTTTTTCATGTCTTTTCCCCTTCGACAGCACAACCAGAACATGGTGCCACACAACGATAAACCAGCTAACACAATCACCAGATCTATAATCGCTACAGTGGTTTCTTCTTCTGTGAACAAAGCAGATTCCACCGTCACAGGTTCGGGCTGGCAAAACAAAAAAACATGGTTACAGTGCACAGCAATCTATTTAAAATCTAAATGCATCTATATAAGCACATAAAAGAGATTTAACGAGAAAACATCACAACCAAAATTGTCCTGAATATAGATGTTCCCATACCTGCAAAACTCCCAATGTCTCCACAACAAACTCAAAGATTTCTGCCTGTTGACCTGCTACGTAACTTCTGAAATCATTTTCTAATCGAATAGCATCTCCAGATAACACTACACCATGTCCAGCAACAACTTCCAACATCTTGTCAACTCGGACATTCAACTCCTTCATTCTCTTCTCATACCCTTTCGTTGAGAGTGCATCTATCAACCCAATCTCTGCTTCACCTTTTCCCACGGCCTCAATCACTTCTGGTATAGTTGTGTAGTTGACAACCTTAGCATTCCTTTGAATGGCTAGACGATACTCGAAAGAGTTCTTGACGGCTGCAACCTGTTCGTAAGAAAGAATTTACTTGCTTACCACACGCATTACCAATGTGAATTAGCAAAACAACATCAAATATTATAGTCAAAAACTATTCACATATTCTACAGATCTACTTAATCTTCACGATCTAGCTTTAACAAAAAAAAGCAAAAAAGTCTTACAGTCGATCCGTACAACTTATATTCTGTTTTCATGCGGCTAATTGTCATTCCTGAAGTCACTATGCCACTAAATATGCTGACGATAATAAAACCAGAAAACACCCAAATAATCATGATCAATTTCGCCAAAAATGTGGTAGGAACAAAATCGCCGTACCTAATGCATAACAAGAACATAAACAAATATCTACGAAAACTGTCATCCCCTAACATGTTTCATTACACGGTTGAAATGCCCTTACCCTACTGTTGTCATAGTAACATATGCTGTCCAGGCTCCCTCGGCAGCCCCACATATGCTTCGATCTAGAGTCAGATCGCTAACGTTCGAACCTTGCTCCTATGGGAGAAAGCAAACGAAGAAGTAGAAAAGCGATTGGAAAACGTTTTATTTGATGTAGCAGATATGGACCACAATCAAATTCATCATATTAAACATCATGAAGATTTTGCTGAAATGAAGAAAGGAACGAAATTACCCTATTACCCCGTTTTTAAGCCCCCCTCAGATTTACGCCCATGGGCTTAAATCCGGATTCAAGCCCATGGGCGTAAATACGGAGCCATTTTCAGCATTCGAGAAAAAACAAAATCATTCTCAGGTGCATCATTTTTTTTTTAAAAAATCAGTCAAATTTACACGGCTTCCTTCTTAAATAATCCTTAATTAGTAAATGCCCTTAGAGAGCATCATACGAGATGGTTGTTCAGTGGATCTGTGATGTCTGGCGTCAAGTAGCTACCGATGACGCCATTTTAAAAGGCTTCAAAGAATGCGGATATATTGGATACAATGGCGACGTTAACAGCTTGCACTCCCGTCTTCGTGATACGATAGTCAAAAGAGAGATTCCTCCTGAGGTCATAGTTGATGTAAACGAATTTCTTATTCAATTGGAAGAGGAACGCCATGAAACAGGTGTCAATGAAGACGAATCAGTTGAAAGCGAGGATGATGATAATGAAGAGGATAGTGAAAGCGAGGGGAACGAAGAAGAGGACGATTATGATATTGAAGTCGTGTAAAATATTTGAAAATGAAAAAGTACCATCATACTTCTCTCGTATTTATTTGATGATCTATGTCCCATATTTTGGTTCATATTATCCTTTCTTATCCAAATTAGAGAATTTTTGGTACTTATTTTTTTTAGCCCATGGGCTTAAATCCGGACCACTTTTTGAAAGAAAAAAACTGACTCAACATTAAAAATCCGTTTTTAAGCCCATGGGCTTAAAAACGGGGTAATAGGGTATGCAGTAATTTCTTATGATCAATTGAACTTTGAAATATAAACTTCAAATGAATCCAGAGGAACATATTGATCGATAACATTGTACATTGTTTCAAAAAATTGGAATAAAAAAATATCATCGCAGTTTTTGATGGAAATACCCAATTAATTTTTAAAAATTTTATATCGACGGAATCCGTTTCTTTGGTCTTTGTCATGATATATCTTTTGTAGGAAATAGAAAAGTAGAAGAAGAGAAAATCACGATCAATTAAACTGTTTTTGTTTTTACTTTGTTTGAGCACATTGTTGATAAAACAGCTGTTCGGTGGGAGGCCATTTCCGAATTGTCGTGTTTCTGCTTACGTCGGCATAAGCCAATCTTCAGCTCTACATGTAACATTTCATTATCATTAACGAAAACTTACTGCAAAAAACAGAAGCCATCCGGTCAAAATCACCATCAACACAGCAATACAAATGACAGTCCAGGCAGAAACAACAGCCTTCAACATTTGGATAAAACCAACTGTTTGTAACGGCGCTGTGTAAACTATCATTGCCGTGCCTTGAGATTGAATTATCGGTATAAATGGATATTTTCCGGAAACACGAGTTTCGGTAAACTTCTTAAAGATCGGGAAAGTGAAGTGGACACTCTCACCGATGCCGTTCATCACGTTATTCAAGTTAATTTTGATTGACGGTTGACCGTCCTTGGTTCGGTTATAGAAGACCGTGGAAGTATTATGTGTTTTACACGGTGTGCAGATCTCTACAGCGATTGAATTGAGAAGCTCTATAAACAATCCGGTGAAGTTGTTTTTCGTTGTTTTGTCTTGCGAGATAAAGGGAGGATAGTTGTACCAATTCGTGAAAAACTCCATCGGACATTTACACGTACCTAAATAATAACAACAACTTGAAGAATTAATACGGAAAAGTGATATAACCCTCTTCTGTTATAGACTTGAAACATAATGAATACCGTATTTCTTCTAATAGAGGGCGGCGCTCATCAGAGCGCGCCGTTAATTACAAAAGAAAAAATGAGATACAAAAAAGAATTTAAACGTTTTCTTTAAATACAAAAAACGTTACAAGAAAATTGTTCGTTTAAAAATGTTTTACAAAAGAATATCAATATCATTTCACCGTTCTCTTCTACGATATGAAAACTTTCGTTGCTTTCGCTGATGTGGGACTCGGAAATTTGAAAAGAATTTTCAGAAGAATGATCTCAGTGCTTCTGTTGCCTGTTTATGAGCCTGGAATTTATAAGATGTCAGACTGGAAATTTTAGTGGGATATTTATATTTTGGTTTCAATGTTCCCGCGCAGATAATTACACATCAATTATAATTGAGTCAAAGGTAGAAGAAGTTGTTGATGGAAAAACAAATAAAACTATTCTTGTTTAGCCTACTTTTGTAAGAGGGCGGCGTTTATTACGAATGTTTGGTTATAAGTGCAGCGTTTAATAGAGAACGGTGTTTATCAGAGGAAATACGGTAAGGATTTTTCAGTTTTCCAAGTCACCAACAAAATCTCTTGAATAATTAGTAAACCAGACACCTACTTCCGTATAGGACAACAGAAGGCCCGTTTCCGTACATTGTAAAAGCCAAGATTTTCACTTCATATGTTGTATAGCTAGAAAGCCCTGTAATTACGTAGCTAAAAGTATAGGCGTCAAGTTGGACAGTATGTAGAAGCTGTTTAGCTGGTACATCTTGACCGCTTTCCTGATATTTTTGGTAAGTGATCATGTATCCTTTTATTTCCCCGTTCGTGAACTCTGCTGGCACAGCATCCCATCTCAGTTTCAGTTTCGTTGACGAAATGTGTTCCTCCATGATCACATTAGCCGGTGGAGCACCAGGTGCTACAAAGCAGACACAAGAAAAACAACGCAATGAAAATATCATGAAACTGTGGGAGAAAAACTAACGAAAAGTTTTCTTTTCTGAAAAAAAACGGGCGGAAAAAGGCTAGCTTGGCGAATATAGAAGTGGTCATACCTCCTTCTGGTGTTTGGATGTTATATGTTTTTTTTGGTCCAATTCCTGCATTGGTAAATCCGTACACTTCTATTTCATACCACGTGTTTGCCCGCAAATTATACAGAGTTCTTTGCATCAAAGTAGGCGCATTCGTTAGGACGTGAGATATTCTTGTGAAAAGTGTGGTGTATCTTATCTCATAACCAACCAACGTACCAGGAACTTCAGATTTGGGAATGGGATCCCATTGTAAAAAGATTTTGGTTGAGGTCAATACTTGATACATACAATTCGGAGGTTTTATGAACGGAACTAAGCGTGAATAGAATAAGTACATATCAATAGCAAAACATCAAGTGAAGTATCTTCCAAACCTCAACAAATGGTTTGTGGACTCGTTAAAATAAGGCTATGGATGAACGTTTGGTCAGCACAATTTCAGATATCCACCGCATCAGAGGTTCCTTATCATAAGCGATCTACAACTTACCACCATCTTTTGTAGAAACCTTGATCTCTTCTGATGCTATACCATTCCCACCTTTCACAGCAGCCAAAACTCGAATTCCATACTGAGTGCCAGGGTTCAAGTTGGAAAGAGTATAAAAAGTATTACTAGTGGCAAAATCGTCCCAATCTCTATTAACTGGCAAGCTATCCTCAAGACGCCTAAAAAATACATAATAATCATTGGAAACGCCATTCAAGTAAATTGCATCGACGCCATCCCATGCAACGTTGATCGAGGTTTCATCGACCGTTTCAGCTTTCACGTTCGGAGGAGCGATTGTGGGAACTATATGAAAAAAGTATATTCTAGGTAGTTTGCCATAACATAAAAAAATATGTAAAAACAGCAGTAACACATTATGATGAACTAATTAAAAAACAACTAATCAAAACGTTGCTTTGACTTAAAACTTAGAAAAGCTACTTTCTTACTCAAATTTAAAACCATTCGAATTAAAAGTCAGTGATTTAGAATGAGCTCATCGAGACTCAAAATGAAAAGGTGATGATTATACTAACCATGCGGTGATGTAAGAGACAACATTGTAACAGGCATATCGCCAATATAGTGAGCGTTATCAATGGCGTCTTGAAAGTACAAAGCTTCAGTATAAGGATTCGAATCATATAGAATGGTGAAGTTGGCAATTATACTCCCTTTCCTAAAAAGTAAGTGTTATTCCATGAACGTACAAATCTTGTTATATTGCTGTATTGAATGAACAGAAAAGGAAAGGTGGTTAATGGCATTTCAAAAAAATCACGTTTTTAAATAGGCATGGTATCATACTTACTGAAGCTCGTGAAATTCAATTTCAAAACTAACATTAAGGTGAACATCATCGCTATAAAATGAATGAATCTAAAAAACAAAAATGTAATGAAATTAATAATAAGACATGTGAGAGAGATTTTCTATTAGCAGATCTCTATACTAGAAGGAATGAAGTGAGCCACATGCTACCATACTAAAAGTCTTTCCACTCACTCTGTCTTTCATTTTGGCTGTTGCTACTGTTGCTGTGTGACTGTTGATGGCGTACATGGAGTAATGCCAGGTCTCATTCGTGAAGCGGACCAAGTAGTTCATAAGGACAGCTAATTACAAATTATAAAACAACAGTAAAAGAGAAAACAGCTGTGAATACGACTTGTTGCAGTGTAGTTTTATAAAAGAGAAACGTATCCCTTACGCGTACAATCGTGCATGTGTACACATTCCAAATGTTCAACATCATCTCCATCACAGTCATCTCCATCGAAATCTGGAACAGGGTTGGTGCAAGAGCGCCTTCTTTCTCGGTAACCGTTCGAACCACAAGAATGTTTACACTTTGACAGTGCGCCCCATTCACTCCAACCACCGTGGACTAAATACAAGACGCTTTTTGTGCAAAAGGGAAAAGATAATGATTACGTCATAGACTCACTTCTTCATGTTCAAAACCTTCAAGTTTCTCATGTCACACACAGACGCTTCACAATTCAATGTAAAAGTAAAACAAAAACATTAAAGAAAACTTTACTTGGGCATGGTTGTGGATTACAACCAGCAATCACTTCAGTATGCTGATCGCCTTCGCAATATCTCCCATTATATTCTGGTGCTGGAGAATCACAAAATCGTCTTCGAACTCTTGAACCAAATCCACATGACATGGAACAGTTGGAGAATGGTGTCCATTGTCCCCACTGCCCATGAACTAATCGACAGATGTGAATAAACAAAATTAGTTCAGTGATATTCAATAATGAAACATGGAGAAATCAAGTGCATAGCTTAGTAATAATGACACCATATCTCCCCTTAACCACACAAAAATAGAAAGTGAAATTGCTTGTCTTACTTGGACATGGGTGGATATTGCAATCTGATTTGTCTTCAGAAGTTCCGCTACAGCCACTTCCAAGTAAACATTCCCGATACCTTCGATAATAACCCACTCCACAATCTTTAGTACATAAGCCCCAATTACCCCATTCAGTATATTGTGCAGTTTCTAAAAGGAACAACGCAAATAAGAAAAAATGTACAATGAAGAACTTTACAACACTGTTTCTAAACTTAATACCTTTGTCTACACAGTAACATAATCTCCTGACATTAGGTCCAGCTGCCATCTCACAATTCGTTACATTCGGTAAAGACTTGTATCCTCTACAAATACCAGTATCAACAAGAAAACTTGGGTCGAATTTTTCTTGGTACTTGTCAGTGCTTGGATTTGTCAAGCAGGAGATGTTTAGAGAACGACGATAGTCGCCACCGTCAATAAGTCCATGGAACACATTGACGTCATTAAATGTTTCCACAACTTTCATGCAATCAAATTCGTCACCAAGACCTGTGCAAGTTTTAGAGCAGCTGACAGATGGTATTGAAAGATAGAAGCCTGAAATATCAATACACAAGGGAATCATGTAAAATAATCTTAATATTGATTTAAGCTTTAAACCAAAAGGAAGGCAAATCGATTTTTAGCATAATGAAAAGAAATCCTTTAAAAAATGATTAAAATGGTAAATTAAATCACCTCCCAAAACTAGATCATGAAAGCCAGGAAAAATGATCATATACATAATTTTGTCTTGAATTCTCGTAATTCAATTTCCGCGCCTTAGCGAAGGAAATTGTTTGATTTAGACATTCTATCTATCTAACTCTCTCCGTAACAGTTTTTTGCCGTTTTCGGAAAATCCGTTCGGATTTCGGATTGTTTGTTTATTCAGAATAGTTAATGACAGACCCAAAACTCTATGCAAAATGTAATACAAAAAGGCCACTTTCAATAATAATTCACAAAAAATAATAAGCTTTTTATACTTTTCAAATACTTTTAGAAGTTATTTTAGCCGTTTTATATTTAAAACTTCCCAATTCAATTATCTTTAAAATTTCTTTAAAAAGTCAGTAAAATATGCACACCGAACACGTGAATCGTTCTCGAACCGTTTGGTTTATGTTTTGAGGAAATTGTAGGTAGAAGCTTTGAAGAAGAGTTTTAAGACTTTATCTACTATTGCAATCGAAATATAATCATAAGAACATTCCTTATGGAGGAAATATTGATGTTTAGCTGACTCTGGGAAAAATTCTTGAAAAAGAAGGTGAAGGTTTGATAGTAAACGAAACTTTACTGTGAAAAAAACTTTCAATATCGCAGCAGAAAAGTATTATAGTATCAAAACATTACTGGTGAATACGTCTTATCAATAAATATATGAAACATGTTCATTTCATTTAATAAACATTACACCGAAAGTTGAAGATATTGAAAAAAAAATAAACAAATGAAATTGTGATATAGCAGCACAAATCATCAGTGAATGAATTGACCCAAACATATACACATACATACTGGAAGTATAAACATGTGCAAGATATTGGTGAACGATATGTCTTATAAAACTGCTTTTCTGGCTCCGAAACGTCGTAGTGAATTGAAAAGCGGTAATAAATTAAAGAAAGGAGTAATTTGGGGAATTCCGGACTGTTTCAAATTATTCATCACTGTACAATGCTCGGTCAAGCTATCACTTGTGTGGAACTGATTAGTTTTAAATTCACATTTAAAAGAATTTAAGATGACATTGTTCAAAATAATCCTGCAAACCGTCAATGGAGGCACAATGATTTAGTTTGGATATATGTCAGAGGAAAAGAAACTTTGGATGATGATTAGAATCCAACCAATTATATACATAAAATGAGATCACTAAAACCTTGTGAAAATTTGGAGTGTAACATGTTCTAGGACACAATATCTTAAGGGGATTCTTTTTGCGTGGATTAAGTTTTGCAACTTTTGCGAAATTTGGCCAAATTCGCAAAAAATAAATCCACACAAAACGTCAAGACATGAACGATTCACGAAAATAAATCCACGCCAAATTTCATGATTTTATTTGCTCATTTTTTGGCTCTGTGTACCTTTTATATATTAACTATTTCCTTGTACTTATCAAGCACCGATTGGTTTTGCAATGTGGCAGGCATGGAAATGATGATTTTTACTGTTACTTCTAAGCTATATTATAAAGTACACATATTGCACTTTGTGCCCATTCGCAAATATAAATCCAAACATTTTCCTTGAGAAGCTCTGACTCGAAAAAATTAATCCACGCAAAACACTCTCAAACCTTGGCTCGCAAAAATGAGTCCACGCAAAAAAATCCCTTTAAGGTATATCATGTTTGAAAAGAACATTTTCATACAGATCCTAACAAAGTTTCATTGTGTCATTTGTCTTTTCGTGCACATTGGTGTTATTTATAGACACCATAGAAGTGGTAATATGCAGACAGTTGTGGATCTAGAGTGTAGTCGCAACTTGTGGAGAAGCGCATTAACATAAGTTGTGAGTTCAGTTCATATTATCAATGGGGTTATTTGAACCTTTTCCTTTTATGTTTGAATTGCTAACACTCCCCTACACAAGTTGCGGCTTACCTCTGGATCCGCCACTGGCAGGTTAAGTAGAAATAGATTTTCGTATTGTATGTTATGTTGATTTAAGTTATGTATATAATTTTTATCTTCTTGTAATCCTGTTAAATGTCATGGATTAAAATCTTTGAAATGCCCAAGTTTCTCCTGCTCCTATTAATGCAAGTTATGAACAATTTCAATGTTTATTTAAATATATATTACCAACAATGTTTACTTAAATATATTACCGAATTCACATTTCTGACAAAATTTGGAAGGTGTGCACAAATAACAATTGGAAGGTCCTGATATTAAAGTTGGCAGTTACTTGCAGATATTTCCCTGATTTTTCCTTGATTTTCAAATGATTTTGGTTCACTTCTATCGAATATCATTTTATTCTTCATGTGAACCATAAGTCATACTTTGGGAATTGTGATAGACCTGTTCTCACGTACGCAACAAGAACAGAATGGATAGTCATTCAGATATCTTGAAAAATTAGCCTAAAGCTATTTCCTCTAGGCCTGATGCGGAAATTGTTCAAGCCCTGAGGCTTCTAATTTATTTTAAAGTGCTATTGAACAAACAGGTTTCTCCATAATAAATTTTTTCTGGATCACTCGTTATATACTCACTTAATTTATATTTTAATATACACTGATTTGAATTCCGATACTTTATTTTACAACGGCTATTGAATTAACGGGTTTGTCCATATGGATCACATTGTCAGGATTTTAAAACATTCATTTGAAACTTTTGAATCAACAACTGTGAATTTTACTAACCAGGGCATGGGAAATCATTACAGTCTCTGGATTCAACGGAGGCGCCAGCGCAAGGTCTTCCACCGGCATCTTCTCGAGGATTAGTACACCATCTCTGACGAATTTCAGTCCCCAATGCACAACTTTTATCGCATTCTCCCCATGGAGTCCAATCAGTCCAAGCACCGTCCACTGCAATTCAAAACAACAGTAAAAATGCTTTAGTTAACATCTACGTACTAACGAATAACTAAGAATGACATACCGAAATCCAATGTTTTGATATGAAGAGGTAAAGTTGTTGGACCACATCCTGCTTCTGTGCAACCAGCAACGATGATAGAAAAATCTGTGCTCAGTGATAGATTTGTGAGATTGACAGAAACAATCTCTGCATGATCAGTAAGCATGTATCCGTACATACTACCATAACGATAATCATCTTCATCAAAGCCTTGGTATGAAACATTATAGAAGAGAAGGATTCCTTCACAGCTTTCTGGGGGGATTGGAAGCCACTCCAAATATATCATGGAGCTGCTCTCCGCTACTCCATTGACAGGTGATGGTGCTGTTTTGGGAACTAAAATATTGCACATGACCCTTTCAGGCTACCATAGAATGTCACATATTTGTACATTTCTATGCATTTAGAAGCATTTTAAGTATTTCATATCTATTTCAGCAGTCAACAATTTGAACCTTAACACTAAAATAATATTTTAAAGAGAAATTCACATAGAATGTAAATAGATGATTTTTATTTCTTTATAACTGACATACCATTTTGTGGTGTCGTAAAAGTCACAGTGTCTGCAAGCGGTCCAGACCCAATTTTAGTGAATGCTGCGATGGTTATATTGTATGAGGTATAATTATCCAAATTCGTGATTTCTAATTTCAAGTCTGCTACAACGAAATGTTTAATGATAACTGGCTCCAAAACTGTTTCCCAATATTGCGGTAACCGAACCATAGTTATGTTATAACCAAGAATAGATCCTCTCTGCTCCATTGGTTGAACAGCGGACCACTGAAGGCGCAGTGTGTTGGGATATCGGTCGAATTCTGTGATATTTGATATCGTTCCGTAAGGAGCTGAATGAAAAGATAATCATTATCATAATTTTGGGCTCGGTGATCTTTACTTAAGTTGTTTTTTAGTCAAGGTACTGGATTGAAAAAGCCTTTCAAAACCTTTCTGTTTTTTCACGGCTTATTATCTATAGCATATTTGGTGCTAGTGGCATATTCTGCTATGGAAGATTCCGATAAAAAATGCCGTCATTAACACATGGATTTGTCAAGTATATCTTGCAGTACTACTTCGTTGTTCTTTGTAAATCCCAAACAAATTATCACTGCTTCAAACATTATAGCTTGATAGCACAAATCAAGCTGCTTAACAATTACAATGTCAACTATTCATTATTACCAATAATCAAATCACTTCTTAACGAAAACTAAATTACCCATTTCAAGCGATGTAATATTCATCTGACCAGAAACGCCACAACCTATTTTAGTGCAACCAGAAATCAAGAAAATATATTCTACAGAAGGAAAGCAGTCGACGGTGTAATGATAAACTTCTACAAGATCTGACATGCTAAGGTTTTTATTTATACAATGCATTGAGTTGTTCTGCAAACTACCACACGCAGATACATTGAAATGTGTTAATATGCCATTTCTTGAATATACATCCATCGCTCTCCAAGAGATGCTTAGAGATACACTTTGCACATGTTCCACAGTCAGATTTGCAGGTGGCATACTTGGAACTAGAAACAAATAATAACACATTCAAATCTAAAGTAAGTTAAATATTTTCCTTAAAGTTAGCAATCAATAATAGCACATTGTTTTCCAAACATAGATGCGAAAATTCAGAAAATTTAAGCAAATTATCAAATATTACATGAACTAAAATTTGAAACAAAAAATAACAAAAATAAACAAATAATAACACATTCAAATCTAAAGAAAGGCTTAATATTGTTCTTAAACTTAGCAATCATTAATAATATATTGTATTCCAAACGTAGATGCGGAAATTCAGAATGTAAGCAAATTATCCATTATTAAATGAACTAAAACTGGAGCAATTCAATAAAGCTTTTTTCACATGTACATAGTTTTTGTCGTAATACCTACGAACTTTTTTTTCATAAGTTCTTACGAAAAAAAATGCCTTTACGGAGATTTTCATTCACATGCACTAAAATTTGGTGCAATAAAAAATGCAATATACATTTGGAACGTTTGGAAACAGATCATTAGCAAAAAATGATGTCATTTCGAACAAAAGACGTCATTTCGAACGCTCGATCTAATTTTTCGAACGTTTTTTTCTTCTTGAGGCTTACAGAGGCTTACGATGATTTTCTTAAAAACAAAATTTTTTGTTTTTAAGGAAATCGTCGTAAGAGCTTATGGACGTCCGTAAGACCTTAAGAAGAGAATGAATGAACATTGTCCTAGTCGTAGGAGCTTACGTAAAATTTTACGTGCATGTGAAAAAAGCTTAAAGGATAAGTATAAGGTCACAATTGAGTACCAGATAATATTTAGGACCATCTGTTCTCTATAATTATATTGATTGCTTTATCAATCAATTTAACAAACCACAACAGAAGAACAACAATAAAAAAAGGAAACAACAACAAACTTGTTTACACACCACTTTCCAATGTTCTGATCCTCACATTCTCAACTGGTCCATCCCCAATAATATTGTAAGCTCGTATTTCAATTGTATGCCATGCAAATGGCTTCAAGGGTGGAGTCAGAACCTTGGTAAGATCGTTTAGCGCAGTTGCGTTTATGTATATGGCTTTGTTGTATTCGTCCAAGATATTCAGATGGTAACCCAAAATTATACCATTTCGTTCAAGGAGTAGTGGCAATGTAATGTTCACTAGCAACGTTGACGCATTTACATGAGCAAGAGAAATGTTCATAGGGACACCAGTAGGTTCTAAAAAATATATTTTTACCTTGAATTGTTAACAAACAACAGAATTTCAAATCAAATAACCAATCATGTTTTCCTTTTGACAGTGCTATAGCGGATGATAATAAATTTGTTTAAACACAAGAACTAATAATCTTACTGTCTGGTAAAGTCACACCAAACACTGGTGTTGAAAGTGGACCGTAACCAACTTCATTGAGAGCGGTAACAACAACAGTGTAATTCCAATATTCCTCCAAGTTAATTATATCGAAGTCATTGCTCAAACTTGCCCACATTCCTGTACCAAGCTTCTCATACTGCTGCAAAGTTAAATTTAATCCTTCAACATCTTTCGTTTCCAATAAGATGACACGATAGTCAATTAATTCACCTTTCAGGCAAAAATGATCAAGAAGGTCGAACTTCAAATTCAAGCTAGTCGAACTATGACTTGTCAATGTCACATTAGGTGGACGACAAGTAGGTCGATGTGATGATGTAGAAAATGTGATGAACTTCAGGTAAATCTCATCACTGCAGCCTTCGTCACTGCATGCAGATGCTGATAACTCGTACTCTGTGTTATAGTAAACATCTCTTAGCTCATACTGAACTACTTTCGCAGAAACTGGTGGATAGATTATTTCAGAGCAATTTATCAACGTCTTTTCAGCTGCTCTCCAATATGCCATTTCTACATCAGTGTGATTTACTGTTATGTTTCTCGATGATTCAGGAAGATCACTAAACTGTTTAGAATAATATCTGATTTGATAATGTGTTACAACGGTGGTTTCATTTATTATACCGCCAATGGTGAGGTTAACTGCTGCGTAATCCGCAGTTCCATTTATGTCACCGACACTCAAAACTGAAATCTCCTGATTCAGTTCTAAATAAAAATTTCAACACAATCACTTAACAACAGATAAAAAAATGAGACTGCGCAGAAAACCCATGAAAAGAAAACCAATATAAAAACTGAGAAAAACCTATACATACTGATTCTTCCTAAAACAAAACAATAAACGTTCCTTTTTCCACAACCTATGAAATTGCAAACACTTATTGTCAAATTAAAAGCTGCCATAGGTTTACAACGTAGAATCAGCAGTTTTGAAGCTGTATCATTGGATGCATAATTCTTAAACTTTCGACACTCCTCTTTCACAAAATCTGGATATACTGCAAGTGTTCTTATTCGATATTGATTGAAGTAGTAAGAATTCATCAATTCAATATCATTTGGTATTTTTAACCAGGTAACATTCACAGTAGTAGATTCAACAAGTTCTATCGAGGTGATGTTGGGCGCTATTTCGGGTACTAAACAAAACAAAAGATACTTCGTTATATTCTTTGATATTTAAAATGTTCAGAATAGTTGAAATGGAAACATAAATCTAACCATACCACTTTCTTTTGTTCGGCAGAAAACATGACTCATAACACCCAGACCAATGTCATTAGTTGTCGCAAGAAATATGCTGTAATTGGTGAAAACTTCCAACTTTTCAAGTTCATATTGAATTTCAGTTGATGGGATAGTGATCATCTTGTAATATGATATATTGAAATCAAAGTCAGGAGTGACTTTTCGATAAAATACATTGTAATGCTTTAGAGAAGGTGCACTCCATAAATTAGATGTGAACTTCTCCCATGATAACAGAATCTTTTTAGAGGATAAAGCTTCTACATTTAAGAATTTTGGTGGCACATTGTTAGCTGAAAAAACAATCAAATCAATCAGGCTGACATCTTAAAGAAACACTTTTTTGTCTTTCATAAATTGTGGACAAACCTTTAGCTTCTGTGGTAATATTTACTTCAACGCCAGGATCCGTTCGTCCATAGGTCTCTCTATATATTTTGATATTGTATAAACGAAACCCTATTACAGGGCTAATGAAAAAAGATTTCAAACCAGTGTACACGGAGTATGTTTCATTTACTACTAAATCGGTGGTGTCATAAACATAGGACTTGATTTTCACCAAAAAGCCTTTGTTGAATGGATCGTTAAAATCTTCTTCATTCTTAATTTGAACTTTGAAATGAGTATCATTATACTCTGTAATCAAACAATCCAATGTGTGAACAGGACCTACAAAAACACATAGTGGTCATTTTACAATAAAATAAGGAAATAAGGAAATACTGCAGAAGTAACATTTAAAAAAAGCATATTCCCCTTACTGTTTGTACTGTTGTGTCTCCTTATTTCAAACACATATTCCAGATCCTTTTGCAGAACAAGTCCGTCAGGGAACATATCTTCAACATTTTCATTGTTGAAGTAATTGAACTTGATTGATACTATTGCAGCAGTATAATCATTAACATTCCTGAAACATTTTATTACTCCCGTATCAAGACAGAAATAGAAATCATAATGAAACAGCATGAACCTGCTTGAAAATCACGGTGATAAATATTCTGATCTGATGTTTTACTTACAGGAGGTATCTTACGTCACTTTCATACATTATTCCATCTAAATGATCATCAATCTGAAAAACATCGACAACAACAATAAAAAATAATCCCAATAGTTCTTGAAAGAAGCACTTTCTAAAACATGGTAGAAAGTCTTACAGCTTCCAAAATCATCTTAGAAAAGTGATGGTATTGAATGCTTAAAACATCATTAAAAGCTTCTTCCCATCCAATATTTTTAGCAGATACTTCCAGATACACTGGTGGGAAATAATTTTCTAGAAAGTAAAAAAATATATATTATATATTTAAAATGATAAATGTTGACATTTACATCGGAACTTGAAATTCCATTTTCTGCACTGATGTACTAATGTACTAATGTGCTACTATGTTTAGTAAGGTCAAAAACGTAGAATGATTGAAAAAATGCAAGAAAACGTCAGGTCTACATCATATCTACATCAGGTCTACTTCGAATTAATTGGTTAACATGACTTAACATGAAAAATGGAAAAATGGAAGAACTTTTCGGACCAAAAGCTGCATGCCTGGAACTTTTAAACTCAATTCTTGATGTATTTCGAATCATGACATCAACACAAAAGTTATAAACAGTTCTTCAAAAATACAAGAATGTTACATTTCAGATATCACTATGAGTAAGTATTGTAAAGTTATTGTGCAGAACTTTGCCAGAATTACAAAAGTGTTTGATTAACAAAAAAGAATTACTTGTCTCATTAAACAAGATGTCGTATGGTGCTAAAGAACCATGAATGTTTCCTTCCCCCACCCAATATTCAAATCTTTCAATGTCTTTCACACAAACACATTTCTTTACAGGATCATTTTGAAAAATAACACCAGTATAACTCTGCACTGAACAATTGCTACTGCATTCATGATGATTGCTTATATCAGCAGATTGTTCCAATTCGACTCCTACTGGAACATATTGACTGAGAATAGGACCTATAAAAATTGAAGGGTAACAAAAACAAGTTAAAAAAATTCTAATACACCAGTCTGTATTTAAAAACCTCATACAAACAGCCAATAACATTCATTCAGCGAAACACAAAAATCTCAATGCTGAGAAACAGTTTAAACTTTTAAAACCAATTAACCTACTTTTATTTACGTATCCAGAAATATTGCTTATATAAATCATTCCTATATTCAGATTTATTATGACTACTTTAATGTTCTATAGGATACCCTCCAATGACATATTTTTACAATGAACTTTTTGATCTTAAAGGATGCTTCATAAAAACAGTTATCCTATCCTAAGAAACTTTCAATGTGTGTCAAAACAGCATCCCTACATGTTCACGGGCCATATAATGAATTTTCAACATGCATTGTAGTAAAATTCATTCTAGATACGATCGTTAAAAATAGCTTTCACTTAACTTTTTTTATTTTTATGTTGTTTTTTTTTGGGTTTTTTTAAACTCATTGCCGAATTCATACTCCTCAAAGACATTAGCCGGAGCTCCTTCATTCCACTATATCAATACCTAAACTTGTGAAGAACGTTTTTTCTTTTATTTCAGATTGGACTAACTTATTACCTTTTGTCAATATCAAATAATAATTCTCAATGACAGCTTTGTAATCCAATGTTGCAATACCACCAGCTAACTCATCAATGCACAACTTCTTAGAAGTTCCAAACTCAATAGAACCTTCATCTAAAACATGTCCACTTGTGTCAGAAGATTCACAAATCTGCTGATACAATTTTTCATTCACACCAACAGTGATATTCTCTTCATTGAAGCCAATAAACAAGAAAAACCAAACTTTTAAAGGCAATTCAAAGGTAATATTGCATTCTAAACTATCTAAATTCCATTGCACATTTCCCAATGCAGTTTTAATACCATCTTCAACCACATTGTAAGTAACATGCAAATTTCCAAATGAAAACAGTTTCAATACACTATTTATTTCTTCTTCATCCAAGAAAAGCCAAATGGATAACAAAAACCCATCAGGACAATTCGGGTCTGTCAAACAACCTATGGATAATTGGGCCAATTGAACATCTGACTGTTTCATACATCTCCCAAGGTTGACAGGACTTGGCATTACATTCATATTTTCCATTTTCACTACTTCTATATATCCTTTATGGTCCACAACAACATCATCCCGATCAAAGGATATGTAAAATGCACTTGTATGATATACTGTATCTTCAAAACCTAAAAAACACATAGAAAAAAGAAATTAATTTATTTAGAGTTAATCTTTTATAAAACTTGATCAAACCACGTTCTCTTACCATTCTTACAAGAGTCTTTATGATAAAATCTCTGCAAGGATCTTGGGCATTCACATGAAACTTTCAAAGGAATACAAACACCTCCATAAAGATGACACTGATAAGGGCAATAAACTTTTTCTGAAAAGCAGATTTGATAATATCACATTACTGAATCCAACACAAAAATCATAATACACAAAATTGATAAAGCACTGTTGCACTAGTCGTATGTTTGATTAGTAGGTTGACCTTATTTCATGAAGGCATACTATTGCCTTTAAGAAGAAGGAAACACATGGAACCAACAATAGGCAGAAAGTACATCAGGAGAAGAACCATATCAGTACTATTATCCATCTTTACCCAACCTCAATGCAGCTGTAAGAACAGTGAATATTGGTCTCAACAATTATGCCATTTATGGAAAAGTTGAATAAAGCTCAATGATGGTAGAAATGATCACATTACGTTTTTGTTAGATATAAAATCTCAAAACCGTGCAAAAGCAGTGACCAATGTCAATATCAATTATTTACCTAATCTATGTGGACAAAACTCCAACATCTTCAAAGCATTGTGTGACAGTTGCTCAGCATAAAGTTGGAAACATGAAATATAGCCTTCATACAAATCGTTTGGTGTTGCTCCAAGTTTATTAGGATCTCGGAAAAAGTGCAGTTCATTTGGAAAAGGCAAAATATTATCGGTTGATATGAATGCAGTTACTGAGTCTTCCTAAAAAAACAGAAGGTATTAAATTTTTATTCATTTTTTTTAAGTAACTAAACTCCATACTTGATTATCTTTATAGATTCTCATCTCTCCATCCTTGAAGGTTATTGCTACATATGTCCATGTATCATTTTCAAATCCCCATCGTGACTCATAAACAATTTCCTTGAATCTGAAAAAAACATTAATTGCAAGTAAAATGAAACAAAATCACTCAATTCATTGCTCAAGACTTAAAAACAATCTAATCAGAGCAAACTAAAATAACAGAAACAAAAAGAAAAAAATCTGATATAACACAATGTTATTCTAATGAAAAGTAAAAGAAAAATGTAGTTGGACATGTAAATATCTTACTCAATAATTAACTGGTTATCTTTGATGAATACGTGAAATGTCTTTAAATCGTCTTTTAATTGGAACAAAGTCATCTCATACTGCCAGAATTTGAAACGAATTAGAAACAAAATAGTAAACTGAGTAGTGATACCAAGATTAGACAAGTCAGGATAAGATAAGATCTCATTCTCACTTCCACGTGTTACAAAAGCAGAATGATGAAAAAAACCAAACTTGTCAGTTTCATAAGAAATAGAAACAGATCTATCGACTTGTAAATTCCCCTGTGATCCTGAGTTTCTAATATCATTTGCAAATGATATAAGTATTAATGGAACAGTGCATCCATGAAATGCTAGTAACTCATGAAAATTCTTGTCAATGTCTAAAAAAGTTCCAGAAAATAACATTAACATTACCTCTGTTTTCTTACAAATTTACATGATTTTTACAATTACTTACATTTCCATTGAAACTCAATATTACTGTCGGAAATATCCAAATATGGATTCGAGGATGAAGAAATGGAATCAATTGCAATATCACCAAATGGACCATCACCCCGATATGCTGCAAATATTAACTGAAGAAAAATTTAACACTACTTAAATGCTATTGTTGAAATTCTATCATGAAGAAATATAATATCACTTTAATACACACAACTTTAATTGTTTGGTTGAACATAAAAGAACTAACCTTGATATTATTGGTGTTGAATGAAGTTTTCAAGGTTTTTTGTTTCCAGGAAGAACCACTATTTCCTTGAATAATTGCAACTGGATGTATTGAATTAATGGACTTAACCCACACTATCAATGTTCCTATGTCTATTCCATGCATGTGATACCAAAACGATACTGTCAATCGTTTGCTGTCAAAGTAAGTAGTTTCATAAACAGACGGGAGGTAATATGGTTTTGAAATATCAGATCGGGAAAAGATGAATTTACCTAAAATGCAAAAACCAAATCATACCAAAATGATAACATCCATCAAAATCTTTACTTTCATAGTTTTCTGTTATGAAAAACCCATTTTAAAAATCAAAGGAGGAAGGATAAATCAAGAAATCCAAAATTTAAAGTTTCATTTTCAAATCCTCAATTTGATACTCACAACTTTATACTCAATACTCAATCTCTAACAAAAGATCTCTTACTTTCACTTCGGTGGTAGTAATTTATATGTAGTTGAGCATCTTCAATTTCACTTTTATTTACATTGCTATTAGTCATAGTTGATACGGCTACTTGAACAATCTGGGATTGGCGAAGTGAAATGGTGATTAGGTCGGAAAGATCGTTTGATAACACTTTTGTTGGTGAGCCAATAATAGGAATTATCCATTTTATTAGTTTTCCATGAATATAGTTTGCATGGTGCTCAGAATGAATTTTGAAATCTGAACAATTTTTGATAGGGTTTACAATTCCAATGTATACATTTCTTATGACAATAGCAGATGTCCATTTACCAATCAAATAAGCTGTCTTAATCATAGAATCTTTGGTAGCTTGAGATGAGATATTAAATGTAAAAATACTAACAGCTCCTTCAACATCTGCTAATACAGCTTTACTTTTGAAGAGTGGCTGGCAATCATGTTCTGGACTAGTTGTGTACAATAACTCATGTGATACAAACAGCACATTGCCATATTCTAGAAAATATCCAGAAATTAAAGATCTTAATATCCTGAATGGTTTTGCAGTGAAACAAATCTAGTTCATATTCAACAAACTGTGCTAAACAAAGAAAAGAAACTAGTCCAGTAATGAACTAAAAACTAAATGAATGAAAGTAACTGATCATTTTGAAAATTGATTCATTAAGCCATTGATTATCTTAATTCTTCTCCTTTAACTTTTCCTTCATTCATTACCAATCCACTCCTTCATTAGAGTTACCTATTCAATAAACTAAATTATGTATTTTCACAAAAAATAACCTTGACATATTGCAAATTTTTTGTAGTTACAGGTGCAACGTTTCCAAGAATTTGCATCTTTATAACATAAACATTCCCCTTTTCCACCACTTGTTTTGTCATAATCGAATTCTGCTCCATTCAACCACTTGCCACTTTTCCATCCCAAGTAAACTCCTTCATTAGCTATTCCACTTATTTTAATCATATCTTCATCACTGTGCACACTTGAAAAGCTACCGCCTACTTTTTTACATCTTTTATTACTGCCATGAAAATCTGTCTTAACAGTGGTTGGATGATACGACTTTTCTGTGTGTCTTTGTCCTAAAATTAACAGTGATACATTGCTCGTATTATTACCAGAACATTGCACATGTTGATTAAGTTAAAAAATAAAATGTTAGAAATTTATTAAAATTTGCTATTTTGACCTTACTTTTGAAAGTTCGTCATCAAAATAGTAAAATGGCTAAAAATTGTTGGTATAGGACACATGTCAATATTTGAATATATCAGAGAATCCTACATCACGATAAGTTTAATAATACCTTAAGAAACTGCAGGAAAATTGTACTATTTAAAATCACAGTGTTTATAATCAACAGTGATAAATACCTCCTCGTAATGAATATTGCAAATCATAACATGGTCCAGTTTGTTGATCTATGCTGGTACAGATACTCGATACATGGTAACCTCCAGGCAGAGGACCCATAACTTGACTGTAAGAGAAATCTTCAACTTCTAAAAAAAGAATAAGAATATATGACTTGACTTTTAAATTGACTAATACCTACAAAGAATTTTCTATGGCAATGAAGTGATGATATGATACTATTTTCGTGATTCTTAATTTTACAGGAATTATAATAACATTTAACATAATTCTCAGGAACCAATAGGGAAAACTGACGTTTTTTGGGGTCTGCAATACAGGCGATAGGGTGACAATAAATTTGGGCCTAAATTCTTTTGGGGATGGGTCTGTGACATCATCAAAATCTTTGATCGACTATATCTCAGTAACAGTTGGTCATAGCGAAACAATCCCATACACTTTTTTGATCAGATTTTCAAGCTCTCCAACATGGGTATATTTCAGTTGTTTTATCCAGAACAAAAAAGAAAATGATATTAGTAGAAATTTGAATTTTAAATTTGAATAGGAGTACCTATACAAATTGATGCGGCCATGTAAAATGTAAACTGAAATGTTAAATCATAAGGTGTTTTTTTACTAGTATTTTAGTAGTTCTTCAGTTTACCCTGAATATCCTTATTAAAATACTACTGTACGTATTGTTAAATTTGATCATGGAACAAAAATTAAACTCAGCAATTTCTTTATTAGACAATAAAGGCTTTTCGGCTCACCCCATTACCACCACACAAAAAGTAAATTTTAGACAAGTTTTCTAAATAAATTGATAAATATATAGTCATTGATTGTGTCGAGCAAAAACATATTATTTAAGGGAAAATAATAAATGCAATATTCCATTTGTAATACAAATAAAATTTGATTTAAAATTTTGATAATGACCTACCTGCAATGGAGACTTTTGATTTTCTGTATATTGCATCACTTAAGCAGTACACATATAAAAGATCAACTTCATAATCGATGCACATAATTTCTTTGTTGGTTTGGAAATGTTTTTTATTTATACTCTGTGAAACATGCCCGTCTTTTAGGAACCACAACATATCATGTCTGTATTTGTATTGATGATTTGCGGAACCATACCAAAATATAATTTCATTTAATCTCCATAAGGCAGCAGCATTATTTGTATCAAGTATGATATTACCAACACCAGGAATGACTCCAAGAAGGGCATTGACATGTTGAGCATACCCTTGTATAATATCTAAGATGTTGTAAGAAAATCTTTATTGCAATTAAAAAAAGTTAGACAGATCAATGTTTTCAATTTTGAATTCAAATCACATAAATAAATCCCACTAGACATTTGCTAACTCAAACATTTTTTGTGTAAAATATAGAAATTTACATATGGTATGTTCTTAAAAATACAGCTTATGAAAGGAATGTTTGATTTCAAAACATTACCTCAAACATTCATTTGAATTTTGTGCATGCTTGTGGCAAGCTGCTAAAATGCAGAGTATTATCTCTGCCATGCTTTAATAGAGGTTTTGGTCTGACTAAATCCAATGGGTTGGGCAATCCCACTGAGGATTGTGACGTTAAAAATCTCACTTTGGAAATATGAGAAAACATTTGGAAACAAATCTTTAAGGAGAAATAATAAATATATAACTTATAGTTAACTGAAGATGTGAAAAGGTAAAAATTAACATATGCATGTGTGAAAATAGAAGACACCTTGGAAGTACAATGTTCACAAAATGATGCTACATGATGTATTCTTCATTTTATTTGGTGTGAATATTTTTTAAGTAGAAAGCAACTACTATAAGATGTTATATATAAAAAAAAGCTCATAGTAGAAATCAGACGAAACGTTATTCTTGTATAGTACCAATTGATGTCAGTTTTTTTCAGGATTCATTACATTGCTTTGCAATCGAACACAGCATTTAGGAACAAACACCTAATAATTTATTCGGGAAAATTGATATTTTGTGGGGTTTGGGATATTGGTGACAGGGTCAAAACATTTTGGTGGGAAGGGGCCATGATGTAATCAAAACCTTTGATCAATGACACAGCTGTTTCTTTTCCTAACTATTCAGAAGCTACATAATTGTCTTTAAGACTCTAATCCAAAAACTTCACAAACAAAACACTTCAAAATCTTTCCTTTTCTGGATCACCAAACCAATCATATTATGTTCAAGTCATTAATAAAAACTCTGATACTCTTCAATTCGGATTTGGTGTTCCACAAGGATTCATTCTATGACCTGCCTTATTCAAACTATATGCCACAGACCTACAAGAACAAATAGAACATCCCAATACTATTCACAGACATATTTCCAAGCACTTTTAGCTATTAACGTTTTGTTTGGAAGATTGAGTTTAAAAGCAGTTTGCAGGTGGTCCAGGGGGGCGATGTCTCCGGAAGCTCTGCCAATCTAGCGTTTTCCATGATTTCAAACAGCTTTACAGTCACTAACTCTGTTTCTTTTTTCACAATATCAACGTATATAGTTGGGTAATTACTTTGCTCTTATTCTGCTGAACTCCTGCCAGAAGGATCTTAAAACTGAACAATATATATATAGCTTTTTAAATTATAAAACAGGTCAACTAAACACAGGTGTGCGTTTATGTTATGTTATGTGCATGTTTGTGTTTCATACACTTATGCTACGTAATTTTCTTTTTCTTCTCGAGTTTTTTCGTCACCACTTAAAAATGTTGATTTTAAAATCACAGCCAGAAGACCTCGTGGAACTGTAGAGTGGCTGAGAATCTCGTTAGGCCAAATGCTGTACAAACGATCCAAAGACAATGGATGAAATGGATTTTCTCATGTTTTTGCGGAACACAGAAGTACAAAATTGATAAGATTGAGTTTCTACTACCGTTATACGTTAGTAAGAAAGTGCTTGGAAATATGCCTGATTCAATATGCTGATTACACAACACTATACATCCATTCATCTCCAAGAGACCTAAATTTTCCCAAAATAATGAGTGGAAGAGGATATCAACAACCTCATAATGGTCCCTTACATTAAAACAAATTATGAACCGCATCAAAACATAATTCATGTTTTTCTCCACAAGTCAATTATCTTGGGTTCACCAGAATGATAGCAACAAAATAAAAATAAAGCAAAATTCTGGAACAGAGCCGATAAAACTACTATCAACCAAAGAACACATCGATTACTCCATAGTAGGTTGACATACCTGATGTCTGTTCAGTTCCTAAGTAAAACACATGAAACCTAAGGAATTCAACAGAGATTATTATATTACATCATCATGTGTAACGATGAATTCGTATCATTCCAACATGACGCAATGAAACCAGTGCAAGAAAACACATTCAAACCTGTTGATGTTTGGAAATGCATTAAAAACCTTTTTACAATCAAATCAAATAATAACATACCTTCAAAGATAAAAGTTGACGGCAAAAAGGTTGCTGACAAACAAAAAATAGTAAACTCCTTTTGTGACTTTTTCTCAAGTGATGATTCAAAGTTACAACATGAAATTATCTCGTTACATGATTGAACATGGCATATGCACATTGGGACTGACAATAAATTAGGAAAATTGTTCAAATTTAAACATGTTTCTCCACAGCACATTCAGGAACTACCAAAATCACTGAAGGCCTCTTAAGGCCACAGGCAATGACAGCATTCCTGTGTCAATGCGGAAAGATGCTGAAAGAGAACTATCTATTCCTCTCTGTCACTTAGCAAATGCAAGTTTGAAATCTGGATCATTCCCAACAGCAGAAACAATTGCAAAAGTCACACCAGTTTATAAAGCTGGAGAATGCTCTAGTTTTGATAGTTATTTCCAATCTCTGTACTTAACATCATGTTGATAATCTTAGAAATAATTGCTTTTGAGTTGCTCACTGAATTTCAGAAACAAACAATTTACATCATTTTGGTTAAGAAAGTGAAAATCAACTCAGGATGCTGTCCTCAACCTGCACAAACAAATACGACAGAATATGGATAAAAGGAGATGCACCGGTGCATTGTACATAGACTTATGAAAGGCCTTTGATACTATCAGCACTCATGCCTTCTCAGTAAGCTTCTGTTCTATGTTATTTGCAGTATATATTGAATTGGATTGGTTATCTAACTGCCTCTTCAACTGAAAGTAATATGTTTCATGTGATCGAACTTATTTGAAACTGAACGATATAATCTTTGGCGTTCCACAAGGATCTGTACTTGGTCCCTTGGTCCCACTCTTTATTTTGCTAGTAAACGATGCGCATCTAGGACTTAAAAATGCAAAATGATGATGTATACTGATGATGCCGTTTTACTGTATTCTCATGAGTTTACCAAAACTATTGAAAATACATTGTGTAGTGAGGGAGAATATTTACTCAGGTGGTTTGAAAGCAATCATCTCATATTAAATCTAAAAGCTGGAAAAACAGAGTATGTCATATATGGCACTGTCCAAAAATTGAAGACACAACCTTCTTCTATCATCATCCTTGGCTTAATCATTCACCAAGAATTGTAATATGAGTATTTGGGCATTATCTTTGATAAGTATATCGATGCTTGAGTTAAGAATGAATTTATGTACGAAACCTGTATGTTGTAATTTGACAAGGTAAGCTGCTGAAACAATCTATAGAGCAATGATTGAGCCGGTAATGCTATGCTGCACTCTAGTATACCTTGGAATAATACCTGTTTGTATGAAACTAAATCGGTTGGGGAAGAAAGCTTCAGCAGTTATCAGAGTAGAGTATTGAAAATCTACAACCAGCAAGATCAAAGAAAGATCATTTCCATGAAATAAAAGCAATTTATACAACTTCAAGAGATTCCAACATAACACTACAAGACAAGGAAATGGTAATCGTTTGATTATTCCAAAATCAAGAACTGAATTTGGAAGAATCTGGAAGTGCCTTGAATTTCAATAAATTGTCTGACAACTTAAGAAGTCAATCTGTAAATTTAAGAGATCAATTTATTTAGCTGCCTAATTTGTCTAGCTATTCCAGTGCCATCAACTTCCACATTATCATTACTTAGACATTTTTTTTCAAATATTTACACTCTTCCTTACTTCTTTATTCGATTCTGACATTTGTGAACTTTTTCCATTGTTAGCATTTAATCACTTTTTTTTTATTATTGTCTTTGCTTCCTTAGATAATCTAGTTTTTACTGTTATATTTTAAAACAGGTCCTTTATTGATAGCAGAATTTTAATTTTGAAAAGTCAAACAGTACGTTTTATAATAATAATAATAATTATAAAAATATTTGTATTTCTGATAAAAGAACAATTAGCAAATTATGGAATGAGAAATAACATTGATTATCATCATTATAAATTATCATTATTATCATAGTAATCATTTAATTCTTTCTTTATCAATATCCTCAATCCTCCCAAAAGTCCTATTTTTCAAATGAGATAATAAATTGTGAAGTAATGTTAAGGTGATAATGTTATTTTTTGTGTTATTTTTTAAGCTGGCATGATACAAAGGTTAATACATTGATAACAACAATCATACTTAACAATAGATTAGTAGATTTGAATTCTAAATTTTCACATAATCAATGCTTAAGAAAATACTTTATTCCTTACAGTGATTTCTTTAATTTCTCAGGACAAAAAACACAGTTACAGGACTTTAACTTACTTGTATTTGGATATTTCACTGAAAACATTTTATTACCATCTTGTCTCAAAAGGAAACCCCAATCAGGATGATAATGCTCATATATATCAAGTATTCTCCCATTCAAACCATGCATTTGAACATGGCACCAGTTGGGGCTGCATAAGTAGTACAAATGCTTGTTATCGTTAACACAAAATAACTTTTCATACATATAAGTCACCATTCTGCAATGAAAATCATTTGCCACAGATGTCCATGATGACAAAGGAAATTGCTTTGGATGAGTAAAATGCTTCTTTCCTCCATAACAAAAATAAGCATTTGTTCCAAGGATAATTATAGTGCAGGGGGAGGGAACTGGACTAGTGACTTGATGATACTGTATATCTAAGAGAAAATTTAATTAGTTTAAAGTTTAAAGACAGACAATAGTAACAAATATCTTTCATAGCAGAAAATTTAAAATCAACCTGTATTGGAAAAAGTAAAAGGAACTTCTTCTTCCGACAAGTATTCTTTCCATATTTTCAAGTTTTTTAACTCAATGTTGTTTGAGTATAAATATGTGAAATCATAAAATGATCCCAAATTAATGAAATTTTGACTTGGAATACATTGTGATGTTGATAAAACACCTGTTGCACTGTTAACATACTCTCCATTTACAAATAGATTTAACTTGCTCTGTTCCTTGGACCATGCAAAGGCATATGTATTCCATTCTAAAAAGCCATCAAATGGAAATGATGACTTGAATAATTGTTGGTCGGTTTGTAAATTAACTTGTATCATTTTATCCTCATCATTATAAAGAATGCCGAATCCACATCCCCTTGAATGACCATGATAACGCTGCAAACCAGAGGATATTATGGGAACTTCAACCGCAAATGAATCTCCTAAGAATAATTGAACATTTAAACTAAATTAAACTCCTGAGAGTTTTGATACAATGTATAATATGGCAAATATTATAAAGTAAGCATTTTAATATTTATAATTCATCTGTAACACAAACTTCTGCCTGTGTTCCCCTGGATCAAAACAGTATTATCAAAAAACACTACCTGAAAAAACCCCTGATCAATAAAAATCTACCAGTTGAAAATTGCATTCACATTCATGACATCAAGTGTTAGTCTTTAGGTTACAAAACATGTTAGATATCTTTATTTGTTTATTAAAACAATATCTACAATAGTTCATAGCATCTTTCTTTAGAAATTAAATCAGAAGAAATTTGTGGGTGTCAAAACTGAAAAGCAATGTTACAAATACTAGGGTTGATTATCACCCAACAACACTTCTTAGTTTTGTGCAATGTTTTCCTTCCTCATTGTCATCCCCTTTCATCATTGTTTGCAAATCAGTACTCTGAAGTTGGTGAAAAAAAAAAATAATAGCAAGCACACCAGCTCTTTCAGCATGGTTGGATCATAAAACAAACCAAAAGAACTATAAGTCTAATTTTCACATTAGTTAAAAGCACTTGAATGGAAAGTTTGGATCGAATCAAATCTATAAACTGTGATACTCAAGAGAAGGTTTGCATTTATACTTTGCTTCTTAGAAATAACCCATTGACTTCAAGACATGCTTTCTTTGTTTTTACATGGACTAGTATTTCAACTCGAAAATTTTAATATGCAGTTCATGAGATAGATAAAAGTGTTTAATGAATCTCTATAGGGCAAACAGTACCACCACTTTTATATTAGTGTTTGTGTCTAATAGTACCACCACCATCTAACGGTGTAAAAGAACCATGTGATTGGAAAATTGACAGAAATTGTTGGTAATATTTGTGCAAAATTGTCAGCTGATCATTACGATCAAATGACTAAAATCCACAATGATAGTTGCGATAGAGAAATAAGATTGTGCAAAACCAGACATCTGAAGAAATTTCCCTTGACACATCAAAGTGGGTTTTGAATTTATCTTCCAAAGGACTATCGGAAAAGTGTCCTGACACAGGGAATTAATTTTTGTCTCATGCCAACAAGTTTGCCAACTAAAGAAATTGTTGCAAGTGCAGTTCAAGCAATGAAACTCTTACCAAAAGAGGAAACAGACACTATCAGAGCAAAAGTAGGCCTGACTGTAAAAAATGCAAAAGTTCCAAAAGATAACCTGTCAAAACAGGAACGCAAATTATTGAACTTGTTAAAAAAGGATAAGAATGTAATGGTTCTACCAGCAGATAAAGGGAGAACAACTGTTATCTTATACAAAGTTGATTACCTCAATAAAATGCTACGAGCATATAAATGATGGACCAAAATACACAAACAGGGCATTCCTTAACGACCTATTGTTTCATGTACTGGATCACCAACGTATAATCTAACAAAATACCTTGTTTCCATTTTAAGCCATTATACAAAAAGTAATCACTGCAAAAAATCGACAGAGTTCTCTAAGTACACTAGAAACAAGAATTTAAGAGGATGAGTGTACGGTTTTGTTTGATGTTACTTCACTGTACATAAAAGTACCAATAAATGACACTTTGAATATCATCATGCATAATGATGATGATTATGGAAATAAAACCAAAATACCAACATCCAGCTTAATGTCCTTGATTGAATTAGTTTTAACAAAAACATGCAAACTGACGGTGTTGCCATGGACCAACATCCTCTGTGTTGGCAGAAATATAAATGCAGGCTCATGAGACAACAGCTTTAACAACCGCAGATCATGCACCCAGAGTTTGGAAAAGGTTCATAAATGATGTTTTCCTAATGATTAAAAGAATGCATCTTTATGAATTTCATGAACACATGAATGCTCTACACCCTAAAATTCAATTATACAATTGAATATGAAAATGATGGATCGATTCCCTTCTTAGATACACTAAAGACTTGTAATGACAGTAATATCTCAGTATACTGGAAGCCCACTCATACTGATCAATATCTTAACTACACTTCAAATCATCAATTGTCCTGTTAAGAAAGTGTAGTGTCCTCATTGTTAGATGGAGTGGTCAACATAGTTAGTGGAGAAAATGACCAAAAGAAAGAAATCTCTCACATCAACAATGCCTTGATTGCAAATGGGTGCTCTAGACAACCGATTTAAAAAGGTGAAAATAAAATCAACAATAGAGTTGGTAGAGTCAATGATGGAGAGGATGAGATAGTAGCAACAATGCCAACCCGAGACACATAATGTACTTCGTCAAGTTCTTTAAGAACTTATATTTCTTAAAGAACCTATATTTCACCCTGCATAGTTTACTGTCAAATCCAAAAGACAAAATAAGTCTGTCGCATTGTCTATGAGCTCCCTTGTAAGGATTGCTGTGTAATGCTGTGTTCAAGAACACATGAGAACCGTTGTAATGGCGACATAGATAAATATCATGCTATAGACTGGGAAAATAAAAAGGTCCATTGCACAGCCAGGAAGGTGAAAGAGACAATAAATAGCATTGGTCCAAAGACTCATATTAACAGTATACCATACCAATTCCCTGAGATATGTTTGCCAGCATTATAAAAAGTGAACATTTGGATGATTGTGAACATCTTAGAACGTATATCTATTTAGATAAAATTGCTATCAATAGTAATTAATTGGTGATAGCCAATGGCTGGATTTTATGTATTTCGATCCGATGATTATCACCTCGAACATACATACAGCCAAAAAATAATTTCAAACTATACCCATCAATGCTGTAGTTAGAGAAACGTAGCCAAAATAAACTTGCTTGTTCATGACATGCTAAACTCTGATTTATTAAGGTGTGTAAGAACTTAAAACTATGACTAAACTCCTGATGAAGAGAAAAGTGTAATCCTGGCAATCTCGACAATAACTAGTTTTCATTATTCAAAGCATGAAGTGCATAATACACTGGTAATGTTGAAATAAATTTCAGAACATTGACATGCATTTGAATATTTACAGTTTTCTATGGGAAGAAAGAAATATGAAAAATAAAACAAATCAACTAATTAGAAAATTTGGAAGACACTATGTACTTAATGGTCTGTGCTGTAAAAACAAGAGTTCCAAAAAAAAGGTTTCACAACAATTTGGAGTAGGAACAGCTTAAAAGGGCCTTACTAACACGTACCGATTCATAGAAATTCATTCATTGACAAGCTGTACAGTCTAGCAGTTTTTGAAGCTCAATAACAGTTACATTGGGTCACTTTATCTGTTCAAGCTGCTGTTGGTTACTGCATTAAAATATTTAACTTAATTTTCAGTCAATATTGTTTAAGTGAATTTTCTTTAAGTAATACTGTGATTTTAATCATTTTGGTTAGCAAAATCCAATCAAAGCATCAGACAACAATAACCTGACAAACTCTGCAAAAATATTAATCAAATAAAAAACAATACTGATAATTATTAAAATGATAGAACATAATACCTTTAGTAAACAAGTGAACCCTATTATCTGAAAAATACATGCACCCTAAACGTTCATTTGTTACATCAAAATCTTTGCAATCAGGATTAAAAGAAACAAAGCCAAAGTCATTGTAATAACTGTTCAGTTCAAATATCCAGCCATGCCACAAACACCATAAAATTCCATCACTGGTAACTTTGATTTGAATGCAAGGTTGGTCAGATACTAATTTCCATGTTCCTGTCAATGTTATGTCAATACTATAGACCAGATTTGAGACTCCTATCACATATATCAACTTTTTGATAGCTGAAATGCGAGCTTTATAAACAATCTCGGTTGGTCCTTCTATAATTGATCCTAAAATAGAAATGATTTTTTAACAGTTCCTCCTTTTATAGTTTCCTAGGCAATAATAGAAGGCTGATCTCTAAATTCCCTCCTGATTAATCATTATAAATCTCTTCACTAACATGAGCAAATACTTGTTTAAGAAGAAAGAGACGCCTGGATTAAGTTCATTCATTTCAGTTAACAATGTTTAAACATTAAAAATTGAAAATAGCATCACACATCATTCTTCATAGTACAAGGAAATCTTTTACTCCACAGTTCTTTATTTCATTTTCTCATTTTTTGGCTGAATCCAAAATTGCTAAGAACAAAACAAATTTGTTTACACAAGAGAACAGATTGAAAATTTCATTACCATCAGTATTGCGCATGATGAGTTGTTGATTCAATGAAACACAGATCACCTTCCCATCATACACATCAAAGTCAAGACAGTCACTCATCACTTTCGTTGTGAGATCTTCATAAACATTTTGATAAACAAGACGGTATAATATTCCAGTGATATCTTCCACAAGATAATCAGCATGTTTAACAAATTGCCAACTGTGATCACTAGGTCTCGTTCTATACCAATCATTACGACTGATTCCAAAAATGTAGTCATTCACTGATGAAAGAGATATATTTTTTCCACCTGAACCCCGACTCCAATGCATTACTTCATCTAAACAACAAAACAATAAACCATCTAATTTTAAAGAATAAAAATCTGATGAGTGATTAAAATGTTTGAAATAGTTGATGTCTTGGGATCATGAGTTGATAAAAACATAAAAACAAATCAAAATTTTCTCCTGAAATGTTACTAGAAAGAAAAAGGACCCTTAAATCACTTAAATCATTTCATATAATGTACTTTTTCCATCTAAAACAAAAGTAGATTCTAATACCATATATTCAAAGGTGATAAACAATCTTACTAGAATCTAACCAGTACAAAAACACTCACCAAAATCATTGTTGGTACACACTATAACTTGGATCTTGATCTGGAAGTAATCTCCCTTGTATGAAACTGGATGTAACCTCATATAACGACTGTAAACTTCATATGGTAATGGGTGTTCCTCAATTGAATTCATGATTTCAAACAACTATAGCAGGTTTAAAACAGAATTAAAACTCAAAAATGCATCATAACAAAAAAACAACAACAAAATAATGACTAAACACATCTACATACATATTTTTCATCGTCATCATATACATAGTTCCATGCATCATTTTCAGCCTTGAAGCTCAAATGGAAAGTTTCTGCTTGGTCCTTATTACTTGTTTTTGTTTTAATTTTAGAAACATGATAAAAAACTGCAAAATCCACTTCAAGATAGTTTGAATTTCTGGTACAATCTTGCCAAAATCCCTCTGCATTCCATTTTGCACGATAGGCTTCATAGTCTACGCAGTGTTCATGTGCTGCAGTAAATCTCATCACATCTAGTGAATCTACTACATCTTCTTTCGTGGTGGTACAAGCTAAAGAAATTTCTGACTTGTGAATTAACCCCAAAAAAACATATATTCATAAATTTATTTCATTCTGAAGGGAATAATCAAATCATTTCATTTTTCTGTTTATTAGCCACATCCTTACTCTATTATTCAGAGTAAAGAAATTAGCACTTGTGGCAAGGAATTTTAGATAGCAAAATCCAGCGAACAGTTTTAATATAGTGATTAGGCTTCATGTTTATCGAAGCTTGTTGAAACCAAATCAACAATCTTAGCTTTTGCACCAGTTTTATCAAAGAAGATTTAATGCAAAATTCATCTAGCCTGCTGTTAAAAACTCTTGACAAATATAATTATAATTTTACATAGAAAATGTGCAACATACCATAAACTGTCTGCACTATCATCTTTGGGGGTACAGATATAACTGCATTATCAGTTTTCCCAGCCACAGGCTCCAATACAATGACTATGGAATTACCATAATTCCAACGCATACTGTTGTATAACAAATTCAGATACTCCTTCATATAAGCAACAACTTTGTCCTTAAGAAAGCTCAGTGTTATTTCTCCAGCCACAACTTCATCATTGGCATTGGAATATTCACAATTATTAACAAATTCAATGGGTTTTCCAGAGAAAATGCGAAGATGAACTATAACAGTAGAAGTAGCTTGGGAATGGAATGGATACATTTGCAAATATCCATCCAAAATGGTGATACTCCTGACTATCTTTGCTGCTGGAAAATATATTGCATTCATTAAATTTGTTTCTATGTCTAATAGAGAACCATGAACACAGTTGTCATCTGCTGTTAACTTGGACATTTTGTTATGAGTAAAACGTTTTGGTAAACTGTATAATATATCTTTTTGTGTTCCTAGGAGACAAAATTTGGTTAAAAGACAATAGTAAAGATAAACTCTACACTATTTTATAAAGAAAAATCACTAAATCACCATGAGCCATAAATGAGACAGTCAATCCTGAATTGCAAGCATTTGGGTTAACAATACAATCATTTGATGAAAATAGTGATGTTTTATAATGCTTGGTTGCTTTTCCTTTCCCTACAACTTCTAAAGCATTCTTTTCATATCGCCATTTTTCGGAAGACAGAAAGTCCATATAACTGTATTTATCTGTCCTTGGATCTTCATGAATCCAATGATGACTAGCTGAAAGAGAATAGAGAAATCTCAAATTTCATAACAGAAACACACTATAATAAAAGTTTTGTTTACATACAAGAATATCTAGGAACGCCATATAATTCCAATCGAATCTTCGGGTAATATTTATTGTCAATAAGTGGTGAATATGTAATAAATCGAGCCAATAATTGGTATTTAAACTGGTAATGAAATGTTGTCTTATCATCTTCCAATGTTGGAACTTTTATCACCTATAATATAGAAAAAATAAGTTTCTTAATTTTGATTGAGAATAGGACACTTTTTCCAATATTGCATCACAATAAATTACACTAATGGCTCTCAATGAAAGGACATCATGTATACATTGATAATTGAAGTTTGATGTATTTTTTATGGGAGAAGTATGATATTAAACTACTTAGAAATTATTTTTTGAACAGGATTTCACAGTTTCCTATTAAAATATCTGTAATCCCTTGTAGCAACGTCACTTAATTTCAACTAACTTTGTTGTTGTTAAGGCTCCTTTTTAAGTAAAATCATACTCAATGAGAGTAGTGTGGTGATGTTACATTTAAGGACTCAGGGTACGTTTCAAAAGTCAAAAATTGTTTTTTCAAATTTTTTTTGACAGATGTAATCATTAGGTTACTGTTACACAAAATTTAAATTTATGGGGAAAAATATTGTTTTTTGAGAAGTTATGGGCATTTTTCGTTATTCAACATTTCTAAGTTATGACAACCTTTAATAAAATTACTCAAAAAGTGTTTAAATTGACAGCTCACGTTTTGAATTTATTGAAGGCTGTCATATTGTCGTGTATGTGATGATAAATAATTAGTGTTCTACCTTATTTGAGCTCCATCTTCCCATTAAGTGGCCACCTTTAAAACTTTGCACAGCGGTAGATGAAAGCCTGTTAACGAAAAGTGTGCCGACAATTTGAGAGAAAATTCCTGATTGGCTCAAAATCCGTGATTGTTTTCAACTAAAACTGTTTTTCTCCTCAATAATACCACTAATTGAGATTGGCGGGCACACTTTCCTCTTATTGTGAGGAAAAAAACTTTCAAAAAACCTTTTTCTTCGGTACTTGGAGCTCAAAGAAGTCCGTATTTTTTATCATAGAGACTAATTTTTTCCTTATTATTTATGTAAATATATATCACTTTATACACCGTTGGAAAGAAAATTTATTGCTCTACATGAATTCAAGAAATACTTTTATTTAAAATGTACTGGTAAAAAAAAATAACGGAAAAAGTTATGCAATGCATATGTGAGTAAAAGGTATGCTGAGCCCTTAAAACTTGTGTAACTTTCTTGAATTTTATAAAGGAACTAAGGTGTATTAGAATTAAGAACTTCTTACTTGTTTCAATATGTTTTTGAAAAGGTGAAAGGAAAAAGAAATCAAATCTTTGTTCCAGAATTTATTTTCTCAACAGTTCTAGCCTACCTTCCTTATAATAATGTTAGATCTTGTGATTAGCCTTTAAATGGTTTATAGTAGTAGTCAAACCAGTTTATTTTTGAGCGACTAATGCAACTATGCATACAACAAGATATCAAAGTAAACATATAATTCTGTTACTTGATCAAAGGCATTTTTAATTAAGAAATTTCTGTTTTAATCTGTATTTTATACCCTCTTGATATTTTCAATTGCAATGTTTATTAGTGTAGGGAAGGTGAGTAAAAACCATTCAAATGACAGAGGAGAAGATTTGATCATTTCAAACTAAGTAAAGTAAAATAACAAAAACAGTGAATTGTTTTCTCGTGTATACCTAATATGTGCATAAGTTGACTTAGACCTAATTTATCATGAACTGCATCATGAGAAACAAGATTTCTTTAAAGGCAAAAGTTAAGATCGTGACTGTTAAGAAGATGAATGAACTTTTTCAAACTTTTCATTTTTTTAAAAAAATATAGATCTTCAGAAAGGGCTTAAAGAAAGGACTCTATACTGATATAAATTTTATTAGCAGTTAACAAAAATTCATTGAAATAAATGCGGTTATAGTTCTTGGTTCCATGTACATGCACTACCAATGAACTAAATTACATCTGAATGACATAAATATTTTGGAGGTTAAAAATAAGATAAAGTTTATATTGATCTTTCCAAATATGACAGTGATTACGTACGTAAATCATATTCTATAAACATTTGATATGTACTGTCAGTCTTCTTAATTACAAACAGAAATTCCAATATTACAAACACAAAAAGTAAACAAAGATTTTGATCTCTTAAAGTATAGATGACAGTATATTTAACTTAAAAACTGATCACAAACAAAAAGTTCGTCAACAAACAGTTAAAATACATTGGGCTAAATGAAATTGTTCTCTGGATTTTGATATTAATAATGCATTTCCAAGAACAATACAAGTATAGGACATACACTTAAATAGCCAGAAAAACATCAAACATAAGTGGTGCAGAAAACATAGACATTTTCAATGATAGAGCTGAGGAGGAATATGAGCTGAGCTTTAAGAATCCAGTTTAAAAAGCATTAAAACCTACACATGAAACAAAAAAATATGTATTTAGAAAGGCTTAATATTGAACATCTTTTTCCTTAAAGGAGTAGTCCAGCCAAAAAAAATTTTTTTTGAAAATGTCATTTTCGTGATGAGGAAGTCTGATTTAGTAGGAAATAATTTTTTTTTTTCATGTTTACAGTTTTCTTTCAGTTTTAAATAACCTTTTTTAAATGTACCGAAAACAGCTGTTACTAATCTCTGACGTCACTTATGTTCTCGTAGTTGTTCTTTATAAAAAGATAGAAGTTAGTGAAAAGTAAATCAAAAAGAAGTTGCTAGCTGCCAGTAAAAAAGCGTTGTGTAAAGATACCAGACGTGGATCAAATCTATATCCAACCATTTCTGGTGGTCTTGTGCTACTTTTGAAAATGATCTCACTCTTCTAAGAGAAAAATGGACTAGTATTATTTTTCATTTGCAAAATATACACATTTTTCCAGAAAATGAGAAGTTCAAAAAATGTGAACACAACTCCCTTGATGTATCAAAAGAAAGGAGCAAACAATGGATTAACCCAACATCTGATGCATTCATCGCTCTTCAATCAATTATGTTCGATAAGACGTTGCTCAAAGACTTAGATCATTTGACAGCTTTCTCCCACACCGGCATATTAGAAGTTTATCACAGTCTTTATAATAAATGGATTCCTAAGAGCACACACTTTTCATACCAAGGAATGCTAGCCAGATCGCAATTGGCAGCTTTAGATTTTAATTCAGGAAGTGACTTAGAACAAGCTAAAACAGCTGCTGGTGAGAAGAGATACAACCTTAACTTTTCAAAAATCACAAAAGTTTGGTCAGCAAAGCCCATAAAAGAAAAAAAAACTATGAATTTCTGGGAAATCTGATGTCTCGAACAGTTCATATTATATCCAATAACGTCAACGTTTCAATACCGCAAATATCCCTGATATTCCAAAAAATATTGCATCAACAGACATTCTGTCAAAAGAAGAAGTTGTAAAAAACAAATGACAAGGTTTTATACATGACGATTTATTGTATATTAGATGTATTATATACAACCTCTCTTGTAGTAAATAAGTAGTCCATAAATTATCTGAGATGCAATTAGTCTTTTTTCCCTTCACAATAGGGTACATATACGCCATTTTCTTTGGGAAATGTGTTTTGTATTTTAGCAATTACAGATGATGGAATAACTCTCCTGTTACTTTTTCCAAGGTTTTGGTAAATCCACCATGTGAATTGTCTATATGCAGCGTATCTGTATGAACGGTTGGTAATTTTCTTCTCAAGATGGTTTCCCCTGAGAACATGTAAACCAACCAAAACATTTTGTAAAACTGATTTTTGCAAACACAGGATTTTGAATTCCTCACTGTCACTAACACAAGCTCTATCTTCAAACTTATGTTCATTGATGATGGCTGCAACTTCTTGGCAACATAGACAGTCTATATTTCGGGATTCTATTTGACAGTTTTGACAAATACACCAATCTTTATTTCACAAGCGACCTGTGCAACTGCCAACAGTGGTGGAAGAAACTGGTTCTTCATTATCGGATTCATCATAATCATCTGATTGACTGTCAATTCCAACCTCTGGCTCAAACTGATATGGTTTTAAGCCTGATTTAAAATGTTCACATAAAGTGTTTAAGTCGTCATAATCTGATTCCTCTTCCAAGTTTTCTATTTCTTCCTTTTCTAAAACAATGCTTTTCGAAGTTTTCCTACAAAACGCCATATTTTTAATAAATAAATTATAATTTAAGCAATATTTTCTTCTACAATTTTTTAAACAAACTACTTTCTGATTTTTCTCTCTTGAATAAAAAAGCACGAGGACAACCATCACGTCACAAGAAAGGGAAAGTTTTATTTCTATAGATCTTTAAAATCCCATTTTTAATCAATAGAATATTTAAACAAAGAAAAAAAATTATTGCATCATACTAAATCAAATACGCTTAATCAAATAAAATTAAAAAATTAATATGTAATTTTTGGCTGGACTACTCCTTTAAAAACAAGAAAGCATACCTTTTTTACTCTGTTTACAAAACATTGAGAACTCACACAGTACAGTAGTGTTCTTATTTGAAGATAATAATAAGTTTCTAACATAGATTTTCCTTTTTATCTTCCATTTAGGATATATGTCTTCTTTAAACTCATTTTTAAAGAAAATCTAAATGGTCTCTTTGCTGAAATGCATGCCTCAGGGTACGTTTTCATCGATATTTTCTTTATCCAAGAAGGTCAAAAATATATTTTGCAATATTACCACATTGCTGATAACTTTTAAAATGGAAAGAAGCCTTTTTTCTCAAAATTACAATATTTCTTCCACCTTAACACTTAATGGATAACACTTTATTTACTTTTACTTTTACTATTTAATTTTACTTTATGATTATAAATTTAGATTTTTTGATATTATCTTATAATCCCCTCAGAAAGAAAAAAATCTCAGAATTTTCATTTTCATTTCAAACACTTCTTCATTGCAGTCCTAATCATTTTCTTGAACAATTCTAAAACAACCTTTTTAAACAAACTTTGGTTGACAGTCAAGTGTTTTTACAATCTGCTTCATGTTTGTTGAATACAAAACACTTTCAGCAAACTTAACATATCAAACATTCAAAAATGTTTCTAAATGTCAAGAACATGATATTACACAAATAGAATGAACAATGCTTTAGTACAAAATATTTATCAGAATTTAAAAAACAGTCCTGAAAAATACACATTTGAAAACATCATACTATCTACATATCCTACAACACACACAAAAGACAAATCTAAAAATACATTAAAAGAATTCCAAATGATAAGAATAACAAAACAAAAGCAACCATGTATTAAATACTGAGTGTGACTTTTGTACTTGTTAAGTGAAAGTCTAATTTCATCAATAAACAGTGCTTCTAAAGATACAAGTAGAACTTCATCTGGAGTATAAACATAATTGCATCCTATCACGTGAGTTATGGAAGAGGGACAGTTGCGTTGAGGTAGATGATTGTTGGTTTGCCCAAATCACATCATGAATGCATTTTCATACCCTAAATATCCTCAGACTCTTCATCTTTATTATTTATTAGCGAGTTAATGAATTCAGAAGCACTGCTTATTGATGAAATTAGACCTTCAAAAACGTTTATCACCAAATTATTGGGTGAAAGGAGCACAATACAAAAACACCTCTATATTAATACTTTATTTGCACCATGTATTATTATTATTATTATTAGGTATTATTTTACGTGGCTGGCCACACTCAGTTGCTATTGCATCTGTTTTCCAGGTGGGGCCACGGCTTAGGTTGGAGGCTCCGAAGTATTTAACACTCTCATGAGTGACACGAACCCAACCAAGGGCCCGTGCTCTCCTGGATGACCTCCTGCAACACCCGATGTATCATCTACCCAATTTCCCTCACATAGCATGGGTCGACCCGGCACTATGGTACATTCACTCGCGCATGGTGAATCGCCGCCAAGGGGAATTGAACCCCGACCTCTCGCATGAATTCCGAGAGTGATAACCGCTATACTATGGCGCCATAGACATCACAAGGAACCCACTATACATTTGTATCAATGTTGATCATACAGTTGTATTATAGCTGTGCGATACAATAGTTTTTTTCACAGTATTTCGTACTTTGGACAGTCCAGTCTTTGGACAGTTCAGTCAATAATTAACAAGTAATACATCATAACAAAGGATGTGAATCTTTCAAGTAATACTACACAAACCTTGGCAACCTGTGGCATCCAGGAATCACTGCTACTTTGGTGACCGGAGTAAAAAACATAGGTTTCATATCTTTTAGAGTAACCTATTGTGAAGTCTGAGGCATAAGAACCTGTTTGCTGAACACCAACTGCAACAATTTTCTTGATTTCACCAATGTCTATTGTGATCCTTATATGTGGATCATCTTGAGTTGTTGTTCGTATTCCCCTGCTTGGATACCAGCCAAAGTCTCTTCCAGTATTAAATCTTGCAGCGAATGCATTGTATGAATCTCCATATGATCTCCTAGTATGGATTTCACTATTTTTTATCAGGCCACTCTCCATACCAAGTGCTTGTGCATCTGAAAAAATTCATTGGCAGTCATTAGGTCTAAATACCTGTCTTGGTTAAGGAAAATATATACATCACTTTAAAAGTAACAAAATATTACATGTGATGAAAAAAATGACATGGAAGATTACATAATTAATTATCAATCCTGTTACTATAATAGACATAAAATAAAGTATATCCTTCCAGTATTGTGGAACATATGAAGTGAAAAAATCAGAATACTGTTTTTTTACAAAAACTGCTATTTTTAAGCGTTACGAACAACAACGTATTATCAATTGAGCATTGAAGTCCATTTTTTATAGTAATATTTTCATCAAAGCATCAAATTCCTCAATAGTGTGAATGCCAGTCATTGCTCCGTTTGCAAATTTTTTCACTTCACATAGATATCTAAGTTAATGTGTTAAAAACATATCCTTGTAACTAAGTTATGTGTTAAAAATGTATCTTTGTCTTCTTTACACCGTGTAGTAAACAAAAGTGATGAAACATGGCACACTTCAGAAAAAAAGCCTTTCCAAGTTATTTCACCTTTCCTGAAAAGTGAATTTTTCTTGTCAAGCCTATAACTTGACAACTGTGCTAATGTATCGGGAATAACTAAACATTCAGAGAAACAAAAATAGAAAGAAACAAGAACTTTTCCCTCTGAATAGCAAAAGTTTTTCCCTTAAACCACAAGTGCTATGAAGTATTTTATATTGAAAATAATTACAATAATTACAATGAGAGTTGCTTAAGTTACAACAAAACAGGCAATTTTAGAACTGTGCATTTATATATAACACAAGTTCGAAAACCTAACCTGTAACGATGTTCTGTGTATTTCTTTTTAGAAACTTAAAAAAAATAAAAAAAAGAGAAATGTGTCCTTTCATGAAATTTTGAAAACTTACTTCATTTGTGAAAATTAATTCTCACAAAATTTTCAAAAGACTCCAATCACAAAAATGAATCCCTGAAAAATGTCCTAAAACTTTGCAATCAAATCAGGACCAATCTCGAAAATTTCTTCCTCTGAAAATTTCTTCCTTTAAATTGTTTATTTCTTGTACATGTATTTCAGTTAACAATTTCACACAACTAAAACTTTGCGGTGTAAACCTTGTAAAATTTGTTTGGGTGAATGAGTTTTAAAAATGTTTGTATTGTTCTTTCAAACATAGTTTCAACATTGCTGAGGTTATCACTGAAAAATATGCAAAATTGCTAACCCAACCATACATAAACTTTCCAGCCTAATAACTTACATTTCCAAGCAGGGCAACCATATAGCTGAAAAGTCTGAGTGGATGATAAACCAGAAACAGTTATTTCTAATTCTTTTGCAACAAAAGGTTCATCAAACCAAAGGAACCATTCTCCATAAGGACTTATCAGCACCTAAAGATTAGAGCAAATTTATTTTCTCGTAGAATGTCTTTAGAAAATATTGGGGAAACAGATAACTAAAAAACCTTATTGCAGATCCTTTTTGATAAATATAAAAGGGAAATGGTCATTGACAAAAGGTTTCATTATTTCAATCTGGCACTCACATTGGTATTATTGTTATGCAAGCTTCTGAAGTGTTCTTCATCTGTACTATAACGAATCTGTATTGTTAATTCACAACTTAGGCAAGATTTTTTGAGTCCACTGAAAACAGTTAGCATCGGAAAAGATAACTTTGATAGGTCATCATATTGTGTGTCGAGAGGAAACTGACATTCTAAATTCAAAATGTGTATATGAATGAAATGTACTAACATCTCAGAAGAATATTCATTTGAATATTTGGAAATACACATTTTTTTATAAGAAACCAGTTTATAAGAAACTTACATGTAGAATGTCAAAAAATTAAAAAACTTTTACGTTGTTGTGAAATAAGAAAGAAACGTTTTTCCATACTTTACTTCTTTTTGTGGAAATTGTTTTGAAAGGAAAACTTCTATCTAAATGAAGCAATTACATTACCGAGAAAAATTAGTTCCAAGAGCATTTAAAATTGGAAGTTTTAACATTTGGGTTACTGTTTTTTATTTCAGTTATGCCTATAAATCAAGAAATATTTAGATCTATCATTCATTGGAAATACATTTTTAACAAAAAAAAACAAGAAACCGAAAAAGAAAGTTTTAGAACTAAAAACATTAAAATTTAGACCTTCACTAAGTTTCTTATAAAAAAACCATGTATTTCTATGAAGACGAATAAACATTGAGTGAAGGTGTGTATTGCTTTATGGAAAGAATGCTTAAGAACCATTCTAAATAATCTCAGTCTTAGGTCTCATTGCATATCAACATTTTTATTAAAGAAACATCATGGAAGCTTTGTAGTAATAAAAAATAAAATAGAAACAAGCAGACACTTAAAATAAATTCCTATACAGTTTATAATAAAAATTACGTATTCATTAATGAGAATAAAGTTGAGCAATGCAGTAGCTACCTGCTTTGAATTCATCAATGTTGGGTCTCCATCCACACAAAGAATATTCTGGTTGCAACAATAACAATAAAACAACTGGAAAGGCACAGTAGAGGTCCTATAATGAGAAATGGTGGCATTAACATTATGTAGGTTCTACCAATATTATCCAATGAAATGGGCTAATGATTCAAACAACGTATAAAGAAATTGATTTCCTCATATCTCAGGGCATTAGCTAGACCTGTAGTAGAATGTAATGACCCCTTTTCTTATGACCTTTCTTAAGAAATAATGGGTTTATCACAAAATAAACATCATTAGTACACTTTTTATTTAATAAGGAACTTTATAGGCTGTAGGCCTATAATTCCTAAATCAGTTCCCTGCTTTTTTAGTTGTCTTCATTCCTCATGTCAACATGTATAATTTGAATCCTTAGTACATACAAGTGTCTTTAGTTTTTGTTTTTAGTAGTTTGTATTTGTTTCTTATTTAAAAAAGAGACTTTTTGTTGTTTCTTTAATTTCTTTTTCTTCAGGCTGTCCAATTCTGTAATTTTCAAGCTTTTTTCAGCATCAAGTTCCTTATAAGGGTGTTCCTTACAAAAAATGTGTAATACAAACGAGATCATATTGAGTTCTTAAGTGTGAGCTTTTTGGTAGAAAATATTATGAAAGATTTGAGTCAGTATATATGTATGCTTGTGTTGCATATTATATAAAACAAAAAAAACACATTTGTTTGCACAATTTCGACCTCTTACAGTGTCTTTTTCAAGTGTAAAAAAACATTACAGACAAGAAGTATTTATATAGCATAACATAACTTCTAACATAATAGAAATTAAATAGAAAGTTATTATGTATATATCACAAATGTATCATCTCAAGCACTGCAAATGTGCCATAATTATTTGGTAAATGTTCTGAAATATTGAATAAACTTGTAATCTGGGAACATCAGTTCTCATGTTATTCAATTGCTAATGCTACATCTGAATTCTTCTTTTACATAATTATTAGTTTTGTTAACCCTTTGGTAATTGTGATTCACAATGAACACAAAAAATGTTTTGAATGCTTTACAGCTAAGTGATTATGTCCTCCAGCTGGTTCCTGTTTTATCAGTGAATGTTGTATACACCAGTAAGTGTCTAATTTATTTTAATTATAGCCGATATCTTTCACATCCTAAGTTTGAACTAACCACCGTTTATTCTGCTCAAGATGTCATACTGCTTATCGGACAGTGTGCTGATGGACCTATCACATGTCACAGGTCAAACATAGATAAAAATATGAAACAGAGATAACTTCCAGCATTATCTTTCACGTAGCAAAGTCCTTTTCTTTTCTCACCTGCTATTTAAATGATCAAAAATCACTTTGTGAATTTTTTGTGCCAATTGTGTTGCTTTCGGAATAAACTACAACACCATAAACTGAAAATTCTAGTTGCAACACTAATTGGTAGGAAATAACCTACAGCAACAGTGATAGCATCTTAATATTGTTGAAGTTTTAGTCATTGAACTATTATAATAGGACATGAGTGAAAGGTAATGAACTGTTACATGTAGAGCTGATGTCAGTAGAAATAGAACAATTGAGAAATGGTCTGGGAACAAGCAACTGTTTATCATTAACAATGCGCTCAAAAAAAGTGATTGGCTCCCTTATGGAGATTATCTCACAAGAAAACTGCTGACACAATTTTTTCTTGATCTTGTTCATTATCTTCAATATTAGTGGTGAAGTATTTGCCATATTTTAAAAATTAAAAGTGTAAAATCTTTTTATTTTATTCTTCAATATATTCTTCATTTCATTTCTTCATTTCAATAGAAACTCTATTGTAATGATTGCAGTCCTTTTTAAGTGAAACAATTCAAGAGAGTATTTGAAGAAAAGTTGATTTTTGAAAGTATAATACTTCTTTTTTCTTTTGTTTTTAGTAAAAGAATAATTAGTAGAACAATTTGCAGTTTAAAACCAATGGCAATGGCTTTTCTCCTTATATTCTTTTTACTATTTAATTGAATGAGTTAATATACTAAAAATGAATTTGTAGTCTCGACTCTAACCTCATTCAAAGACAATTTTCCTCAAGATCAGATTAGCTTTTTGCTCCCAGGATATAAGGGATAAGATTGATATGCTGATTACATGACTAGCTCTTAGAGACTTCTCTACTATTTGCAAAAGTTTTTCTTCATGAATTTTTTTGTTAAAAAACATTTTTAAATTTATATGTTATTATCGCATTTTCATGCTCTACACTCAACATTAAAGTGTGTGCTTTGAAGTCAACATAAAGTACGCAATTGGAGGTATTTATTCTCCCCGTTAATAAGAAATTACAAATGTATTTGACTTTGAATGCAAATGAATGAATGAATGCACATGAATAGAGGAGTTTCTTAGTGACGTAATGTTTATAAACACCAGTGTTCTTTGCTCGATAATTACGGTTATTGCAACATAGAATATCATTAATCAAGTCATTTTCCTGTGAGTATGCGCACGCAGCCTCGCAGGAAATAATAGTCTCTTTATACACTTCAAAATGTTGTCACTTTATTTGGTTCTCTGGAGTCCCCTTAAAGACAATCGACATTAAAAAGTTTCAATACACATTAGCACTTCCTATCTATTTTCGTACATTGTATTCGATTTTTAGTATGTACAAGGTATAAAAGTGTAATTAACATTGGAAACTCGTCTATAGAAAAGAAGGCAAAGGAAAAAACACCTTAACAACACTGAAAATAGAAAGAAAAGATCACCCATTAGTAGCCGAAAATATTAATCGAATACGCAAACTTCAGGGCCCGCGCTACCGGGGTGGCCAGGGGGGCCATGGCCCCCCCACTTTTTTGCTGAGTTAAAAAAATTTTTTTACACATAAATTTAAAAATTTTTAAAAAAATCGGGTGTGGCTACGCAACTGAAAAAGGAACAGCCAAAAGCTATTATTATGCATTCAGGCTTTAATCCGGAATCAGCAGCCGACCACTACCGAATCATTTACTTTGATGCAATCGACACCGTAGTCATGGCCATTAAGGACCGTTTTGAGCAACCAAGCGCTACCAATTCTTTTCAAGCATCGAGCAGTTTCTTTTGACATCCATCAACTCCAACGACCCCTACCAGACAGAGATAGTCGCTCTTGAAAAGTACTCGGATGACCTTGACATCTCTGCACTGCCTGCCGCTCCTGTTTTTAAAAATGAAAAGGTTGCTCATTTCGAGGAGATAACACACAATATAGTCAAATCAAGCGGCGTCACTAAAAATAAATCTCTTTGGAAACTAGTCCTTGTTGGTGCAGCTACAAATGCAACACCCAAGCGATCATTCTCTTTTGCACGCAGATTGAAAACTTGGCTTCGAGCAACAATGACTCAAAAGTGTTTCAACTCTTTGGCAGCTTTCTTTTCACAAAGAAATTACGTATAACATTTCTTTGGTAAATATAGCCAACAAATTTGTTGGCTCGAAACCATCCAGAAAAAATATTTTTGGGAAATCTGTGGATTCTGATTTATGGTATATATTCTATATTTTTATAGTTATAATTACTTTGGAGTTCTCTTTAAAAATGATTAAAAGATTATTGTAGGTCCATAAATCTTTAGGAATCAGTACACTGTCAGCCAATCTAGAGCTGTCAAAATTGCAAAAACTTTCCTTGCCCTCCGGCGCCAACCATGGTGGCGCCTTCACTCTAAATTGCCGATTTCAAAATTAATCAGTATAAAATGTGGCCCCTCCACTTTCAAATTCATAGCGCGGGCCCTGAACTTTCTGTCTAATTTAAAGCTGTAAACTTATTTTCATTGTCTTGTGATTCATTTTTTTTTTGATTTCGTGCGACGCCATCTTCATTGCCATCCTTTATAATTCGCTTTCACTTTCGATTTATTTTGGCCGCCAGAAAAGGGGACAACATTTATCGGGGATAATTTCGTCAGGGAAAAGTGACGAAATTTTTGCTTCGTGACGAAAATTTTCCCCGACGAAAAATTTTCCCCGACGTAAATTTTTCCCGACGAAATTATCCCCGATAAGGTAAATAGTTTTTTTTAGTTTTTTAGTTCATTAACGCTAGTTAACTCAAGGTAACTTGTCCGTGTCAAATCTGTCATTAAAATATTTATATTTCAAACTTCCAAAGTACATTTTATAATATTCATTTCTCAACACAATCTGGGACTTTAGCAAGTCCAGATTGGAAATTTAGCGTTCTAGTGTGCAAGGTTTGAGATTTGAGACTTGTTTTTCTGTGAATGTTGCAATATTTTAATAATCACTACTTTTCTACGGTTTTCATTGAAGAAAATTTGTCGGAAGTCTGCTCAAATTCAGATTTGGATTACATTCATGAAATGTCAGAAAAACATTTTCTAACCTTATCTCTTCACAATGTTCTGTATTCAAACACCTTGGATTACTACTCTTTCTCCGGCCAGAATGGTTGGTAGCCCACGCTTTACAGTTCGTAAAAGAAGCTGTGTTGTAAATTGCAATGAGCGAACGGATAATAGTAACGATTTTGTTGCTGGTAATATCTCGTGCTTCGAAGCCCTCACAGTCATTTTCATAATTTGACCCAAATTTGTACCAAAATGTCTTTTTCCGAAAATATTATGAAATTGGAGTCTCAATTTTAAAATCAGAACTATCAAATTGCAGTATTTGAAATTGTTAGGAGAATCGGTCCCAATTTTGCTTTTAGCCTTTAATAACGCGACGTGTGTGTACTAGTGTAGCTCTGCAATCATTTTATGCTTGACACTTTCCAAAAATGTGAAGCCACACGTTTTTTACCCTCTACCAATAAGCACAACTAGAGATAGAACCAAATTTTCTTGTAAAATAAAAGCAATTCATGATGCAAATCCCCCCCACAAGCTATTGTTAACTGGTTTCAAACAATTTGGGCGGATAAAGTTTGGGGAAACTAATTTTGGGCGTAGTTGTTTTGGGCAAGCTTTTGACGATTTTGCGCGTTAACAATTTTGAGCAGGCTCGAAATTTGGACAAAAAGTTATTTTCAGTGCTATTTTGTCACAAATTAGTTACAAATGACACTTTCGAGCATACAATGTATCCTATGTTCGGCACGTTCAAGTCAGTCACAAGATGCTGTTTTTAATCTAAGACCCAAAGTGAAAGGGAGAAAAAAGAAAGAAATAGAAAAAAGTCTCTTTTTGGTATATAACTTTTTAAATCAGTCTAAGAACAAAATAGTTAACATAAGAAATACGACGAGTTCAAAAAAACTAAAGATGTATAAATGTATAAATCAATAAATCAATAAATTACGGGTCTTCCGGTGGGAGCTCACGACTAGTCAATTTCTATGACTCGGGAATCATGCCTTTGCTATTCTGAAAATAGTCATACATCCCTTTTAGCCATTGGTCATGTTTTGGTTTCATGTCTGAAAGTATCATAGAAATATTAACATCATAAATATCTTTTCCTTCGTCTAATTGTTTCCTGACTTGTTACGGTAGCAGCGTAAGCGAATACCGTATTAAAACACCCTTGGACTCCTACTACTACTCCTTCTCCTACTACTCCTCCGGCCGAAACGGCAGTTTTTAGCCTACGCTTAACAGTCGATCAGATTTCGTTCAGAAAATCATATGAAATCTCACAAAGGAACGCAGTCTAAGAATATTCGAAGGTTATATCCAGCAAACATTCTAAAATAAATTTTTCTAATATTTCATCGCTTAATAATACATGAAGAAAGAGATATTTGGTAGTAAGGCTTTAAGTTAAAAGTAGTAAGTAGTTACTTTTACTAAAAATGCTTAACATTTGGATGTAAGGTACGATTTTATCGTCGGTAGTTCAACCTTAACGAACTTTTTAATTACATCTAAAGTTTGTCAGCTATCTAAACTGTCATTTTGCATTAAATATTTCAAAGATCACATATTTTGGGAAGGTTTCTTGAGTCCATGGAATCTTTGTTATTGTTTTTAATTTTTTTCGAAGCAGACGCGTTTTTTTACACATAAGTTCTTATAATTTTTTTCTTGAAAAAATTCGACTCATGTATGTACATTTCTTTGTCTTGAAAATTATTTGCTGGTGGCGTTTCTTAATAAGATCCCATTTACATTCGATAAGACCTCTTTACACTAACTATTTTTTTATGGCAATTTTTGGTCGTGCTTTCGAAAGTATGCTGCTTCCTGCTACCGTTTTGCGCCATCTGGCTCTTGTTCAGCTTCAATTGTTTTTTTTCAAAAATTCTTTGGTATGACCGCATGACCATTTACATTTATATCAAGCATTTGAAAATAATTTGCCATGACGTTGGGGATATACAAAATTACGCAATCGTTTTCTTCTATGGAATTTTGCCCACGAAACACGTCAAATATATTGACATTGATTTTTGATCTGATGTGAAGCCAAGCTCTTGAGACAAGAAGCTTGTAGTTTATCAGTAACTTTCAGATTATATGATTTTTAGATGAATTCACACAAAATATGAAAATCTATATTTGGAAAAAAATTTGGTTGTTAAAAAATTTGGGCATACATCAAGAATTGGGCGAATTTAACTTGGGCATCAATTTTGTAACGCCCAAATTTTTGGTAGTTATTGTATATTGTTTTTTTTTCACCTTCAATAATTGTGCGAAATATATTAATGATAGGAACGTCCTTACCAAATAGCAATCATTTTTAATGTTCACCACTACGTAGTAGCATTACAAATTAATTCGAATCGCCAAAATGGAAACAAAGAACAACACTTGTAAAGTTGAATCTTTCGAAAATAAGCACAAAACGAGACTAAAACTTGAGATTCTATTTTTAAACCTAAGAACAAAATAATTCCAGTTGAAAATGACTCAACAAATAAGTACAGCCAGCTTCTGGTGAGATGTTACATCATTTTTATAAAAAAAAACATGCACTTGTTTAGATATATGCAGATGTTGGTAGATGTTGGTAGTATTTAACCTATACAGAAAGGAGAACACCACCAAATCATCCAAATAAGAAAGTATTTTGCAATTTCTTCAAATTGTACTTCCAACTTCTCGTCCTGTCACGCAAGTATGTTCTTCGTGTTTATGTTTTTTTTCACTCGCAACAAATAGCCGTTGTTATTACATCCATGTTATTAGAACAGATGTCAATGACAATTTGTATAATTCGGAAAGGGTGGTTTTTGCATCTGATATTGATAGAAATGTTTTATATTCTAGTCCATCCTTGCTATTGACAATAAAATATACCACAATCGTAATTACTGGCCCTTTACTACGTTTTGACGACATTAACAGTTTGGGATTGCCGTCATTTTCTGGCTATGTTTTAATATTAAATAGTTAACCCAGTATCATGTATCGATATGATAATCATTCTAAAAATTCCGGTCGAGATAGACCTTTAGCGATGATGTAGCGGTTAGTACATTTGAGTGTGACCGCTGCGACCTGTGTTCGAGTCCAGTCATGTCGTATCTCGATACTCCACTCCGATGCACTTTAAAAGCAGCGTATCAGCCCATTAGTAGCCATCGACTGACTGCACACTGACCTTCGGGCAAGTTAGAGCAATGCTATACGTATCTCAGGCGGTAAGTCAACTACTAGTTGCAAGTTGACGGACAAAATAGTCAACCATTACGGATGGAAGCCCAAGGACTAAAAGCTTCCAGTTACTTATCTTCTCGAATTTAAACGATGTTTAAACGTCGTGTCATTGCTTAGCCAACAAGTATCACCTGTTTTAAAAATTTTAATTCTCCCACACAGAATGGCGTGTTAAAACAAATTTATCGGAAATAAATAAAAAAATAAATAAATTTAACGTAAGTTATCAAACAAATAAAAAGATAAATAAATAAACTTGACAATTCAAATCGCAGTCATAATTTTTTTAACCAATCAGAAGAAGAAATTAAAGTTTGCACGAATAGTACTATACATGAAAAGATGCCGAGTAGCTCTGCAACTCAGTTGTGAAATTACGATTGGTGAAGTTAAGGGCATAGCGAAAAGGTTTCTTTTTAATTTTCTTTTTTTTTTAACAGACGTAAACATTAGGCTATTATTACACTACATTTAAATTGAAAGCGAAAAAAATAATACTTTTTGAGAAACTTATGCTGTAAAACGACATTTGAGTCCTTATTGCCTGGTAATTTACGACTCAGTGTTCAATCTTACGTTTTATTTTAAAGATTAAAAATACAAATCAGAGAGTTTGAGAATTAATTGAGAATTAGCTCGTTTAGCTAACATGTTACATAAACAGCAATGAAAAACATCTATGATCTCAGACAGAAAAAATCTTAGATAATTCATATCCGAATAAACGATTCAGGATTAATGACATCTGTATATGGATAAAATTAAGACCTAAAAGAGGTCTCCAGGAAAATCCATTTAAGAAGCCAAAAACACAATAGTTTCTCAATGCTATAAACTTTTACACCAAATGTTTTGAGATGTCATTGTTTAAGAACAACAAACTTTATCCCCAGTCATTTCTTCAACCTACTTTTTTTCGTTAAGAGAGTCTTAAAATAACAATTCTTTGTTTTTATACAAAAAATTAAAGGAATTCATAATTTACTGAAGTCCTCATTTACGAGTAAATTTAGACGAGGGGTCCTATTTTTGATCTTAGTATTAATTTACCATTGCACTTGGTCAACCGGGGTTTACTTTTTCCACAATAATAATAATTTGAAATAATTTAAAAAAGCAAAAAACAAAAATGTCGATAAAAGATTCTGACATTTTGCGACGCCAACCCAGGTTGAAAATTCATTATTTCACATTTAAACGTGTGCCAAATAGTGAAAGATCAATCGAGCTGGTACAAATCCCTATACTTAGAAAATTATTTTAAACACTTTGTGATACATTGTAATTAGTCGTGGGGTCGTGTACTTACGTAGCTTTAGGTGGAGATTTGCCTAAAAAAATTTAAACACTTACTACAACCTTTATCAGCATCATGACATTCCAAATGTTCAAATTCTCGTTTGTTATTCTTCCTAATATTTTGATTCAAAGAAAAAAAAAAAGAAAAAAATTATTTTTTGAAAATTATTTGAGCAATAATACAGTCAAGTTCTGAATAATTCCAAAAACGACAAAACCATTTCCATCAAAAGATTAGACACATATATATTGAAGGATTGAAAATTTGGCATTTGAGATGTCAAAACAAGATGTCAAACTTACCTACCTGAATCTTATCCAATCTTTTCATTTAAAAACTTTACAACCATTGGAAAAGTCGTTCAATCTGTTAATCAATATGTAATTCATTGTTTCATCGATTATCTAATTTTGAAACGGTTTTAAAATATTTATTCTTCGTTTCACGACTAGCATGGGAACTCCATGATGAAAAAACATTGGTCATTATGTTGTTAGGAGTAAAAAAATAGAATCGTTTAAATACGGCCAGTAAGTCTCATACATTACTTGCATTAAACCGTCTCCATTTTTCACATTTTGTAATTTTTCACATGTAGGAATGGCACAATTAACGGAACCTAAATTAGAGCTATCACTATACAACCAACGTATTGTAAACAACTACACAGCTTGAAATGGTTTACTTGAAGCTCGTTGTTAATTAATATTTACCCAGGAAGGGATTTTCAGTTCTCAAACTGAAAGATTCCATGGTATCATGGAAACCCAATGTATTATTTCCTTAAACTGTGAAGGCCTGGCCTTGAGACGAAATCTTACAACAAAGTAAATGTCAAAACAAACAAAAATAAAATAAATAGAAAAATTGGGCAGATGTTATTGAGATGTTGTTAATTTCTCCAAATGAACCTTGTAGCCCTGAAGAAAAGAGAACAGATATTGATGAAGTTCCTATGACACAATAGTTTACGAGATTCAAGTTTTAAGCTTGCATGGAGGCAGGGAAAGTATGACTTTGTTTATTCTTGTAGTAGTTTTGATGAAACTAGAATATGATTTGATAGGAAATTGTTTGCGATAAAATCTCAAATTTTTAAAGAAGTGATTTGCTTTTTCATCACTTTCTGTATTCCTTTCAAATGTTGATTATACAGAGAGTGAGTTTTTTTCTACAGAAAAGAACGACGTCAGAACATAAGAAACAAATTCTCATGATTAAAAAAATACATTTATCTATGATTCCATTATCTTGATAATTTATTTCTAATGGAGAGTGAAGGAAAAGAAGTTAGCAAGCTTGAAGAAGATTCAGCACCATTTGCTAGTAGTACTTCAAGTGAATACATTGATATTGATGAATTTTTAATACGCAGTGGAGAATGCGGATTATATCAAATACGTTTTGTTATACTTATGAAACTGTTAACATTTCCTTCCTCTTTCCCAGTGTTCATATTTTATTTCATTGGAATAGATCCATCGTGGACAAAACATTCTGACTCAAGTAGTCATCCAAAAATGGATAATGAAAGATGTCAGCTCAATCGATCAGAGTGGAGCTATAACTATTCCAAATCAACAATTGTTACAGAGGTAAGAACTTCAAGCAATGTACCAAAAGTGTACAGTTATCATTTCAAACATTGGCAAACTACAATGATTTAACTACCTGCGTAATGGAGTGTTCTTTTTTCATTGAACCTGTTCCTCAGGAAACTAAAAAAATGTATTAAGTTTTGAGAAAATATTATATATTTCATTCTCTGCTTTAGTATGATTTGGTTTGTGAAAATACATGGTTACTAGGGGTGATTGGATCTTCTGTGTTCCTCGGTTGGGGAATTGGAAGTATTTTGACAGGTTACCTGTCGGATATTTATGGTAGAAAGACTGTCATGATTCCATGTATTCTTGGAGATCTCGTGTGCTTATTTCTACACGCATTCATAAGACCAATATGGCTGCTTATAATTGTCCGCTTCATAATGGGCGTTTTTCATTCTGGGCCAGCATTGAATGCTTTTATTCTGCTAGTTGAATTTATTGGACCTAACTGTCGTGTCTTAGCAGCAAATATTGCTGGATCTGTATGGGTGATTGGTGCTGCAGTTTTGTCAGCGAAGGCATATCTGATAGATGACTGGCGATTACTATGCGCTGTTAGTTCTGCACCCTATTTCATGTTACTGTTCATTGGATGGTAAGTTTCACTTGATTTGAATTTTTTTAATGTCCAGAGCAAGAGACAAGCCCAACTCATAACAACTTCACATACTATGGCAACGTTTGACTATGTAAAAATTGTGTTAACAGTTGGAGGTCGAGAGGTTGAGAAGCTTTAAACGGAAGTTATTCTATCTGGTTTAGAAGAACATACGAAAAAACATAAGCATAAAATAACTTGGCGTATTTCTATTAATAGTTGTTTTCCAGAATCCATTCGTTGGTTGAACACAAACGACAGAACAGCAGAAGCTGAAAACATTTTACAAAAAGCTGCAAGAACCAATGACAAGAACATGGAAAACATACATATTAAACCGGCAACAGTTTCTCAATCATCAGCACTGTCATATCTTGATTTATTTCAAAGTTGGAGAGTTGCTAGAAAAGTGTTATCACAAGCGTTTATGTGGTATGTATGTTGTCATAGCAATATTTTCAAACTGTTTTGATACAGTTCACTTTGAAATACATCGTCAAAATGAATGTTTTGTAGTGTGACACTAAACGTCTTGTTAAGGTTCATCAGTGGAATGGTTTATTACACATTTTCATGGGCATTTGCAGACCTTGGAGGGGATGTCTATATCAACTTTTTCTTGTCAATTGCTGTTGAAGTTCCTATGCACATCATTGCAGTCATATGTCTACAAACGTGAGTGTATTTTCTTTTAGTTAGATCATTCATTCATCCTGCATTCTTCTAAACAATTTATTTCTTCATTCTGTCTTTATAGGCTTGGTCGCAAGAAGACATCATATTGCTCATTTCTTCTTACTGCTTTGTCTTGTTTAGTAGTTGGATGCCTGTCAGCAAAACCCAAATTTTCAAGTAAGAATTCACTATTCCAAAGTTCAAACAAAAGGGCATAAAATCTTAGTTCTTTTAAAATATTAAAGCATAGTAAGCATTCATAATAATAGCAGTTAAAGTTGGAAACACGGTAAAATCACCTGGCCTTTAATTGGACTTTAATTGGGCCTATTTGATTGGCGGTTGACGTGATATTTAGTATCTCCTTCAATGCAGAACATTAATAGGCTTTCATACTCTTAATGTTCTACGACATTTATTGACCACGTAAAATACATTAACGTGAAAGTTAAATATGTCTGCATGTTTGTTGTTATTCTTAAGCACTGCGTTACACATCTGATGTGAGATATAAGATATTTTCCTGTTTCACAACATGCACCTTAATTTTTAGACTATCGTCTGTTGTTTGGTTTGTGTGGTAAATCTGGTATATCCTTAGCTTTCATGTCTATTTACATGTGGTCCGCAGAAATCTATCCTACTGTTGTTCGGTATGTTGAAACAGCTTATGTAAATATTCTTGAAATCCTCAGATATAGACATTTTTATAACTATTGAAAATTTGTTGAGCTTTAGTGACTACTTTACAGTTGTGGCCTTAGTTTACATTCTATCATTCATAGTTTCAGGAATTCAAGCATTTAACGATGTGATGCTTGCTAAATAAATTAAACCTTAAGATAATACATATTTTTCATCCATTTTCAGTCTGGTGATATGTACATGTCTTTATAATGTAACTAATGTTTAGAGAGCAAACATGCAGCTTCATGATTATAATATATAATCATCTATATTATAGATCATCTTCGTTCTATTTATTTTCTTCATAGAACCCAAGGGATGGGAATTAATATCATCACAAGCAGAGCAGGAGCAGCAATGTCACCATTTGTTAAGATACTGGATCATTTCCATCCATCTGCTCCGTTCTTTTTTATGGCAGTACCCTCATTCATCTCCTTTCTCCTTTGTTTTGCACTACCAGAAACACTTGGGCAAGCCACACGAGAAATGTTTGAGCAACTTGAGGAGGATTAGTTAATTGGTAGCAAGAATCATTATCATTAAACTCAGGATCCTTGTTAGCATAATCTTTTGGGTGATTGCATCAACACAACACAACAACACAACATCCTTGGTCTTGATTTTAACCTTAGCAACAATGAGAAATAAAGGATGAAATTATTCTGCAAATCAAAAGCTTAGAAATTCAGGTTACATTGCACTTTATAGAGTCTGATTGATTTATAAACCATAACACATTAGACAACAACTTTTTTGTAAATATACATATACTAACATATAATGTTGTATGTTAACATAAATGATCATACTTTATCTCTCAATTGTTATAAATAGAAGGAGTAAAAAGAGCCCTTTTAGCACTCTTTGATTTGTCCTTTATGGAGATCATGATAAGGTAATGATTATTTCGTGGGGAACTTTGCTTTGTGGGGAAATATGAAGTAGTTTTCAATACATAAACAAATGCAGCATTTGAACTTGATTAGTTAGATACATTGTAGAATATTTAATTTTGTTTTTATTAATGCATAAATTTTGTTTGTAAACTTTGATGTTTATATAGTCGCACCCAATTATTGATGCAATAGATTTAACAACGAATTGGGGATTAAAGAAATTTTTCAGGAAATAATAGGAGACTAGGAAAAATTTAGCAATTTTCCCCAAACCTTTTTTTCAGCCAGTGATTATGCATTATATGATTGGGAACACATGCGCCTTATATATTGCACGAACACGATTGCAACATTGTGATACACACAAAGTGTCTTCAAAATACGATCTACAACTGAATACATACACAATCGTTATAGAAACGCTACAAATTCGAAATCAGCACTAAAATATTGTTGTTGAAATTAACAATATTAACATTAACAATAACCCTATTACTGACATCATCAAAGCTTTGTATCATTACGCGTAAAAGTATAAGTTGTTCTAAACGCTTTACGTGCCACTGATTACGCCAGACTTAAAAAGTGACCAAAAGTACAGTATCACAACGGATATGACACTTGGACGTTGTGCAAAGAACATGCAAAACTGCTCATGATGCAAAAACGTTTTCCCAATGTTACTATAAGACGTAGACTCCCTTTGCAAACGATCCAAACAAAAACGATTATTATTTGTAACATTGAAATATTTTCAGGCAGGTTAATATTACCGACTGCAATACTGCTAATGAAGCGAAGCCTATGCTGAAGGAGTTTGTAGAAATTAATTAAAATACGTTGAAGGTGCAAACAAAATTCTCCCTAATCATTGTTGTTAGCAGACGATTACCACCAGGATTAATCAGTTGGTGAAGATGGTTCTTCATCTGTGTCAATTGTTGCGAAATCATATGATATTGAATGAGGTATATGATGGTATATGATGTTGTTTTATTAAATTGTGTTAACTGACCATTGAAGTGTCTGTTACGAAACGTGTTGCATTTTTCGAGGAAAATAAAACTCCACAGTTACGAAAAAACATGGTCATACGTTTTAATCAAATCTTTCTAGTTTCTAAAAATCGCTGGTGACTTTTACTGAACAAGATATGCTCCATCTTAAGAGTCACATTTAGAATTATTTGGATAAAAGCTTTACCTTTTCTACTTAGCAAATATTTTTTAGTAAACTGCATCACAAATTACGTATGAATTTCGCCAATATATATGATTTCAGTGAAAGTCCAAAACGTTGGTATCATCTTTTGCGCAAAGTGTCCGTCCAACACATTCAAAAGAGACTTCATTAAATTTTATATTCACTCATGCAATTTGAAAAATAGCGGCTGAATCCTTCAAGCTATCAATGAAAACCTCTGGTAATTAACTCATTTTATTGCCCATTTCACTCTGAAGTTACAGAAACAAATGTGTCCGTCCGACATAAAAGTTCAAAAACTGGAAAAGCTTGATGCGATAAAAGGTACTCCATACAGCACCAGTATGCAAAAATTGAAATTTAACAAAGTACGAAGAGGAGTGGCGAGGAATGGCTTTCAGTGCCTTATCGCCACCGCTGATGACCCAAAGTTTTCTTTTATATATCGGAAGGACCAAAATGTTTTATACCATAAGAGAAAATCTTTCAATGTACATTGCTTAAACTTTACCATAAGATGAGTAATATTATTTGGCACTACTTCACATTGGTCTTGCTTTAATGTCTTGGCACTGAAATTTATGTTGCAGAATGTTCGTCCGACATTGGTCGTCTGACATAGTTAAATGATCGTACTTTTACCGTCGAAATTCTCCATTTAAATTGTCTTTAAAATTGTCGATGTTAATGTTTGTTTTCGTTGTAATAAAAAACTAGAAATCTTAATTCAATTTTGAGATGTGATCAAAAAATCAGTAATTCCTAAGTTTTTTCACCTCCATCCAACCCGAAATCAATTTTGTGAAAAAAAATTTTTGCAGTTAAGGCATTTTGAAAAAAATACAGTTACCCCTCGCTAACTCGACATCACGAGGTGCCCTGGGAAAATGTCGAGTTAGGCGGAAGTCGAATTAGCGAGGATATTTTTTGATGTAATATTTTTGTCCACCGCCCCAACCATCCCTATTATTTTGCTTTTATTAGGTTCGGACAGTACCTAGAAGAATTAAATAAGAAAAAAGCTAACATATTTCTTAATTTGGAAGATATTTTTATCAGACAACAAGATTAAAGTTCATTGGTTGCCTGATACTGCTGTCTAAGAATATTTATGTATCCTGCTTTGCCAATGAAGTGAAGCAAAATGTCCGTCCGATATAAAAATAGGTTTTGTAACGGACCCTAAAGCTTAACGCACTGTTGAACTCTGTTGAATTTGCATTTAACAATCTGCAGACATGTTCTCAATCCCCGATTTTTATATCATTGGAAAGCTGACTACATTTCCTATCCAAAAATTATTATTATATTCAAGTTATTTCAGTTTTAAATTTAACTTAAATTTTGCGTGGCAGTTTTTCAGACTCATAGTGTATGTATGAGGTTTATTTACAATATTTAAACAGCATCGCTGTAGAAACGAAAATTAAATAATTCAAAGCCATTTCAAGATTAGATAATAATGATGAAACAATGAATTACATATTGATTCGTTCCAATTTAAAAGATTGAATGACTTTTCTGTCATTTGTGAAAAGTTTAAACGAAAAGATTGGACAAAATTCATAAACCAAAGTAAGTTTGAAATCTTGTTTTGACATTTGGAATGCCAAATTTTCAATCCTTCGATATAAAAGCGTCTAACTTTTTGAGGCAAAATAGTTTTGTCGTTTTTAGAATTTGTCTGCATTAGTGCTCCAATAATTTTCAAAAAATAATTTTTTTTCTTGTTTTCTTTTAATCAACTATTGGGAAGAATAATAGACGAGAATTGGAACATTTGGAATGTCACGATGCTGATAAAGATTGTAGTAAGTGTTTAAATTTTTTTAGGAAAATCTCTACCTAAAGTTACATAAGTACACGACCCCACGACTAATATTACAATGTATCCCAAAATGTTTGAAGTGATTTTCTCTAAGTATGGGGATTTAGGGCATGACTATATCAGTCGGGTTGATCTTTTGCTATTTGGTACACGTTTAAATGCGAAATAGTGTATCAACCTGGGTTGGTGTCGAAAAATGTCAGAATTTTTTATTGATATTTCTTATATTCCGCAAGCGCTAACTTATTTGAAATTATAGGATTCGTGGTTGTTGTGGAAAACAGCAGGCCCCTCCGGTTGACTCAGTGGAATGATAAATTATGACTAAAACTCTAAGACTCCCTATTCTTTATTACTGCTAGATCAGGGCTTCAAAATATTATGACTCCCTTTTTTTGTATAAGGGATTGTTCACAAATGACATCAACCATTTTTTCAAGATTTTTGAACTTTGCGTTGTCCCCTCCCCCTCAGTTAACGTTCCCCTAAAAAAAAACAAAAAACAAAAACAAAACAAAACAATCTCCACCCCACTGACCACTGAAAGGTCCTTTGGTTTCTTAGTTTCTTACGCATTTTTAATTAGACGTAAAAATATTTGCAATGATTAAGCAACACGGAAGGACTTTCCCACGCCACGACGGACCACATCAAGATCACATATTCCGTGTAAAAATTTTCATAAGAAACTTTTACTTAATTAGAAAAATCAAGATTCTGAAAATTGTGAAGGTTGAGGTCAACAGTAGTAAGTTGGTATAAAAGTTTACAGTATTGAGAAATCATTGCGTTTCGACTTTGATTATGTCATTATTTGTCATTTTTCTTGAATCGTTTATTAGCATATCAATCATCTAAGATGTTTTTCATCGATGTTTATATAACATATAACATAACAGCTAGTTACAAATTCTCAAAGTACTGTACCCTGATTTATATTTTTAATCTTTAAACTAAACGTAAGATTAAACCTTCAGTTGGCAAATTATGGCTAGGTTTCATAAATTACCTGTTGGTGGGGACTCAATAGTCTTGTTTCACGCACCCTTGTCATATCTATGTTGCAAAGAAAGTTAACTCTGCACCTTTTTTTGCATAATGCCATGCATGCTATCTTTCGTCTTTGTTCTAAATGGTTAAAAATTATGACTGCGCGAAGACTAAGGGGGTGTTTATATGGAAGCGAGCTGGCCCGGTTAAACGGGCTGGCTCACTTAGCCGAGATCTCACTTACATTAAGAAATATATGTTTTTATTCGAATGTGTTTATATGAAAACCGAGCCAGCCCGCCTAAGCGAGATCTCGGTTTAATTTGCCGAGATCTCGCTTCAGTGGGATGAAAATTTTCTATATAAACATCCACAACCGGGCTAGCCCGGCTGAGCGGGCTAATTTCATAGCATGCGCATACTATTTGATAAACAAAAAAATACAAAGGTGAGCCAGCCCGCTTCCATATAAAGGCGAGATGAAATTGTCTCGGCTAAGTGAGCCAGCCCGGCTAACTGGGCCAGCTCACCTCCATATAAACACCCCCTAAGCATTTCAAATTGCCAAGTGGATTCATTTATTTACTTACTTCGGGCAAAAATCTAGTTTAGTCAACTGGAAGTTTTTAAGGATAGTCATCACCTCTATAATCGAAAAAAAAATCAAATTTCTTTTTATTTCATAAAATGATAAAGCTTTCAAGTCAAGGAAAGGCTATTTTAATGAGTGTTTTTCGTAAATCTTTTATTTCGTCAGAACTAGGACTTATTTAGAAAAACTGTAGTAATGTTTTTTAAATTAGTAAACATAGAACACAATAACATAAAAATGTCGCAGAAAATATTTTTCAAAGAGTCCGTGGAGTTTATGCCTATTCAAAATGCCCTTATCCGCAAAAAATAAATATGTTGGAAATAGGATTATATACATTATAGATAGGACATTTTATAAGGTTTTCAAAAATATACACTTTGTTGATGAAAAAATAACCACATCAAAAGTTATGGACACATAACTGAAAACATGCAGCAAAGGGCGATGACTATCCTTAAATCAATTCCATTATTTTTCTTTAAACACCTTGGTAGTGCCTTGCTATCAACTTTAGCCTCGATTCCATACATTCTATTATTTCACTATATACATTTCTTATTACTTAGTAATATTTACTTATTATTTCCATTCCACATTTGGGATGATTAAAATTCTTGAAACGAGGCTATCCTCACTGATATATTCTAGAACACACCATATTACAAACATTACTCAAGCTCTTCTACATTATCAAGTGTAAAGTGCAAAAGCAAAAATTGAAAAGTTATACAGTATGAATCTGAAAAACTGTTACGAAAAATTCAAATTAAAACTGAAACTGGGTTATCGTAATAATTTTTACACCATCGCATGTCAGCCCCTATCACAATGACCTTGTTCGACGAACATTGTACAGAATAATATGACGCACTGCGTGGACCGCTGCCTCGTTAATTCTTCGTAACAACTTGTAACGGCATTATTCCGGCCAAATTAAACCGAAAATGAAAGCGAATAAAAAAGTTTCACAGTATTATTGGAACATTTACAGAGAAGAAATTGTAAAACTTTTGCAATGCTTTATGATGATAATGGACAGAGTTTATGTTAAATATAAGATATTTTATAGCAAAAAGATCGATCACGCTTAAGAACTCAATCTCAATCTTTATTTATGATAAATTATTCTTAAGAAAGGGCATAGGAAAGTGTTGATTCTAAAATTATGAAAGAATTCTAAGAAACAGTTTCGTTGTTTTGGTCACTTATGAAAGTGAATATCAGTATTAAGATAATCAATTTATTTATATTTTGCTTGAATCATTCAGCCAGTTCATAATAGTTTTGGTAGAATTTTATATATTATATATACCAATACAACACACCTTTTTTTATAAGAACCAGTGAAATCTGACCTGAGGTTGACTGTTTTTATTTTTTGGGCCTTTTTCAGCCTGAATTGTTCTGTTTTTGTTCTTTGCACAATTTCAGATTTCAGCCTTATTTTGTTCTTATTATGACTTCCAGAAAATGAAATCTTTTTAAAAACAACTTGTGAAAAGCATGGTTGCTGTTCGGTTATGACCCGATAAGAGTATGCAAGGTGAAAAAAAAACTTCTAAGCCATTTACCAGTGAGAGAATTCACATAATGAGTTGTTCTTATTTTATTAGAAAATTTAGGCTTAGGCTGTTATTAGTTTTTTGAAACATTGATTTGAGCCTTAGGCTGTTCTTATTTTGTTCTTATTTTTTGGCCAAAAAGCTGAGGCTCGTGTTCTTATAAAATTGTTCTCATAAAACAAGAAGCGTGTACACCCCATAATGTTACTACTTCTCATTGTAGGAGTTCTACTGTGCATTTCAAACATTTTTTGTTATATTGTTATTGTTACAACCAAAATGTTTGTTGTGTGGATGGAGACCCACCATTGATGGATTCAAAGCAGGTTAGCTACTGTATTGCTGCAGCACCTATTATTATAAACATGGAATTTTTCTTGTAAACAGTATTGGAATTACTGTTTGCTGCTTTCCTTGTTTTAATTTTTGTTATAACAGAGCTTCCATTAAGCTTCTTTGTCGATGTTTAATGCTGGTGTATCAAGGGGGCTTTGGCGCACTTTTGCAGAGCAAAGAAAATTCAATTCAATTTTCAAAATAATTTTTTTGACTTTAACCCCAACTATGGTGGGGCCTCCTAAGTCACTGCCATAGCCCCTCCATTTTCAAGGGCAAGCCGTGTCCCCTGCAATGGGACATTTTGGACTGAGATTGGTCAAAATTGTCTTCATATTTCTTAACAATAAAAATAGATATTCTCCTGAGATGCTAGTGCATTTAATTCATATACACATATTGAATTTAGAATGTCAGTTTCCTCTCGACACACAATATGATGACCTATCAAAGTTATCTTTTCCGATGCTAACTGTTTTCAGTGGACTCAAAAAATCTTGCCTTAGTTGTGAATTAACAATACAGATTCGTTATAGTACAGATGAAGAACACTTCAGAAGCTTGCATAATAATAATACTAATGTGAGTTCCAGATTGATAATGAAACCTTTTGTCAATGACTTATAATTAACTCCCTTTTTGCCCTGATCTTTACAGGTGTTGATAAGTCCTAATGGAGAATGGTTCCTTTGGTTTGATGAACCTTTTGTTGCAAAAGAATTAGAAGTAACTGCTTCTGGTTTATCATCTACTCAGACTTTTCAGCTGTATGGTTGCCCTGCTTGGAGATGTAAGTTCTTATTTTGGAGACTTTCTAGGGTCGGATTAGTAATTTATTCGTAATTTTGGGTCAGCAATGTGCATGTTGAAGTATATATGTTTTACGCTTTACAACAGTATTTGAAAGAACAATGCAAAATTATTTATGAACTCAAACACTAAATCATTATTATTGTTTCAAATAAAATTATTGTAGTATTTTATACTTTAATATCCCTTAATTAAAAAATGGCATGTATACTAGATTATTAATTGTTTAATTATTATTATAATTGTTAGGTATTGTTTTACGTGACAGGTCACATTCAGTTGCTATTGTATCTGTTTCCCAGGAGGGGCCAAGGGAGGGGCCAAGTGGATGACCTCCTGCAATACCTTATGTATCAGGTACCCAATTTCCCTCAAATGGTATGTTTCCACCCGGCGCTATGGTACATTCACTTACAGATGGTGAATCGCTGACAAGGAAAATTTAAACGCAACCTCTAGCATGAATTCGAAGACTGGTAACCACCTAACTACAAATTTTAAAAGGTTTACACCAAGAAGGTTTAATTGTCTGAAATATTGTTGATTGAATGACATGTACAGGTGATTGCCCGAACAAAACAAATGAGAAGTCTAGAAAAGTGTATAATAAGTGATGAGAAGTTTCAAAATTTTTCAGGAAATTTATAAGCATTGGTATAAAAGCCAAAAACATTGTGGAAAGAAATAACATAAACTTAATGGGACCAATAATGATATTGTTCCGTCATCTATCGTTACATTGTAATTACATGACTTCATATGCTAGGCAACCAGTTTTGATTCATGCAAATGTTCTGTTTTAAACTGCTTTTATGTTTACTTTAGCAATAAAATGTCTGAAGATGGAATATATATAAGTATTTCAATGCTGAAAATAGATGTTTGTTTTATTTACTAGAAATTTATTTATTTCTAAATAAAAGACCTTTTTATAAACAGTTTTATCAGATTAATCTTAGGCTGGAATACATTATCATTTTAATGGATCAATGTAACTGTTTTAAATTGTTCTATTTATGATGGTTTTGCCCACGGGACTATATTTCTATTTAATTTGCTATATGTATCACATTTTCTTTTATTTAAAACAATTTAAACTGATCCATTAAAATGATAATGATAATGTGTGAGTGAAGCGAAAATAATTGCAAACTGAACAATGACTAACACAGTTCAAAAATTAGATGGTATGATAGAAATGCTACTAAAAAAAAGATAAACCTATCAGGCTTCAATGCATGATGGGATTGAAAGCAATAAACCTATAAAATCAGTGGAATTGATAAGAATGGGAAATAGCAAAATATTTGTTAAAAATCAGTATTCCAATGTTTTCTCTTCCATTAGATAATTAAGGGAATTTCAATTTCGGATTTTTATACCTTCACTAGCACTAATACACCTCCTATGTTTGGAAAAAAGTAATTTTTACAACCATTTAATCTATTGCCATGCTAAAGAGACTGAAATGAGCACCAGAAACTAATTAGTTTTTATGACAAACATCACTTTTGTGATGATGAACTGTTCATTTTCTGAGTGTTTGATATAATGTTACTAAACTCCATTCGTAAATCTTGTACACTCCTTGTATTTTGGTTAATATCTCAATGATTTTAATAAATGACCCCTTGTTGGAAAGATATGGTTTAGTGAAACATTACGTTTTCAATTTGTTTTGAAAATTTTTAAAAATGGGTAAGAAAAATGAAAATGAAAATGATCTGCTTTTTTCCTACGGAAGCTGGGAAGCTGATTTTTGGCATGATGCTAGAGAAATCTGATCACAATATTTCAAAAATTTAATCTTGTTGAAGATGTCGTTCTTCAAAGACAACCTTGTAAACAAACCAAAAAACGATGAATGTTCTTCAAAAAAAACGGGGGTAATACTCGATGTATATGTATAATGATATGATGGAAATTGTTATCATTAATGATTGCAATGTAATTTTCCACTAAGCTATATCTTTCCAAGAAGGGGTCATTTATTAAAATCGCATAATTCCACATTGAGTTATTTACCAAAATACGAGGAGTGTACAACGTTTACGAATGGACTTTAGTATTAAAATATTACTAACGTTTTCCATTATATCAATAATCTTTCTCTATTGTACTATACTCAAAGGTATACCATATCTTTAAATGTTGATTAAGTAACTAGACTAGATTAGTAATGTAATGTCTTCCGCATTGTTTTCAATTTCCTTGACCAAGACAGATGTTGTTTAGATCTAGTGACTGCCAATCAGTTTTGTTATTTCTCTTTACCCTTTCAGATGCACAAGCACTTGGTATGGAGAGTGGCCTGATCAAAGATAGTGAAATCCATACTAGGAGATCATATGGAGATTCATACAATGCATTCGCTGCAAGATTTAATACTGGAAGAGACTTTGGCTGGTATCCAAGCAGGGAAATACGAACAACAACTCAAGATGATCCACATATAAGGATCACAATAGACATTGGTGAAATCAAGAAAGTTGTTGCAATTGGTGTTCAGCAAACAGGTTCTTATGCCTCAGACTTCACAATAAGTTACTCCAAAAGATATGAAATTATCTATTTTTACTCTGGTGACCAAAGCAGCAGAGATTCCACCAGTCAGCAAGTAGCAAAGGTTTGTGTAGCGTTAACTGAAAGATTCTAATCTTTTTAATGTTATACTACTTGTTAATTATTGACTGACCCAAAAAATTAAATGAAGAATTGTACAAAGTCCTAAATACTGTGAAAAAACATTCTTATCAAACTGTTATAATAAAGTCATATGATCAACATAGTAAATTTTAAATTCCAAATATTAATTTTGGGTTTCAGTACAAAGAAAAAATTAAGAGTGCGTTTACATGAGAGCCGTAGTGAACTCAAACCAGTTTGAAATTTTAAGCTGTTTGAAATCGCCATTCTGTTTACATGAGAAATTTCGATATGGTCTTGGCGAGTTTTGTCGAGTAAAATTCGAAACAATAGATTTACTAGTTTCTAGCTCTCTATACGAGTGCGTTTTTACATAAGAGCCATGCTGAACTCACAACGGTTTGAGATTTCAATACGGGTAGAAATATTTTCTATACACAATTGAATAACTTTAGCACATTCTGCATTTTTATTTCATATGTGTCAGCAAAATTTAATTAACATGCGCATGCTTGTTAACACATTTTATGATAAAACAATGAAATGTGAAAACTTTCACACCTTTCCAAGCTGTATCGAAATCATCACAGGAAGAATTTCAGTACGGCCATTATCATGTTAACAGCGCTGAAGGTTTGACCTGGAGCCGTAGTGAAATAATTACCTGTATCGAAACTCGTAACGGGAGGATTGAAATTTCAAACTGGTTTGAGTTCACTACGGCTCTCATATAAACGCACTCTAAGACAATTAATAAATTAAATCCATCGCAGCAAGTAATCAAGGAAAACAAAAAGACACAGTAAGTATGTGACTTCTATAAGTTTAGGAAATAAGGTTTTTTTTAAGTCTTGAATAGCATAAAGAACCTACAGTATTCACCCGTCCAATAACATCAATCCAAGGCAATAACTGACCAAGAAAAACAAAAATATAATATATGGTATGTGACATTTGTACGGGCTACTACATGAATGCTTAATAATGTCTAAAATAATGTACTTAATTTTAAAAATATTCGGACAAAATCAGACTTAGAAGACTTAATCCAATCAGCATTTTTCCCACTCTCCAGGAAGTAGTTGAAAAAAACCCATCAGTGCTGTTGTTTTTGTGCTTCTAATATTTCAATTTAATTCTTCATGATTCAATTCTTGATAGGTTCTTGATAGTCTAAGTCAACACATGAGAAAACAATTCACTGTTTTTGTTTTTTGCTTTAGCTACTTTGAAATGATCAAGTTTGCTTAGTACACTGACCAATGAACATTCTGTTTATATTGTAACAGATATTGTAATATTGAAACTGGCTTTTTCCTTTCACCTATTCAAAAACATTTTGAAGCTAGTGAGAATTTTCTTCTGTGAAGTTTTCCTTAATTCTAATACACCTTATTTCGTTTACAAAATTCAAGAAAGCTACACAAATTTTAAATGCAACATCACCACACTCCTCTCATTAAGTATGATTTTACTAAAAAAGTGGTCTTTACAGCAACAAAGTTAGTGAAACTTATCAGACATTGCTACAAGGGATTACAGATATTTTTATAGGAAACTGTGAAATCCAGTTTGAAAAGACATTTTTCAATCAGTTTAATACTTATCCCATAAAAAATACAGCAAACTTCAATTATAAATGTATACATGATGTCCTTATTTGAAAATAATAATTTGAAAAAGTGTCTTATTTTCAATCAAAATTAAGAAACTTATTTTTTCTATATTATAGGTGATAAAAGTTCCAACATTGGAAGATGATATGACAACATTTCATTACCAGTTTAAATACCAATTATTGGCTCGATTTATTACATATTCACCACTTATTGACAATAAAAAGTACCCTAAGATTCGATTAGAATTATATGGCGTTCCAAGATATTCTCGTATGTAAACAAAACCTATATTACCGGGTGTGTAAAAAAAAAAAAACGCGCCTAAAATTGAAATTTTGACGTAGCTTTTTCTAATTCAGCTATAACTTTCAAACTTTGTAATTATCACTGTTAGCCTATTACTAAACTTTCCTAAAAGTTTCATTTATATACCATGCTTAGTTTTAAAGATACAAACATTTTACCAAAAAGCTTGAAAACTAATTGTTTATAGATTTGACGTCAATTTTTTCTCTTTGAAGAAACTGCTTTACAAGTTTACTTTTTCCTACTTTCAATTCAATAATAAAACCAAGAAAATACAATATGATGAGTAAATGATTACATTGGTTATATTTTTCATTGTTCATGAATAGATCATTTTGATGGATGATCCATCATACTCTCCAACAGCTTTGAGTCTTCCAACAAACTCTTTCATCGATTTACGAATCGGTTTCAAATTGGTGGTGCATTCTTTCCAGACGGATTTGATTTTTGCTATCATTTCATCCTCCGATTTAAATGGTTTCTTGAGGCGTCCGTGATAAACTTTTCTTTTGATCTCATTCCAAAATAATAGTCCAAAGGATTATAATCAGGGCTTCTAGGAGGCCATTGGTCTTTTGCAATGAATCTTCGAGGAATTGTGTCATTCAGAAAATCTTGGACAAGATTACTCGTATGGGATGTGGCACCATCTTGAATAAATATCCAGTCATTACGAGGATACACTTTTTTGATAGCAGGAAAGAGTTCACGTTTTAAATGTGATTTGTAATTTTGTGCATAAACTTTCAGACCTTCACGGCTAACAACAATTGGTCTGGTAACGCCGTGCCAGGTGAGACCTGCGGAAATCATGACCTTTACGGACTGATGATTGGTTTCATGGAACAGACTTGCTTCTGGTACATCCTTCTTGCCTCCTTTGCAGTAAACTTGATCATTTTGGCTATCTAACGGAGAGGAAAATCACTCTCGTCCTGAAAAACAGCCTGTTCGATCATCCTCGGATTTTTTTTTAAATTTCTCAACAAGGCCAGCAGCTCGATCAACATGTCTTTTTCTCATTGACTCGTTCATTTGAGGGGTTTTAAGTATTTTAAACTTGCTGTAACCTTTATCCTTCAGGATTCTGCAAACTGAGGAATGCGAGATTTTGAGTTCTTTTGCAATGTTTCAGGGTGTTATGTGTCCCAGGGTCGTCCTCCTGTGAGCATATCATTTCCTAGACCAAAACTTCATTCTTCTCTGTTCTTGCACCTCTTGGTCTACCAGAACCTCTCCTTCTCTCCATGTTGCCATCTTCTTTAAATCTTTTGATAAGACATTTCACTGACGAATAATTCCAATTCTTTTCTGGGTTTTGCTTGCATATTTGGTAACCGTGTATCCTTTCTCAACATAATGTCTAATTATTGCTTTATCATCTGCTGAAAAAACCATCTTTTTGCAGGCTTCAAAGCTTCAGAAGATTTGCTGCCATATTGAATTGCTGGTCATCGTGGAGTTTGTGTAAACAATTTTGGCAATGTAGTGGCTTCTTAAAAATAACACTGCAAGCATACAATACCCACTGCAACTCGCTCAACAAGGTTCAAGGCTGGTGACGAAAGTAGTGCTGGAAAAATTGACGTCAAATCCATAAACAATATTAGATTTTCATGCTTTTTAGTAAAATGTTTGTATCTTTAAAACTAAGTATGGTATACAAATGAAACTTTCAGGAAAGTTCAAAAATAGGCTAACAATGATAATTAAGTTTGAAGGTTATAACTGAATTGGAAAAAGCTACGTCAAAATTTCAATTTTAGGCGCGTTTTTTTGGACACACCCAGTATAATGTGTTTCTGTTATGAAACTTGAGATTTCTCTATTCTCTTTCAGCTAGTCATCATTGGATTCATGAAGATCCAAGGACAGATAAATACAGTTATATGGACTTTCTATCTTCAGAAAAATGGCGATATGAAAGGAATGCTTTGCAATTTGTAGGCAAAAAAAAAACAACCAAGCATTATAAAACATCACTATTTTCAACAAATGATTGTATTGTTAACCCAAATGCTTGCAATTCAGGATTGACTGTCTCGTTTATGGCACATGGTGATTTAGTGATTTTTCTTTATAAAATAGTGTAGAGTTTATCTTTACTATTGTGTTTTAACCAAATTTTGTCTCCTAGGAACACGAAAAGATATAATACACAGTTTGTCAAGAAGTTTTACCCAAAACAGAATGTCCAAGTTAACGGCAGATGGCAACTGTGTTCATGGTTCTCTATTAGACATAGAAACGAATTTAATGAATGCAATATATTTTCCAGAAGCAAAGATAGTCAGGAGTATCACCATTTTAAATGGATATTTGCAAATGTATCCATTCCATTCCCAAGCTACTTCTACTGTTATAGTTCATCTTCGCATTTTCTCTGGCAAGCCCATTGAATTTGTTAATAATTGTGAATATTCCAATGCTAATGATGAAGTTGTGGCTGGAGAAGTAACACTGAGTTTTCTTAAGGACAAAGTTGTTGCTTATATGAAGGAGTATCTGAATTTGTTATACAACAGTATGCGTTGGAATTATGGTAATTCCATAGTTATTGTATTGGAGCCTGTGGCTGGGAAAACTGATAATGCAGTTATATCTGCACCACCAAAGATAATAGTGCAGACAGTTTATGGTATGTTGCACATTTTCTATGTAAAATTATAATTATATTTGTCAAGAGTTTTTAACAGCAGGCTAGATGAATTTTGCATTAAATCTTCTTTGATAAAACTGGTGCAAAAGCTAAGATTGTTGATTTGGTTTCAACAAGCTTCGATAAACATGAAGCCCAATCACTATATTAAAACTGTTCGCTGGATTTTGCTATCTGAAATTCCTTGCCACAAGTGCTAATTTCTTTACTCTGAATAATAGAGTAAGGATGTGGCTAATAAACATAAAAATGAAATGATTTGATTATTCCCTTCAGAATGAATTAAATATATGAATATATGTTTTTTTGGGTTAATTCACAAGTCAGAAATTTCTTTAGCCTGTACCACCACGAAAGAAGATGTAGTAGACTCGCTAGATGTGGTAAGATTTACTGCAGCACATGAAGACTGTGTAGACTATGAAGCCTATCGTGCAAAATGGAATGCAGAGGGATTTTGGCAAGATTGTACCAGAAATTCAAACTATCTTGAAGTGGATTTTGCAGTTTTTTATCATGTTTCTAAAATCAAAACAAAAACAAGTGATAAGAACCAAGCAGAAACATTCCATTTGAGCTTCAAGGCTGAAAATGATGCATGGAACTATGTATATGATGACGATGAAAAATATGTATGTAGATGTAATTAGTCATTATTTTGTTGGGTTTTTTTGTTATGATGCATTTTTGAGTTTTAATTCTGTTTTAAACCTGCTGCAGTTGTTTGAAATCATGAATTTGATTGAGGAACACCCATTACCATATGAAGTTTACAGTCGCTATATGAGGTTACATCCAGTTTCATACAAGGGAGATTACTTCCAGATCAAGATCCAAGTTATAGTGTGTACCAACAATGATTTTGGTGAGTTTAAATAAATTTAAAAACACAGATATATTTCATAAAATCTAGCACGAAGCTTTTCGTAACTGAGTTACATTGTCAAGTGATTTTGGTGAGTGTTTTTGTACTAGTAAGATTCTAGTAAGATTGTTTATCACCTTTGAATAAAATATGGTATTAGAAACTACTATGGGTGTTTCTTGGATGGTTGATTAGTTAAAGAAATTTTTCTTTTAGATGTAAAAATTTTTTTCAGAAAGTATCTCAGGAGAAAATATTGATTTGTTTTTATGTTTTTATCAACTCATGATCCCAAGACATCAACTATTTCAAACTTTTTGAACCCTTATCAGATTTTTATTCTTTAAAATTAGATGGTTTATTGTTTTTTATCTAGATGAAGTAATGCATTTCACTCAGGGTAGAGTATACCGGGTATCCCTTTCACCATTGAACTATTATATTTTTGGAAGAGGGGCTGACGGTAATTATTATAAATCAAGTCTTAGTGATCACAGGTGGAATGTTGTAAAGTTAGCTGATTATTTTGTGGAGGATATTACTGGAATATTGTACTGTCTTGATTATCAAAATGTTGTTTATGAAGATCTCACAACAAAAGTGATGAGTGACTGTCTTGACTTTGATGTGTATGATGGGAAGGTGGCCTGTGTTTCGTTGAATCAACAACTCATCATGCGCAATATTGATGGTAATGAAATTTTCAATCTGTCCTCTTGTGTAAACAAATTTGTTTTGTTCTTAACAATTTTGGATTCAGCCAAAAAATGATAAAATGAAATAAAGGACTGTGGAGTAAAAGATTTCCTTGTACTATGAAGAATGAAGTGTGATGCTACTTTCGATTTTTAATGTTTAAACATTGCGCAATTGTCAACTGAAATGAATGAACTTAATCCAGGCCTCTTTTTCTTCTTAAACAAGTATTTGCTCATGTTAGTGAAGAGATTTATAATGATTGATCAGAGGGAATTAAGAGATCAGCCTTCTATTATTGCCTAGGAAACTATAAAAGGAGGAACTGTTAAAAAATCATTTCTATTTTAGGATCAATTATAGAAGGACCAACCGAGATTGTTTATAAAGCTCGCATTTCAGCTATTAAAAAGTTGATATATGTGATAGGAGTCTCAAATCTGGTCTATAGTATTGACATAACATTGACAGGAACATGGAAATTAGTATCTGACCAACCTTGCATTCAAATCAAAGTTACCAGTGATGGAATTTTATGGTGTTTGTGGCATGGCTGGATATTTGAACTGAACAGTTATTACAATGACTTTGGCTTTGTTTCTTTTAATCCTGATTGTAAAGATTTTGATGTTGGAAAAGAATCTTTAGCTTGTAGTTTAGAAAGTGGAAAGGTTGACTTGTTTACTAAAGGTATTATATCTTATCATTTTAAAGGTTCTGTTGGACAGTAAACTGTTTGCTACTCTATTCCTAAAATAGAGAAAGAAATTATTTGAAAAGTCCATTGATTAATTCATTAATTTATGGGTTATAAGTTTAAGGTTCATTCATTCATTAAACATGGTAGAAGCAGTTGAAGAAGTTTTAGTTTTTTCAATTATTGTGTCTCCATGTAGGGTTTATAGCGAATCTTTGAATTCCGGAAAATGAAACAGGGAATGTTGGGTGAAAGAGAATGTGGCCATGGAGCATATGACTCTTCAAGGATTGAGATTCAACGATGCATATCTATGTTCACTTTTTTTAAAGCTTCGATAATCTTACCAATAGCTTTAACACACATATTTTTGTTCATCTACAATTGGTGCTTGCTTGGGGGGAATTTGTCCTAGACCTTTGTTCAACACGTTTTCCATTATTTAAATGTCGGCATTCTTTGAACTCTGCTAAATTACTTGGATAAGATCGAAACGGTTTGATTATTTTCTTTTTTTTAATAATTTTTGAATAGTTTACCAAACAATGCACGATAAACTATTTTGTAAATTATTCTAATTTAAGTAACTTTATGGAATAGTTTAGCAAATAATTTACCATCTAACAAGGCCTATCAGTATTGTGTTTTTGCAGTGTTTATGTGAGGTTATGATTATCTACTGCTTTTGATAGGATTTCGGTATTGAATAACAATCAGCAATATTATTACTAAGTTTAACAAACAAATGAGTGGAAATTATTTTAAGTTTTCTAATGCAGTAGGAACCTAATTACACATAAAATCTTAAGATTATTACTCAGATATCTGCATTATGAGAATCGTCGGTCATGTGTGATGACTTTTGAACAATAATGTTTTGTAAACTGCTCTAAATTTTATACTAGCTAAAAATGCCCCCCCGCTTAAGCTTTCCAATTTGTATACACAGCAAGCTATACATTAAAAAAGAAAACTTTCTGCCCAAACAATTGGTAATTTAAGGATTTTAGTAATAATATTTTTGGTTGATTTGGGGCCTGATAAGCGGCATAGTTTAAATATTTCAACAAATCCAGTCTTTTATATTTGGCAAGATACACAATACTTCAAATAAAAATTGAGATCAAAGTGTCTGTATGCAGTGAAGAAGGAGCGTACCGAAAATCACATATTAAAGTGTAAATGTTTAAGTTTTGCAATACAAGGAATTGTTTAATGAGTAGTGTAACCTTGTGCCCTAGTGTACTACACTAACTTGGAATTATGCAAACCAAATAGATCTACTTCTGCAGCTGAAAATCTTCACAAAACTTTGTTACTTTTTGTTATCTTTTAAGCTTAAATCACACTAATGCTAATATACCTTTTAAAAGTGTAAAAAAGGCTTAACATGTAATATCAGAAAGTATTGCTACAAACGAAAGAAATGTGTGAACTGCAACCATGAATACATTATTTTATAATCAAAATAAGATTTGTTAAAGAAATTATCTTAAGAGCCAAAAGAAAAAAAACAAACTTTTTTGAAAAAAATTAAAGCAAAAAATCTGTTAGAAATCTGTGTTTTAAACTTTGATTCAAAAAATATAACCAAGAAGTTTACAGAAAAAACAAGAAAAAATATAAATAGATTTTATTGATCATGATCGTACTAGGTTTGGACAGTTTGGACGAAGAACAACAACTTGTAATATGGCTTTTTCGCATACACAGAAATCCAATTACAAGTCTTTTAAAATCTTTTTTAAGGAAAGATCGGCCAAAAATCAGTGCATTGAATAAATTTAGATTTAGAGCTTAAATATATATATATATATATGCAAAAATAAAATGCATGGTTCGGCAAAATTTCAGATTTCAAGCTGTGCTTTAAAATCCTTGTCGTTTCACTAAAAAACACAAAAGTAATACGAAAAATGTCTAAGCAATTTTAGCATAGGACCTTCCTAAATAATATAATAAATGAGGAAAAAGGTACGGAAAAAATTCGTCTTTCACCTACAGTACCATGTTTTACAACGGGAAAAAAGCAAAGTCAGTTAATAATTGTCTACCACAGTGTAACAGCAACATGAAAGTTGGATGGTGATGATGATGATGATGATGAACAAAATTGAAAACTGACATTCGCCTATCTTGTGAAACTACTATGTCTCCTCGCTCACTTACGCTTGCTGCTGGGGCAATAAATGACTAAATGTTTGGAATTATTGCAAATAATGCTATTAAGCATTTTCTTAAAAATACACCATAATACTGAAAAGTATACTAAAGAATATGTAAGAAACATTTTAGAAGTAGAGTTAACAAGTATAAGAATAAGATTCTTTCGCAGTAGTTAATAGGGATACTTCAGGGATCATACTAGGTGGGACAAAGTGCAGCACTTTTCATCTAGTCATATTAAAGTTACTACTCCTTTTTCTATTTTCAATTTTTAAGCAGACCGGTGCTTGAACAAGGATACCTGTGTCGACAAGTCGACAAATTGTGGGTACTGGGCGCAGATTGGTGAATGCGTTGCTAATCCAAATTATATGCTGGTCAACTGTAAAAAGAGTTGTGATGGTAAAACTTTTCTATCATCCAGTTGATTATCTTTTTCTTCATGTTTCTGTGAAGAGTTTGAATCAATTTATACAAAAACAATGAATTGATTGTAAGATTGCTTTTCGTCACCCCATCTTCAACAAACACCATCAACAATAAGGGATAAGTAAATTTCAATAAGTTGTTATCTTATTCTCAAGGTAAGAAAACTTAATCAGTATGTGTTATTAAGGTCCCTAAATGTTACTATTGCTCCAGTTTGCTGTGAAACCTTTTTTCGTTATGAACTGAAATTTGATTCCTACTTCAAGTAGCAAAGACCATTAAGACCTTGGTGTCTTCTATTTTCTGATTAGTGGATTTGTTTTATCTTTAATATTTCTTTCTTCTCTTATGAAAATGTAATATCAAATGCCTACCACTGTTTGAAATCAAATAGAAAGAGTGCTCTGTACAAATGGACAAATGAAGCCTACAATATTATTAAGGACTTCATACTTTGAACAAAGAACAATTTTGATTTAACGCAAATCAAACTATCCAGAATTAGTTAAGGAGATTGTCAGCTTTACACTTCACTCTCCATCTGAAATTTAGTTAGAATTTCAAGCCTGAACACACCATTTGACGGAAATGTGAATACAGAACAACTGTTCACATCAGTGGAGACTCATTAAACACTATTATTCATCTCATGATCTACTGCATGCATTTAAACCTTAAACAACTGAATAGATTTTTTTGTAACAGCCACATCAAGGCAATTTTCTCCTAATAAACGTATGATATTTATTCTTGCAGAGGCTTGACAAGTTTCCTGTCCTTTATAGCATAAAATTGTTGAAATGCAGTAAAAGCGACATGTTTTCTATTTTTTATGACAGTAAGTCAATCGCACAGTTGAATGTCATTGTTATCTTCATCGTCATCTATAGACCCCAATTCTTCTTCATCTTTTTCTTTCTCTACCCTGAGCTCTTGTAAAATATTTTTTGATTTGCCGACATAGTTTCCTGTGATTGAATATTGTACTTCTTTGATTTTGTTAATTAAATTCGACAGTTTTTATACATAAAATTAACGACTTATCATATTTGTTCATATTTAATGTATTTTAAAGGAAATGATACTATATGAAATTAACGCAATTTTTTTAAAAACCGTGTTATTGGATGGTGCGTTAATTTCCTGGAATAAGGTTGGCAAACTTTCTGGAGGAGAGCTATGTTATTAAGAGAAGAAAAGAAAAACGTGTGATTATTAAACAATAGTCGAGATTGAAAAGAAAATTTGTGACGATGTACTCCTCCACAAAGTATCCACCTCTGCAGTGCTCAATTTATACATTCGAATTCAAGAAACAAAAGAAATAAAAAACAAGTGAAAACAAGGTTCAAGATTTTTGTCGGTACTTGTTTCCACTTCTACAGGCCCTGTTAGACGGTAAACTATTCGCTAAACTATTCCTAAAATAGACACAGAAAATTATTCTAATAATTTAGTTTATGTTCAAATACACTGATAAACTAATCAATTAATTAATTCATTAAATTATGGGTTATAAGTGTAAGGTCCATTCATTCATTCATGGAGGAAGCAGTTGAAGAAGTTTTAGTTTGTTCAATTTATTGCTTCTTCATGTATGGTATTTAGCGAATCTTTTGAATTTCAGAAAACGAAACAGAAAATGTTGAGTGAAAGATTATTTTAGAGAACGTGACCATGGAGCATTTGACTCTTCAAGAATTGAGATTAAACGATCCATATCTATGTTCACCTTTTTTTAAAGCTTCAATAATTTTACCGTTAGTGTTAACACGCGAATTTTTCTTCATGTGCAATTGGTGCTTGCTTGGGGGAAATTTGTCCTAAAAAACCTGTTGTTTTTCCCTTTGTGCAACACGTGTTTCATTATGTAAATGTCCGTATTCTTTGAACTTTGCTAAACTATTCGGAATAAAATCAAAATGATTTGATTTTATTGGAAGCTAAATTAAACTATTTTTTTGCTTCTTTTAATAGTTTTTGAATAGTTTACGATACAATACACAATAAATTATTCCGTAAATTATTCTATTTTAAGTAACTTTATGCAATAGTTTAGCAAATAATTTACTGTCTAACAGGACCTTACTACGATATGTTGCTGTTTCAGTATTTTCAGAGAAAACAAAGTTTAGGATTTCTGTCTGTACCTGTTTTGAGTTTTACCACGACATGTCGCTGTTTCAGTATTTTCAGAGAAAAGGGAAACCTGAATCTGACCTATCTAAACTGTGCAAGTGTGTGAAGAACAACCAGCCTGAAAATATAATATCACTGAAAATATCACTGAGAAAGAACTAGTGTCCATTCAGAAAAGTTTATCAGTGATGTCTATAAAGAAGTTGAAACGCTCAGTTTATGAAGAGAAGGACAAGCAGGAAATTGCAAAATATGAGTAGAAACATGGATTTGCAGCATCAGTCAGAAAATTCAAGTAAAGGTTCCCATAGTTGTGTTAAAAAGTTCAAAGAAAATTTAAAAGAAAAGTGAAAGGCGAAAACAAGAGAGAGTAATGACTTAACACTAACTATTGGAAATATGAGAGGTAGACCATTGCTTTTGGATGAAGAAATTGACATAAGTTACGCACAATGATTATAGCCCTTAAAATAGCTGGGGCTGGTATAAATGTGCACGTCCTCAGGGGTATTTTGAACGGTTTAATCTGTGATAATCCCGAAAAATTTGGCAAGTTTATTGATTTCCAAGTGGGCCAATCCTGGTTGTAATCATTATATCGCAGAATGAAGTCTTCACGACGAGTCGCGACCAATAATTACCAAGACTTTGTGGGTCGAGGTAAGATCATAATTCCTTCATGAGATTACTCAAATAGCCATTCAACACAACATCCCTGATGAGTTAGTCATAAACGCAGACCAAACACCATCAAAATTTGTGGCAACAGACAACATTGCTATGGCTACTCAAGGTGTAAAAATGTCTCCTGATGAGGTGCTACTGATAAAAGAGCTATAACCCTGACACTGTGTGAATCTTTCGATGGCATGATTCTTCCATTTCTATAGGGAAAACAAAAGATCACTCCTGAATGTCGATTTCCTGCAAGGATGCTGTTTATCGTTCAATGAAAAACATTGGAGTGATGAGACTGAAATAATTTGCTTAATCGATGATGTTTTGGCCAATACATTGAAAAGATGAAAACAGAAAAGGGATTCAAAAAGGTCTTTTGATATGGAATGCATTCAAAGCCCAATCGACAGCTAAAGTAATGGATAGATTATTGGAAGTCGGTATAGAAACGGTTATGGCCCCAAAAATGACTCACTTCAACTGCTAGACCTAACTGCAAAAATACTTTAAAAATACTAAAATGCCTCTGAAAAGCACGAAAAACAAACTTTCAGTGGGTACTTTTCAACTAGCATAATGGAGGCTTTAAAGAACGACCCTACTTGCGATGTAACAACAATCAAAGTGGGTTTACGCCTCTCAACTTTGAAACCTTATCACGCCAAAGTTATGACCGATATCTACAATTACCTGAGTTCAGAGGAAAGAAAAGCAATAATAAAGGCTGGATGGAAGGCAGCAGGGATACAAGAGGCATTAAACGATGCAAGATTAAAGGACAAGTGCTTTGAACTGAACCCATTTGCGTAATCGTATAGCAGACATTAGTACACACACTGTTTGTATTTAGTTTTCTTTCTTGTGTTTTATTATGTAGGTAATATAAAGACTTAAACTCTATAAGCATTGAAGCTTTTGATTTTCTTTCGGTATTCAAAAATACACCTTCCAAATCATTTAAGGGCTCAGCGTACGTTTCAAAAGTCAAAATTTTCTTTTTCAAATTTTTTTTGACAGATGCAATCATTAGGCTATTATTACACTACATTTAAAGTTATAGCGAAAAATAATGGTTTTTGAGAAAGTTATGGGCATTTTTTGTTATTTAACATTTCTAATTTATGACAACCTTTAATACAATCTGTTAAATACTCAAAAGGCGATTAATTAAATTAGCAGCTCACTTTGTGAATTTATTAAAGGCTGTCATATTGTCGTTTATGTGATGAAAAATTATTAGTGTTCTACCTTCTATGAGCCCCATCTTTCCAGCAAGTGCCTCATTTCCTTTAAAACTTTACACAGCAGTAGATGAAAGCCTGTTAACGAAAAGTGTGCCCGGGATTTGAGAGAAAATTCCTGATTGGCTCAAAATCCGAGATTATTTTCAACTATCCAATAGCGCAAAAGTATGGAATAAACAAAAAATTGTTTTTCTCCTGAACAAAACCATTAACTGATATTCGCGGGCACACTTTGTTTCCACTAATTATGAGGAATCGCCACAAACAAAAAAACATGTAAAAAACCATTTTCTTTGGGAGTTGGAGCTCAAAGAAGCAAACAAAAGTCCGTTTTCTTATCGTTTTCGCAGACTAATTTCTTCCTTATTATTTATGTAAATATCCTTTTATACACCGTTGGAAAGAAAATTCATTGCTCTACATGAATTCACGAAATATTTTTACTTAAAATGTAATGGTTAAAAGAAATAACGGAAAAAGTTATGCAATGCATATGTGAGTAAAAGGTACGCTGAGCCCCTTAAACTAATCCAGAGTCAAAAATACAAAAATCCAAAATCTGCGTTAATTTGGTACCATTTAAAAATTACAGTCCATGAACCTTAATTAAAACACGTTTTTAGGAAGTCTCTTTCATCCGTGTTAATTTGTGATCGGGTTAATTTAAATAGTCTGCCTGTTAATTTCATGTAATAAGGTAATTCAATAGAGCACTTGCATTTTGTAACTCGTACATAGCTATATTACAACATTATACAATCAAATTTGTAAACAGGTTTACAAAAGAAAAGAAAATTGTCAGGCCTAATTTAAAATACTAAAAATACTTTGGGACAGACATAAATGACAAAAAATAAGTTCACACATATATTACTTATTTTGTCGTTTATTATTTATTAAACCGACCTATAACTCTCAAATAAAAAAAATATAAAAAAAGTAAATAGATCTTGTAATAATTTTTATAAATGAAATGATTTTTTTGATAGACATGTTTCAACATTTCTTCTGTCATCATCAATATAAATTGATTGCAAGCTGAGTGGTAAGAAGATAGATATTAGTTAGTTACAGCCATATTTCTTTAAAAGTTGTGATGTAAAAGTTGAACATGTTAAAACTTAATTATACTAAGTGATATAAAATTTGTAAGGTAAGTGTAAAAATAATAGCTACAGTAACAATAGCACATGTCAGCTCAAAAGAAGACAAAGATGAAGGAATAGACCGAAACCATTCAATTCTTTATCTTTGTCTTTTTTTGAGCCAGCATATGTTATTGCTACTGTAATTATAATTTTTGTGTTCTGGCTTGATTTAATTTACAGTCTGGATTGTGTTTTGATTTATGTTCGTTGTTTGTAAGGAAAATTGACAGTGTATTAATTTTTATGAAATAAAATTTCATATACACTATATACACTATATAATATCATGGAGTTCATCCATAGTAAACTATGTTTCTGTTTAAAATTAAACGACTATCCAGGGGAGTGCACTAGACCAGGTTCTTTCAAGTTATTATGTGACTGAATCCTGTGTAAACATGTATATCATTGGTTTTCTGAACTTTTTTTGCATATACGACATAATCACTATACGATATGATCATGTTTTTACTTGCAGTTTTTGTTATGTACTCTTTGAATTAACATAAACTGGTTGTTCTCTCCACCATAAAAAGTGTTCCTTTGGCTCTCTGTACATCATGGATCATGGGTTTTCAGTTAGCCTAATTATATTAGTATATAATGTAAAATAAATCTTCAGCCTGTCTTTTAATAATGAACTTTCGACTTTTCACTGAAATCACAGCTTCATTGCTTTACTGTTCCAAGCATTTAACTACCAATCATCATAACATAATCATCAACAACAACAAAACATTTTGTGATGTATTGATATCACGTTTTTTCTGTTTGCAAAAACGTTTAGGACAAAACTATTTCCATCATTTAACATTTTATATCTCTTGCATTGTCTTTTAGCAGAACGCAAAAATCTTCCAATACCAACTGCACTGACTGAAAAAAAAAGCGTAATACTTCACTGAAGACTAGCCTCTATCCCTGTCTATTTTGGCTAGGCAAAGTTCAATGCTGAACTGTGGCTATAAAAGTAAACGAAGCGAAAGGAGAAGGAGAAGGAAAATGCCTGCTTTAACCACTTTATGGGGAAATATATATAAAAATGGGATGGGTTTTAAGTTCCCATAAAACATTAGTTTATTCACATTTTTTATTTATTCTTAGGAGTTTCATCTGCAGTTGAAGTTCCTATAATATCCTCTGGTTTACAGCGTTATCATGGTCATTCAAGAGGATGCGGATTCAGTATTCTTTATAATAATGTGGATGAAATGATACAAGTTAATTTACAAACCGACCAATACTTTTACATATCCTCATTTCCATTTAATGGCTTTTTTGAATGGAACACATATGGTTTTTCATGGTCCAAGGAACAGAACAAGTTAAATCTATTTGTAAATGGAGAGTATGTTAACAGTGCAACAGGTGTTTCATCAACATCACATTGTATTCCAAGTCAAAATTTCATTAATTTGGGATCATTTTATGATTTCACATATTTATACTCAAACAACATCGAGTTAAAAAACTTGAAAATATGGAAAGAATACTTGTCGGAAGAAGAAGTTCCTTTTACTTTTTCCAATACAGGTTGATTTTAAATTTTCTGCTATGAAAGATATTTGTTACTATTGCCTGTCTTTAAACTTTAAACTAATCAATGTTATGAACTTTTGTCTTAGATTTACAGTATCATCAAGTCACTAGTCCAGTTCCATCTCCCTGCACTATAATTATCCTTGGAACAAATGCTTATTTTTGTTATGGAGGAAAGAAGCATTTTACTCATCCAAAGCAATTTCCTTTGTCATCATGGACATCTGCGGCAAATGATTTTCATTGCAGAATGGTGACTTATATGTATGAAAAGTTATTTTGTGTTCACGACAACAAGCATTTGTACTACTTATGCAGCCCCAACTGGTGCCATGTTCAAATGCATGGTTTGAATGGGAGAATACTTAATGTATATGAGCATTATCATTCCTATTGGGATTTCCTTGTAAGAAAAGATGATCATTTATTGGTTGCAGTGAGGTATCCGGAAACAAGTAAGTTAAAGTGGTTTTCATTCAGAGAAATTAAAGAATTTACTTTGAGGAATTTGGATTTTCAGAAAACCATCAGAAAAAATAACATCATGAGTGATATTCAGTATAAAAACATTTTATGCTGGGGACGATAAAGATAATTATATTGATGATAATCAATTTTATGTAAATTATTTGTTTTGTTTTTTCATGAAAATGTTTTGCTACTGATTAATGCAGGAGATATTTTAAGGTTTGCATTTGAAAATCCGTAATTTTTGTCATTCACTGACAGATTTAAATCTTTTCATTACATCATGTTGGAAGAATACCAATTCATTGTTGCATTATGATGGTGTGTCTTATATTGACTTTGTTCGTTCATTTCCTTTGCTGCTATCTACCTGGTAAGCACAAGATAATTTAGTTGTGGAGAAAAACACGAATTATGTTTTGATAAAGTTGAAAATAAGGTTTAATGAAAGGGACTATTCATTGTGGTTGTTGATGCCCTCCTCCGCTCGTTATTTTGAGAAATACAGATCTCTTAGAGTTGAATGGATGTATAGTGTGCTGTCATAGGAATATTGAAGGGTATTGGAATGTTCTGTTTGTTCTCTTAGGTCTGTGACATAATAGTTCGAATAAGATTCATCCCAGAAAGGATCCTAGTGATACACCAAATTCAGATTGAAGAGTGACAGTGATTTGAACATAATGTGATCGGTTTGAACAATAGTTAGCAATTCAGAGAAGGAAAGATTTTGAAGTGTTTAGTCTGTGAAGTTTTTGGATTGGAGTCTTATAAAATCAATTCTATAAGGCTTTTGAATAGATAGCAACTATATCATTGATTAAGGAATTTATTTACATCACAGTGCTTTCTCCAAAAATTTCTTGACCCACCATTTTTTTTCATTCTTAAAAGATCATGAGAAAGCATGGTAAGGAATAGTATGCATTTTCACAGTTTTAATTTAGTTATGTGATATGGGCTCAAAATTGAAAACATCAATCTGACAAACAGTGTTTATTTGTGATGAAGATTTTCTTGCCATATTTTAGACGTTCAGCATTGGTATAATCGTTATTTATATGCCCTTCTTGGTGTCATTCCTGGTATTGGTAATATCTTACTTGGTACAGATAATTTTGCTCGCTTATGGAAAGGAGATGATTATATATATGTGTATGGTTTCACAAACCCCCAATACGATTACAAATACAGACATGATATGTTGTGGTTCCTTAAAGATGGGCATGTTTCACAGAATATAAATAAGAAACATTATCAAACCAACAAAGAAATGAACTGCATTGATTATGAAGTTGATCTTTTATATGTGTACTGCTTAAGTGATGCTATATACAGAAAATCAAGGGTCTCCGTTGCAGGTAGGTCATTGTAATAGAAGTTTAAATATAACTATAATTTTTCTTTAAGTAATGTTTTTACTTGATACATACAATGACGATATTTACTGGTATATATATGTTTTCCAACAAAAGAAAGCTATTCTTTCGTGCTGGTAATTGATTGAGCAAGAGAGTCTTTACCTTCAAATAAAAAAAGTTGACGAGTTTCATTTTTGTTCCATAATCAAATCTAAAAATCTGTACAGTAGTATTTTGATCAGAATATTCATGGCAGAATGAATAATTACTGAAGAACTTTCAAAGTTTATCATTTAACATTTGAGTATACATTTGATATAGCAACATCTATCTGTATAGGCATCCCTATTTAAATTTAAAATTAAATTCACACAAATTTTTTTATAACTTAACTTTCTTTTATAAAACCATTTGGCTTTCTAAGAAAGCAAGAAATATTTTAAAAGATATACATATCCAAAACGGAGAAAGAAACAGAAAATCAATGTAGTAGCTTATAATGATATTGAAGTGATTCTACTGTGATCATTGTTTTGTAACTAAAGTTTTCAATCTTTTGTAAACATAGTCAAAACCAGTATTTGTTTGGAAAAAGAAAGAAAGGAAAAAACTCTTTTTAGAATGCAAATGATTTTCGTTTGTTTCATGTGTGGGCTATACCAACTGTTAAGTTCTGGATTCGTGCAGCTCAGCTCAATTTCCTCCTTAGTTCTAACATCAAAATCTGTCCTTTATGTTTAATTTTGCTTAGCTATTCAAACCTATTTTCTGTGCTTGTATAATTCTTGGTAATGCACTCAAAATCAAGTAAGTATGTATATCATTTAGTCCACTATAATGTGCTTTTGTTGATTAACGTTTTGTCCATGATCAGTTCAATTTCCTTAATTATGAAATGTCTTCCTAATCATGATAGCGAATTAGAACATAGTTTCCTACCGTCTGTAAATGCAAAAGTCTGTCCATCCTGTAACACATATTTCTGCTTTCAGTTATGTGCGCTGATTTTTAGGACATCTGTTCATAATTAGACTGACAATACATATCAAGTTTAAAATTGATTTTACATACATAATCACTGTGATATCTGAAAGGATTTGTATTGGTTCAATCATGATTTTGCAATGACCTAGGGTCATTGGGTAAAATTTGTGCAATTGTGTTTCTAATTTCTTAAGGAATTCTTATTAACAGGTCATGAATGTCAATTCAGGTTAGGAATGTTTATGAATTAAAAACATGATGCCGTATTGTCAAACTAAGTCACTTGTAACTGATAACTTTATAACTTATATGTAATCAAACTAAAGCACAAATTTCTGATTTCATTTGTATGTTGATTTTGAATGGATGGATTTTGTATGACAAGAAATCTTGTTCTTTTTGTGCTTCTGAATAAGGAAATCTATTGGGAAGATAAACATTAGTGTAACCAGATTTATTGGTGCTATAATAAAGTTTTGCATAGTGCCAATTATGCTTTCAGAAAGCCCTGGAGAGTATGTAATTAGAAATGTGATGTTGTATTGTAGAAATCAAGCAATCTCTTTCAAATTCCAAGAATGTCACAAAATCTATTGTTTTGATATTTCAGCTGATTTTTACAGAAATCCTTCTGCCTGTACTGGCATTTTTGTTCTCTGGATTAGACAGCTGAAATATATCTAAAGAGATGAAATAAACTACCAGTCTTTTATATAATCATGCTTTCCTTGTGTAGTGTTTTCAGAATGAAGTGCAATAAAATTTCATGTATGTCTCTACATTCAAATTACAACATTCTAAAGAAAAGAATTATTTGGTAGAATGACAATTATTTCATTTTGAGAAAGTTTTTCAAGAGAAATTTGTGGATTTGTGGTGTTCATTGCAAAAGTTTATCTTGCAAAACTTTTTCCAAACAGGGTTAATTCTTTTTATTAGCTGCAATACACATTGCAGAAAGTGCCATCCATCAAAATTCTTTCCGTTTAACTTGATTGATGTCTTTATCCTAAAATATATGTATTGGTTTTCCTAAGTAGGTAGAGCTTTTACTTTTAATTTCAGTTTTAAGCAATATTTTTAAACAATGCTTGAATAATACTTTAATATACTGGAATGGACAAAAAGCAGCAGTTTCATATATAACTATGTTCCAAAGGCCAACCTTTTGCATGTGTACTATCTAGGAGGTGACTGACATTTGTAGGGCTTCTGAGTATAAATTATAGAGATTTAACTGAAGCGATAAAGATTTTTAAGTACGATTTTCAAAGAATTTAAAATCAGTTAATTGCTAGGAGATTTTTGGTCATTCTAATAGTCTAAGTATAACTGGTGTTTCTGTGCAATATAAAAAATAGCTTCACATAAATGTGTCTAAGTTAATGATCATTAAGATATTAAAGAAATTTCTTGGACTGAAGAGAAAGAGTCAACCTTAATGGCAACCGAAAACATAAGTCAGATAACTAATTCTGAATGTATGTCAATATCTAAAAAAAAATTATTGAAATCCAATTGTAGAAGGAATCTTGAAAATAGTATAATTCTAGTATAATTTGAAACATTGTGGTGTGTAAATCTTAAATCATAAACCAACAATGTCCATTATTATTTTTTAAAAAATCTTAATTGACCATTAAAAATTTAATTACATTTTTCCAAGACATTTTCGTTATTTTTTCAAAAACCACTTTTTCATTTTTCACAAAAATATACTAGCCAAAAGAGCTTGAAAATGGCTTTCCATTGATGTAAAAATTATTTTGAAATTCGGTATATTCATTTAAAAAAACAACTTTAAAATATCCATTTCCAACATTATGAAACACACTGTATAACTTTTAGCTGATAATAATTATTTAAATTAATCTAAAAAATAATAATGCACATTGTTGGTTTATGATTTGAGAATTCTTGTACAGTGTGTCCCAGAGAATTTCGGTCTGAGATTTTAACAAGCTATAACTTTTCACACATACATCAGATTTTAGAGTTTTTACATCATTCGATAGCATTTCTTTCAAGGATTTTAAAAACCTACATCTTAAATAATTTAGTCCAACACCTTTGCAGTAAAAAGGATTTCTTTAAACTGTCACGATCATTAACCCCTTAATGGTTAATAAAAGTAAGTTTTCACGTGCGATTATTTTTTTGTTTATTAAGAACATGTCGTGGTGTTATTGAACACACTAAAATTATAATCTCATCACAAAGTTAAAAATTATGAGATGGGGGCTGCTACAAAATGTTTTTGACATCATATGAGCAATCTTTAGTTGCTACAAAAACTTTTCTCCACTGAGATCCATAGTCTATCAGAGTTGAGAAGTAAAATTGTTGACACAGCAAATAATCTTAGACAAAATCAAAATTTTGTTCGCCACTCTTTATGACAGCAAGAGCAAATCGCTGTGTCCAGAGAAACATGTTGAAACATGTTGAGACAGCTTAAAGTTTTGTTTTTAATGACTCTTGTGTTTTACAGTCACTTGACTTGTTATTGCTTTTGATAATGACCTTTGATAGCTGTTATTGAAAGATGTGTTAATTAACCATTAAGAAGATAATTGGATTTTTTCATGGTAAAATCTTTAAATGTTTCCAAAATAAAAGGTTTTGGCGAACAAAATGTATATTTTTAAAATCTATGAATAAAATCCTATCGAATGGTGTAAAAATTGCTGAAATCTGATACATGCAGGCCTGGTCGTAAGAAAATTAGCAGACGTGTGGTCATCGCACGCCTTAATTGACGATATCAGTTATGGCGTGCGCTCGTGTAAATTTTTGACAGACGTGCGATCAATTTTTTCCAGTTAAGATCAACGATCTTCATTCTGTATGATAATCAGTCAAATTTGAAATGTGTCATATGTAAAAATAATGAGATTTTCACGAAGAATGAATTAATGAAACAAAACATTGTTTTCAAAGATTCGGAACGTAAAATGTTAGCTATATATAAAGATTACTTTGACGGTAAATAAAATTTATTCAAAAATTAATAAAGAGGAAAAATAAAACCAACCTGAAAATAAAAAATATTTGCATTACTCTCCATCGTTTTGGTTTGAAGTTCAAATTGTTTTTTAATTAAATTAAAGACGTTTCCGTTCCATTAACTCGTCACCACCTGGCTGGCTATTTTTTTAATACCAAACGAAGAAAATTTTTGAGCACTGATTTTTAATTCAAAACCACTACCGTATTCCAAAGCGATCGGAGACCTCACTTCTGAAATGGTAGCAAAGTTTCGTTCCGTTATTGTAAAATTTAATCGTAACACATGAACAATTTCCGAAGCAAAACTTTCAACATTTTGGGACAGATTTTTGTTGACTTTTAAATAAACATTTGTTATTACACTTGTAATTACAAGCCAGGCGTGCGATTACCACACGCCTAAATTAATCTTGGCGTGTGTGGAGGCGTGCGCGTGCGATCGCACGCCTCTTACGACCAGGCCTGTACATGTGTAAAAAGTTATTTCTTTTTCTTTTCATAGGCTTTTCGTACATAAATATACATTACCTAACATACAAAAGATTTGAAATTCGAAAATGTTTTAATTTCTCTTTATATATTCTTTACATATTCTGTACCATTCATTTAGGTTCTCTTTGGCCAGACTTTCGGCGTCTGACCATGAAAAGTTCATTCTCTTTAAGTCGTTTATGGTTTTTGACAACCAAGTTGTTTTGGGTTTGCCGGGTGGTCTTTGGTATGGTTGCAGCCCGTATCGTAACGCTTTTTTGGCTGGAATCTCCTCTGGTTGGATCGCCAGTTTCCCGAACCATTTCAGACGGCGTAGAGTGATTTTACTTTTCCAACTTGTGGTTATTGCTTTTTGATATAATTCATCATTGCTGATGGTTTTCGGCCATTTGATGTCGAAAACGTACTTGCGGATGATTTTTCGTTGAAAAGCGTCTATTGAATCTTCTTGGGCTTTTGTCAGAGACCAAGTTTCGGAATTATACATGAAAATCGGTTCTACATAGGTGTCGATTATTTTCATTTTCGTTGACGTGGTTAGACTTTTGTTTCTGAAGAAATGTTCTAGGTTATTAGCAGCATTGATTGCTAGTGACTTCCTTCTCTTGATTTCTTCTTCAGTGTCGAGGAGAGATCCTAACAGCTTGCATTTTTTCCACGCATCATTCTTTTTGTTGATGACGAACCGTTCGGTTTTGCTGTCATTTATTAGCAGACCTTTTTCTGATAACATTTTCGTTTTTTCGCGTTCGTATCTGCGGGCGTTGTTGAAATCACTTGTGATCACGCTAATGTCGTCTGCATATTCCATATTTATATTGACATGTCGTACTTGGGTGAACTGCGCGTAGTTGTGTTCTGTGATCTCGTCTGGTATTTCATTGGAAGTTATGTGTCGTTCACAGTATTGGTGGTCGTGGATGGTTGGTATTGATTCACAAAGTGATTTGGCAAGATAGTAGGTGAATTGGTTCGCACTAGCGCAGTCACCCTGAGGAGCTCCGGTGTCTGTGCTAAACGTTTCGGCGATGGTATTGCCACATCTTACAGCAAGTGTCACTTCAAGCATTTTCTTGACGATATGCAGCTCATCGTTACTAATAGTATCTCGTAGAAATTCAATCAAGGTGTTTCGCTGTATACTGTCGAATGCTTTGCTCATGTCGAGGAGTGTAAGGTGCACGGTTTCATTTTTTGAGTTGATTGTTCTTTCAATTATCGTTTTAGCTGCAAATACGTGCTCTGTAGTTGACCGCTCTCTACGGTAGGCAGCTTGTGTTGGTGGTGTTTCTCGATCCATCCTTTCACCAATTCTCATCATCATGACAGCAGCCAGGATTTTTCGAAGTGCCGATAACAGGATAACTGGACGCAAACTGGTTACAGGTCCCTTTGGCTTTCCTGGTTTTTGCAAAGGTATCAGGATGCCGTGATTGATCTCGATTGGACATTGGCCATTTGCTGCGATGTTGTTGAATATTAGCGCAATTTGATGAAAGATAGTTTCTGGGGCATGTTTTATTAGCTCGATAGGGATATCATCACATCCTGGTGATTTATTTGATTTCAGTTTGGATACGGCTTTTCGTACTTCGATTGCTGTAAACGGTTTCGTCATCGGTATTGGTTGAATGTTTGGCATAGGCTCAGCATTTTTCCAAAAGATGTTCTTAAAATATTTCGAAATGATTTCAGATTGTTCTTGGTCGTCAGTTGTTTGACCATTGTCTGATGAAACAATAAGTGGTGTTTTAGATTTCATCTTGTTGATCTGTTTTACTGCATCGTACATTTTTTGGTTTTCGTCCTGGTTCCTTTCTAAGGGGTTCATGATAGTTCTTATTTTCATGTTTTCCTCTTGTTTCTTTTCGCGATGGATTTCTGTCAGTATACGATTACGATGCACCTTTAGTTGAGATTTTAAAACCTCATTTTTGGTGGATTCGATCTGCTTTTGTACAATTCTCTGCATGTCAGAAAGGATAACAATGTCGGGATTACAGGTTTTTTTCGATCTTTCTTTGTAGCCGATGGTTGTTTTGGCTGATTCTTTCAGAATGTTAACAATCTTTGTCCACTGTTCCTGGTTATTGAAGTTTTGTTCAAGGTTGTTTATTTCGTTTTTAACTGATTTTTTGTATAGATTACTGATATCGGGAACGGACAGACGATGAAGATCTAATCTTTGGATTGGTTTTGGCCGTTTTTGTTCTATATGTTGTCTTCGTGCTCATGATAACTGGCTTGTGATCGGATATAGTGACTCTATCTATAATTGATTTACAATCTATTATTTTGATGGCCTTGTTATTGTTTTTAACGAGGATATAATCAATCTGATTTCTGTATGGGTTCAGACGTGGTGTATTTGTTTTCGAGTTGTTTCTGTTTTGATAGGCTGCTGGTGATTGCCATGTCGTTTGATGGATAGGTTTATGCTTGAAAAAGGTGTTTGTGATGCGTAGATTATGTATATTACAGAGTTCAATAAGTCTTTCGCCGTTTTCATTTATTGTACTTTTGGCAAAGTTTCCGACAATTTTGTATAATGATGGATCTCTATATGTCATTTTTGTTTTTGCATTGAAATCTCCACCGATAACGAGTATTTCATTTTTTCCTATCTTATTGATGATGTCTGATAGGTTTTCGTAAAAAGTTCGTGTCTTATTCGGTTCTTTTATGGTTGTTTCGTTTGTCGGTGCATATGCGCTGATAAATACGTATTTCTTTTTGTTGAGCTTGGCAGTCAATATACTTATTCTCTCGGATATTGGTTTGAAAGTCACTTTACTTCTTTCAGTTACAACGAAACCGGTTCTTCCGTATGAACTTGATTTATGTCCAGAGTTGAATAAATGTAGCACGGTACCTTTGGACGATTTGATTTTGTAGACTCCTTCACCTTTGATGCGTGTTTCTTGCACCATCATCACGGTTAATTTGTGGTGAATGAAGTCGTCAGCTAAACACAATTTCTTTACACTACTGTTTAAACCTTGGCAGTTGAATGTTGCATATTTTTGAAATTTATTTTGATATTTCATCTTCTGTATGTTGATAAGCGTTGTTAGCGGAAAAATTTTTTTTTTTTTTTTTATAAAATTCCAAAGATTGCTAGCCCTTGTCGTCCGCCTTTTTTCGACTTTAAACTTCCGACGACGGTTTTACGTCCGCCATCTTCGGAAGCCAAGTTATGAGCTGTTAAAATCTCAGACTGAAATTCTCTGGGACACACTGTATGGTGTAAGTTCTTTTCATTATGCTAATCATTTTGATATGTCATAGAAAATGGTTTGTAGGCATTGTTCAATATAAAGTCAAGTTACCGAACGGACATATATATTTTTATTCATGCTTTTAGAAATGGAAGATTTTTCAAACAATAATGTTATGAGTCCTCTGCCTGGAGGTTACCATGTATTGAGTATCTGCACCAGCATAGATCAACAAACTGGACCATGTTATGATTTGCAATATTCATTACGAGGAGGTATTTATCACTGTTGATTATAAACGATGTGATTATAAACATTACAATTTTGTTTTTATTTATACAATTTATATTTTTTATTTGAGAAAGTGATTTGTCAAATAATGTTTACTTATTAATACTTCTTACTAATTGCTTGATAACATCTGCTAATGAACAGTAAGAGATTTCCTCTAAGTTCCTAGTGTATTTAATTTCTTTTTATGATTGCCAGATAAGTGTGTATCTCCATAGACAAAAAGTACATTTGTAAGAAGTAAAAGACTTAGTAAAAAAATATGAATGACTTTAAGGTATTAAACTTATTATGATGTAAGATACTGATCTGATATTTTCAAATATTAACACGTGAATGTGTCACATGACAACAATTTTCAAAAATTTTATTTTTCTGGTGATGAACTTTGAAAAGTAATTTCAAAATATCAACTTTTAGGAAAGCATCTTATTTCTTAACTTAATCAACATGTTGCATACCTTTTAGTGATGATACTAACAATTTATTGATTAATGTTAATTTTAGGACAAAGACAAACAGAAAAGTCGTATCATCCAACCACTGGTAAGACAGATGTTCTTGGAAGTAATAGAAGATGTAAAAGAAGTGGTGGTAGCTTTTCAAGTGTGCACACTGATGAAGATATGAATAAAGTAAATGAAATGGCTAATGAATGGGATTATTTGGGATGGAGAAAAGGAGAATGGATGGATGCAACAGAATTTGATTATGACAAAACAAGTGGTGGAAGTGGAGAATGTTTTTGTTATAAAAATGAAAATTCTTGGGAGCGTTGCGGTTGTAATACCTACAGATTTGCAATATGTCAAGGTTGTTTTTCATGAAATACATAATTTTGTTGATTGAATAGGTAACTATAATGAATGATTGGATTGGTAATTAGTGAAGGAAAAGCTAAAGGAGAAGAATTAACATAATCAATGGCTTTATGACTCAATTTTCATAATGATCAGTTACTTTCATTCATTTACTTTTAGTTCACTGCTTGACTAGTTTCTTTTCTTTCTTTAGCACTGTTCAAAAAGACTGTTTGTTTATTATGAACTAGTTTAGTTTCACTGCAAAACCATTCAGGATATTAACATCTATGATTTCTGGATATTTTCTAGAATATGGCAATGTGCTGTCTGTATCACATGAGTTATTGTACACAACTAGTCCAGAACATGATTGCCAGAGACATTCTGAAAGTGAAGCTGTATTAGCGAATGTTAACAGATCTATTAATATTTTTACATTTAATATGTCATCTCAAGCTACCAAAGATTCTATGATTAAGACAGCTTATATGATTGGTAGATTGGCTTCTTCTACTCCCAAACAATATATATACATTGGAATTGTAAATCCTATTAAAAGTTGTTCGGATTTCAAAATTCAATCTGAGCATCATGCAAACTATATTCATGGAAAACGAATAGCATGGAAAATTCCTTCTCGTAGTTCATCAAACCTTTTGTTGTCACCAGATCTTTCAGACCTAATCGCCATTTCACTTCGCCAATTTTCGATTGTTCAAGTAGCAGTATCAACAATGGAGGACGGCAGTGTAAAACTAGTAAAACTTAAAAATACTGTACTACGTTTAAATTACTACCACCGAAGTGAAAGTAAGTCATCTATTAGAGATTGAGTATTGAGTATCAATTGTCAGTATCAAATTGAGGATTGTGTTCAAAAATGAAACTTTTAATTTTGGATTTCTTTACTGTTTACTTTATTTCGTTATTTTTTTTAAATGCGTTTTTCACAACAGGAAACTATAAAAGAAAAGATTTTGATGGATGTTATCATTTGTTATCATTTGGTTTTTACATTTTAGGTAAATTCATCTTTTCCCGATCTGATATTTCAAAACCATATTACCTCCCATCTGTTTATGAAACTTCTTACTTTGACAACAAACGACTAACAGTATCGTTTTGGTATCACATGCATGGAAAAGACATAGGAACATTGATAGTGTGGGTTAAGTCTATTAATTCAGTACATCCAGTTGCAATTATTCAAGGAAATAGTGGTTCTTCCTGGAAACAAAAAACCTTGAAAACTTCATTCAACACCAATAATATCAAGGTTAGTTCTTTTATGTTCAACCAAACAATTAAAGTTGTGTGTATTAAAGTGATATTATATTTCTTCATCATAGAATTTCAACAATAACATTTAAATAGTGTTAACTTTTAATTTTTCTTCAGTTAATATTTGCAGCATATCGGGGTGATGGTCCATTTGGTGATATTGCAATTGATTCCATTTCTTCATCCTCGAATCCATATTTGGATATTTCCGACAGTAATATTGAGTTTCAATGGAAATGTAAGTAATTGTAAAAATCATGTAAATTTGTAAGAAAACAGAGGTAATGTTAATGTTATTTTCTGGAACTTTTTTAGACATTGACAAGAATTTTCATGAGTTACTAGCATTTCATGGATGCACTGTTCCATTAATACTGATATCATTTGCAAATGATATTAGAAACTCAGGATCACAAGGGAATTTACAAGTCGATAGATCTGTTTCTATTTCTTATGAAACTGACAAGTTTGGTTTTTTTCATCATTCTGCTTTTGTAACACGTGGAAGTGAGAATGAGATCTTATCTTATCCTGACTTGTCTAATCTTGGTATCACTACTCAGTTTACTATTTTGTTTCTAATTCGTTTCAAATTCTGGCAGTATGAGATGACTTTGTTCCTATTAAAAGACGATTTAAAGATATTTCACGTATTCATCAAAGATAACCAGTTAATTATTGAGTAAGATATTTACATGTCCAACTACATTTTTCTTTTACTCTTCATTAGAATAACATTGTGTTATCAGATTTTTTTCTTTTTGTTTCTGTTATATTAGTTTGCTCTGATTAGATTGTTTTTAAGTCTTGAGCAATGAATTGAGTGATTTTGTTTCATTTTACTTGCAATTAATGTTTTTTTCAGATTCAAGGAAATTGTTTATGAGTCACGATGGAGATTTGAAAATGATACATGGACATATGTAGCAATAACCTTCAAGGATGGAGATATGAGAATCTATAAAGATAATCAGGTATGGAGTTTAGTTACTTAAAAAAAATGAATAAAAATTTAATACCTTCTGTTTTTTTAGGAAGACTCAGTAACTGCATTCATATCAACCGATAATATTTTGCCTTTTCCAAATGAACTGCACTTTTTCCGAGATCCTGATAAACTTGGAGCAACACCAAACGATTTGTATGAAGGCTATATTTCATGTTTCCAACTTTATGCTGAGCAACTGTCACACAATGCTTTGAAGATGTTGGAGTTTTGTCCACATAGATTAGGTAAATAATTGATATTGACATTGGTCACTGCTTTTGACGGTTTTGAGATTTTATATCTAACAAAAACGTAATGTGATCATTTCTACCATCATTGAGCTTTATTCAACTTTTCCATAAATGGCATAATTGTTGAGACCAATATTCACTGTTCTTACAGCTGCATTGAGGTTGGGTAAAGATGGATAATAGTACTGATATGGTTCTTCTCCTGATGTACTTTCTGCCTATTGTTGGTTCCGTGTGTTTCCTTCTTCTTAAAGGCAATAGTATGCCTTCATGAAATAAGGTCAACCTACTAATCAAACATACGACTAGTGCAACAGTGCTTTATCAATTTTGTGTATTATGATTTTTGTGTTGGATTCAGTAATGTGATCTTATCAAATCTGCTTTTCAGAAAAAGTTTATTGCCCTTATCAGTGTCATCTTTATGGAGGTGTTTGTATTCCTTTGAAAGTTTCATGTGAATGCCCAAGATCCTTGCAGAGATTTTATCATAAAGGCTCTTGTAAGAATGGTAAGAGAACATGGTTTGATCAAGTTTTATAAAAGATTAACTCTAAATAAATAAATTTCTTTTTTCTGTGTGTTTTTTAGGTTTTGAAGATACAGTATATCATAGAAGTACATTTTACATATCCTTTGATCGGGATGATGTTGTTGTGGACCATAAAGGATATATAGAAGTTGTGAAAATAGAAAATATGAATGTAATGCCAAGTCCTGTCAACCTTGGGAGATGTATGAAACAGTCAGATGTTCAATTGGCCCAATTATCCATAGGTTGTTTGACAGACCCGAATTGTCCTGATGGGTTTTTGATATCCATTTGGCTTTTCTTGGATGAAGAAGAAATAAATAGTGTATTGAAATTGTTTTCATTTGGAAATTTGCATGTTACTTACAATGTGCTTGAAGATGGTATTAAAACTGCATTGGGAAATGTGCAATGGAATTTAGATAGTTTAGAATGCAATATTACCTTTGAATTGCCTTTAAAAGTTTGGTTTTTCTTGTTTATTGGCTTCAATGAAGAGAATATCACTGTTGGTGTGAATGAAATATTGTATCAGCAGATTTGTGAATCTTCTGACACAAGTGGACATGTTTTAGATAAAGGTTCTATTGAGTTTGGAACTTCTAAGAAGTTGTGCATTGATGAGTTAGCTGGTGGTATTGCAACATTGGATTACAAAGCTGTCATTGAGAATTATTATTTGATATTGAAAAAAGGTAATAAGTTAGTCCAATCTGAAATAAAAGAAAAAACGTTCTTCACAAGTTTAGGTATTGATATAGTGGAATGAAGGAACTCCGGCTAATGTCTTTGAGGAGTATGAATTCGGCAATGAGTTTGAAAAAAAACAAAAAAAAAACAACATAAAAATAAAAAAAGTTAAGTGAAAGCGAATTTTAACGATCGTATCTAGAATGAATTTTACTACAGTGCATGTTTAAAATTCATTATATGGCCAGTGAACATGTAGGGATGCTGTTTTGAAAGGTGTGACACACATTGAAAGTTCCTTAGGATAGGGTAACTGTTTTTATGAAGCATCCTTTTAGATCAATAAGTTCATTGTAAAAATATGTCATTGGAGGGTATCCTATAGAACATCAAAATAGTGATACTAAATCTGAATATAGGAATGATTTATATAAGCAATATTTCTGGATACATAAATAAAAGTAGGTTAGTTGGTTTTAAAGTTTAAACCGTTTCTCAGCATTGAGATTTTCGTGTTTTGCTGAATGAATGTTATTGGCTGTTTGTATGAGGTTTTTAAATACAGACTGGTGTATTAGAATTTTTTTAACTTGTTTTTGTTACCCTTCAATTTTTATAGGTCCTATTCTCAGTCAATATGTTCCAGTAGGAGTCGAATTGGAACAATCTGCTGATATAACCAATCATCATGAATGCAGTAGCAATTGTTCAGTGCAGAGTTATACTGGTGTTATTTTTCAAAATGATCCTGTAAAGAAATGTGTTTGTGTGAAAGACATTGAAAGATTTGAATATTGGGTGGGGGAAGGAAACATTCATGGTTCTTTAGCACAATACGACATCTTGTTTAATGAGACAAGTAATTCTTTTTTGTTAATCAAACACTTGTATTTCTGGCAAAGTTACTTTACAATACTTACCCGTAGTGATATCTGAAATGTAACATTCTTGTATTTTTGAAGAACTGTTTATAACTTTTGTGTTGATGTCATGATTCGAAATACATCAAGAATTGAGTTTAAAAGTTCCAGGCATGCAGCTTTTGGTCCGAAAAGTTCTTCCATTTTTCTATTTTTCATGTTAAATCATGTTAACCAATTAATTTGAAGTAGACCTGATGTAGATATGATGTAGACCTGACGCTTTCTTGCATTTTTTCAATCATTCTACGTTTTTGACCTTACTAAACATAGTAGCACATTAGTACATTAGTACATCAGTGCAGAAAATGGAATTTCAAATTCCGATGTAAATGTCAACATTTATCATTTTAAATATATAATATATATTTTTTTACTTTCTAGAAAATTATTTCCCACCAGTGTATCTGGAAGTATCTGCTAAAAATATTGGATGGGAAGGAGCATTTAATGATGTTTTAAGCATTCAATACCATCACTTTTCTAAGATGATTTTGGAAGCTGTAAGACTTTCTACCATGTTTTAGAAAGTGCTTCTTTTAAGAGCTCTTGGGATTATTTTTTATTGTTGTTGTCGATGTTTTTCAGATTGATGATCACTTAGATGGAATAATGTATGAACGTGACGTAAGATACCTCCTGTAAGTAAAACATTTGTAAAATTCAAAATTTGCATTAAAAGACATTTGGAGACGTTTTTCTTTATTCCTATTAATCAGACTCGGATTATCACTGTGATTTTGAAGCAGGTTTATGCCGTTTCATAATGATTTCTAGTCTTGATACGAGCGTAATGAAATGTTTCAGGAATGTTAATGATTATACTGCTGCAATAGTATCAATAAAGTTCAATTACTTCAACAATGAAAATGTTGAAGATATGTTCCCTGACGGACTTGTTCTGCAAAAGCATCTGGAATATGTGTTTGAAATAAGGAGACACAACAGTACAAACAGTAAGGGGAATATGCTCTTTTTAATGTTGCTTCTACAGTGTTTCCTTATTTTATTGAAGTAAAATGACCCCTATTTGTTTTTGTAGGTCCTGTTCACATATTGGATTGTTTGATTACAGAGTATAATGATACTCATTTCAAAGTTCAAATTAAGAATGAAGAAGATTTTAACGATCCATTCAACAAAGGCTTTTTGGTGAAAATCAAGTCCTATGTTTATGACACCACTGATTTAGTTGCAAATGAAACATTTTCCGTATACACTGGTTTGAAATCTTTTTTCATTAGCCCTGTAATAGGGTTTCGTTTATACAACATCAAAATATATAGAGAGACCTATGGACGAACGGATCCTGGCGTTGAAGTAAATATTACCACAGAAGCTAAAGGTTAGTCCACAATTTATCAAGGACACAGTGTTTTTTAAGATGTCCGCCTGATTGATTTGATTGTTTTTTCAGCTAACAATGTACCGCCCAAATTCTTAAACGTAGACGCTTTATCCTCTAAAAAGATTTTGGTTTTATGGGAGAAATTCCTATCTAATTTATGGAGTGCACCTTCTCTAAAACATTACAATGTATTTTATCGAAAAGTTACTCCTGACTTTGATTTCAATATATCATATTACAAGATGATCACTATCCCATCAACTGAAATTCAATATGAACTTGAAAAGTTGGAAGTTTTCACCAATTACAGCATATTTCTTGCGACAACTAATGACATTGGTCTGGGTGTTATGAGTCATGTTTTCTGCCGAACAAAAGAAAGTGGTATGGTTAGATTTATGTTTCCATTTCAACTATTCTGAACATTTTAAATATCAAAGAATATAACGAAGTATCTTTTGTTTTGTTTAGTACCCGAAATAGCACCCAACATCACCTCGATAGAACTTGTTGAATCTACTACTGTGAATGTTACCTGGTTAAAAATACCAAATGATATTGAATTGATGAATTCTTACTACTTCAATCAATATCGAATAAGAACACTAGCAGTATATCCAGATTTTGTGAAAGAGGAGTGTCGAAAGTTTAAGAATTATGCATCCAATGATACAGCTTCAAAGCTGCTGATTCTACGTTGTAAACCTATGGCAGCTTTTAATTTGACAATAAGTGTTTGCAATTTCATAGGTTGTGGAAAAAGAAACGTTTATTGTTTTGTTTTGGGAAGAATCAGTATGTATAGCTTTTTCTCAGTTTGTTTATTGTTTTTTTTTCATTTACGTCTGTTATTTGTGTAATGCTAACCCTAATGATTCGTTTTCCGTTTTCTGCGCAATCTGTTTTTTTACCTTTTGTTAAGTGATTGTGTTGAAATTTTTATTTAGAACTGAATCAGGAGATTTCAGTTTTGAGTGTCGGTGACATAAATGGAACTGCGGATTACGCAGCAGTTAACCTCACTATTGGCGGTATAATAAATGAAACCACCGTTGTAACACATTACCAAATCAGATATTATTCTAAACAGTTTAGTGATCTTCCTGAATCGTCGAGAAACATAGCAGTAAATCACACTGATGAAGAAATGGCATATTGGAGAGCAGCTGAAAAGACGTTAATAAATTGCTCTGAAATAATCTATCCACCAGTTTCTGCGAAAGTAGTTCAGTATGAGCTAAGAGATGTTTACTATAACACAGAGTACGAGTTATCAGCATCTGCATGCAGTGACGAAGGCTGCAGTGATGAGATTTACCTGAAGTTCATCACATTTTCTACATCATCACATCGACCTACTTGTCGTCCACCTAATGTGACATTGACAAGTCATAGTTCGACTAGCTTGAATTTGAAGTTCGACCTTCTTGATCATTTTTGCCTGAAAGGTGAATTAATCGACTATCGTGTCATCTTATTGGAAACGAAAGATGTTGAAGGATTAAATTTAACTTTGCAGCAGTATGAGAAGCTTGGTACAGGAATGTGGGCAAGTTTGAGCAATGACTTCGATATAATTGACTTGGAGGAATATTGGAATTACACTGTTGTTGTTACTGCTCTCAATGAAGTTGGTTACGGTCCACTTTCAACACCAGTGTTTGGTGTGACTTTACCAGACAGTAAGATTATTAAAGTCTGTGTAAAAATAGTGTGCACACTTTTAAGATTTGCTTGCCATTTGGTAAATACTGAATCAATTTTAAAAAATTTGGTATCGTTGGATAGACATTAAAAAGCACAATATTCTACAGAAATAAAAAAGCCCGAAAAAGAAAAAGAAAATGAAGAAAACAGAAGATGAAAAAAACAAACTTTTTATACAAAAGTCATATATATTTGATTTTTACATCATTGGAAACCTTATTCTTTGGCGATTTCAAAAATATATATATTTAATGGAAAATTTTCATTAGTTTTTGGAATATTGCAGCAACGATGCTATTACTTAGAACATTTTAGACTTTTCAACCATTTGCAATTTTTAAAAAACCGGGGGTTACTTTATTTAATTATACATTATTCAAAACACTTACATTTAATAATACAAAGACGGAATAAAATAATCCTTAGAGGCATTTTATGTAATTCTAATTACTCTGGGTAACAACCTATGATAATTTAAGAGAAGTGTGATGTGATTTGTTTATTACTTTCACACCATAAAAAATGTGTTAATGTTCTTGCTTAAGTACAAGTACAATTACTGTGTTTTCAGATATTTCCCCCGTCTTTCAAAAATCAAAAAAACTGCCAAAATTTCAATATACCCTCAAATGTATCATAATAAACAAAAACTAATGGAAATTTTCCATTAAATATATATATTTTTGAAATCGCCAAAGAATAAGGTTTCCAATGATGTAAAAATCAAATATATATGACTTTTGTATAAAATGTTTGTTTTTTTCATCTTCTGTTTTCTTCATTTTCTTTTTCTTTTTTGGGCTTTTTTATTTCTGTAGAATGTTGTGCTTTTTAATGTCTATCCAACGATACCAAATTTTTTAAAATTGATTCAGTATTTACCAAATGGCAAGCAAATCTTAAAAGTGTGCACACTATTTTTACACAGACTTTAGTTCTTGTGTTTAAACAAATTTATTTTCATCCGCTATAACACTGTCAAATACGAAAACAAGATTGGTTTCTTGATTTGAAATTCTGTTGTTTGTTAACAATTGAAGGGAAATATTGATTTTTTAGAACCTACTGGTGTCCCTATGAACATTTCTCTTGCTCATGTAAATGCGTCAACGTTGCTAGTGAACATTACATTGCCACTACTCCTTGAACGAAATGGTATAATTTTGGGTTACCACCTGAATATCTTGGACGAATACAACAAAGCCATATACATAAACGCAACTGCGCTAAACGATCTTACCAAGGTTCTGACTCCTCCCTTGAAGCCATTTGCATGGCATACAATTGAAATACGAGCTTATAATATTATTGGGGATGGACCAGTTGAGAATGTGAGGATCAGAACATTGGAAAGTGGTGTGTAAACAAGTTTGTTGTTGTTTCCTTTTTTTATTGTTATTCTTCTGTTGTGATTTGTTAAATTGATTGATAAAGCAATCAATATAATTATAGAGAACAGGTGGTCCTAAATATTATCTGGTACTCAATTGTGACCTTATACTTATCCTTTAAGCTTTTTTCACATGCACGTAAAATTTTACGTAAGCTCCTACGACTAGGACAATGTTCATTTATTCTCTTCTTAAGGTCTTACGGACGTCCATAAGCTCTTACGACGATTGTACATGTGAAAAAAGCTTTATTGAATTGCTCCAGTTTTAGTTCATTTAATAATGGATAATTTGCTTACATTCTGAATTTCCGCATCTACGTTTGGAATACAATATGTTATTAATGATTGCTAAGTTTAAGAACAATATTGCTTTAGATTTGAATGTGTTATTATTTGTTTATTTTTGTTATTTTTTGTTTCAAATTTTAGTTCATGTAATATTTGATAATTTGCTTAAATTTTCTGAATTTTCGCATCTATGTTTGGAAAACAATGTGCTATTATTGATTGCTAACTTTAAGGAAAATATTTAACTTATTTTAGATTTGAATGTGTTATTATTTGTTTCTAGTTCCAAGTATGCCACCTGCAAATCTGACTGTGGAACATGTGCAAAGTGAATCTCTAAGCATCTCTTGGAGAGCGATGGATGTATATTCAAGAAATGGCATATTAACACATTTCAATGTATCTGCGTGTGGTAGTTTGCAGAACAACTCAATGCATTGTATAAATAAAAGCCTTAGCATGTCAGATCTTGTAGAAGTTTATCATTACACCGTCGACTGCTTTCCTTCTGTGGAGTATATTTTCTTGATTTCTGGTTGCACTAAAATAGGTTGTGGTGTTTCTGGTCAGATGAATATTATATCGCTTGAAATGGGTAATTTAGTTTTCGTTAAGAAGTGATTTGGTGCGAATTCTTTGATTATTGGTAATAATGAATAGTTGACATTGTAATTGTTAAGCAGCTTGATTTGTGCTATCAAGCTATAATGTTTAAAGCAGTGATAATTTGTTTGGGATTTACAAAGAACAGAGAAATAGTACTGCAAGATATACTTGACAAATCCGTGTGTTAATGACGGCATTTTTTATCGAAATCATAGCAGAATATGCCACAAGTACCAAATATGCTATAGATAATAAGTCGTGAAAAAACAGAAAGGCTTTGAAAGGCTTTTTAAATCCAGTACCTTGACTAAAAAACACCTTAAGAAAAGATCACCGAGCCCAAAATTATGATAATGATTATCTTTTCATTCAGCTCCTTACGGAACGATATCAAATATCACAGAATTCGACCGATATCCCAACACACTGCGCCTTCAGTGGTCTGCTGTTCAACCAATGGAGCAGAGAGGATCTATTCTTGGTTATAACATAACTATGGTTCGGTTACCACAATATTGGGAAACAGATTTGGAGCCAGTTATCATTAAACATTTCGTTGTAGCAGACTTGAAATTAGAAATCACGAATTTGGATAATTATACCTCATACAATATAACCATCGCAGCATTCACTAAAATTGGGTCAGGTCCGCTTGCAGACACTGTGACTTTTACGACACCACAAAATGGTATGTCAGTTATAAAGAAATAAAAATCATCTATTTACATTCTATGTGAATTTCTCTTGACAATACTATTTTAGTGTTAAGATTCAAATTGTTGACTGCTGAAATAGATATGAAATACTTAAAATGCTTATAAATGCGTAGAAATGTTACATTCTATGTTAGCCTGAAAGGGTCATGTGCAATATTTTAGTTCCCAAAACAGCACCATCATCTGTCAATGGAGTAGCAGGGAGCAGCTCCATGATATATTTGGAATGGCTTCCAATCCCCCCAGAAAGCTGTGAAGGAATCCTTCTCTTCTATAATGTTTCATACCAAGGCTTTGATGAAGATGATTATCGTTATGGTAGTATGTACGGATACATGCTTACTGATCATGCAGAGATTGTTTCTGTCAATCTCACAAATCTATCACTGAGCACAGATTTTTCTATCATCGTTGCTGGTTGTACAGAAGCAGGATGTGGTCCAAAGACTTTACCTCTTCATATCAAAACATTGGATTTCGGTATGTCATTCTTACTTATTCGTTAGTACGCAGATGTTAAGTAAAGCATTTTTACTGTTGTTTTGAATTGCAGTGGATGGTGCTTGGACTGATTGGACTCCATGGGGAGAATGCGACAAAAGTTGTGCCTTGGGGACTGAAATTCGTCAGAGATGGTGTACTAATCCTCGAGAAGATGCCGGTGGAAGACCTTGCGCTGGCGCCTCCGTTGATACCAGAGACTGTAATGATTTCCCATGTCCTGGTTAGTAAAATACACAGTTGTTGATTCAAAAGTTTTAAATGAATGTTTTAAAATCCTGACAATATGATCCATATGGAAAAACCCGGTAATTCAATAGCCGTTGTAAAATAAAGTATCGGAATTCAAATCAGTGTATATTAAAATATAAATTAAGTGAATTGTTTAAGTGAGTATATAACGAGTGATCCAGAAAAAATTTATTATGGAGAAACCTGTTTGTTCAATAGCACTTTAAAATAAATTACGAGAATTCAAGACAAAATTATGTATATGATCATTTTTCCTGGCTTTCATGATCTAGTTTTGGAAGATGATTTAATTTGCCATTTTAATCATTTTTTTAAAAGGATTTCTTTTCATTATGGTGAAAATCAATTTGCCTTCCTTTTGGTTTAAAGCTTAAATCAATATTAAGATTATTTTACATGATTCCCTTGTGTATTGATATTTCAGGCTTCTATCTTTCAATACCATCTGTCAGCTGCTCTAAAACTTGCACAGATCTTGGTGACGAATTTGATTGCATGAAAGTTGTGGAAACATTTAATGACGTCAATGTGTTCCATGGACTTATTGACGGTGGCGACTATCGTCGTTCTCTAAACATCTCCTGCTTGACAAATCCAAGCACTGACAAGTACCAAGAAAAATTCGACCCAAGTTTTCTTGTTGATACTGGTACTTGTAGAGGATACAAGTCTTTACCGAATATAACGAATTGTGAAATGGCAGCTGGACCTAATGTCAGAAGATTATGTTACTGTGTAGACAAAGGTATTAAGTTTAGAGACAGCGTTATAAAGTTCTTCATTGTACATTTTTTCTTATTTGCGTTGTTCCTTTTAGAAACTGCACAATATACCGAATGGGGTAATTGGGGCTTATGTACTAAAGATTGTGGAGTGGGTTATTATCGAAGGTATCGGGAATGTTTACTTGGAAGTGGCTGTAGCGGAACTTCTGAAGACAAATCAGATTGCAATATCCACCCATGTCCAAGTAAGACAAACAATTTCACTTTCTATTTTTGTGTGGTTAAGGAGAGATATGGTGTCATTATTGCTAAGCTATGCACTTGATTTCTCCATGTTTCATTATTGAATATCACTGAACTAATTTTGTTTATTCACATCTGTCGATTAGTTCATGGGCAGTGGGGACAATGGACACCATTCTCCAACTGTTCCATGTCATGTGGATTTGGTTCAAGAGTTCGAAGACGATTTTGTGATTCTCCAGCACCAGAATATAATGGGAGATATTGCGAAGGCGATCAGCATACTGAAGTGATTGCTGGTTGTAATCCACAACCATGCCCAAGTAAAGTTTTCTTTAATGTTTTTGTTTTACTTTTACATTGAATTGTGAAGCGTCTGTGTGTGACATGAGAAACTTAAAGGTTTTGAACATGAAGAAGTGAGTCTATGACGTAATCATTATCTTTTCCCTTTTGTACAAAAAGCGTTTTGTATTTAGTCCACGGTGGTTGGAGTGAATGGGGCGCACTGTCAAAGTGTAAACATTCTTGTGGTTCGAACGGTTACCGAGAAAGAAAGCGCTCTTGCACCAACCCTGTTCCAGATTTCGATGGAGATGACTGTGATGGAGATGATGTTGAACATTTGGAATGTGTACACATGCACGATTGTACGCGTAAGGGATACGTTTCTCTTTTATAAAACTACACTGCAACAAGTCGTATTCACAGCTGTTTTCTCTTTTACTGTTGTTTTATAATTTGTAATTAGCTGTCCTTATGAACTACTTGGTCCGCTTCACGAATGAGACCTGGCATTACTCCATGTACGCCATCAACAGTCACACAGCAACAGTAGCAACTGCCAAAATGAAAGACAGAGTAAGTGGAAAGATTTTTTGTATGGTAGCATGTGGCTCACTTCATTCCTTCTAGTATAAAGATCTGCTAATAGAAAATCTCTCTCACATGTCTTATTACTTTCATTGCACTTTTGTGTTTTAGATTCATTCATTTTATAGCGATGATGTTCACCTTAATGTTAGTTTTGAAATTGAATTTCACGAGCTTCAGTAAGTGTGATACCATGCCTATTTAAAAACGTGATTTTTTGAAATGCCATTAACCACCTTTCCTTTACTGTTCATTCAATACAGCAATGTAAGCAGATTTGTACGTTCATGGAATAACACTTACTTTTTAGGAAAGGGAGTATAATTGCCAACTTCACCATTCTATATGATTCGAATCCTTATACTGAAGCTTTGTACTTTCAAGACGCCATTGATAACGCTCACTATATTGGCGATATGCCTGTTACAATGCTGTCTCTTACATCACCGCATGGTAAGTATAATCATCACCTTTTCTCTTTGAATCTCGATGAGCTCATTCTAAATCACTGACTTTTAATTCGAATGGTTTTATATTTGAGTAAGAAAGTAGCTTTTCTAAGTTTTAAGTCAAAGCAACGTTTTGATTAGTTGTTTTTTAATTTGTTAATCATAATGTGTTAATGCTGTTTTTACATATTTTTTTATGTTATGGCAAACTACCTAGAATATACTTTTTTCATATAGTTCCCACAATCGCTCCTCCGAACGTGAAAGCTGAAACGGTCGATGAAACCTCGATCAACGTTGCATGGGATGGCGTCGATGCAATTTACTGGAATGGCGTTTCCAATGATTATTATGTATTTTTTAGGCGTCTTGAGGATAGCTTGCCAGTTAATAGAGATTGGGATGATTTTGCCACTAGTAATACTTTTTATACTCTTTCCAACTTGAACCCTGGCACTCAGTATGGAATTCGAGTTTTGGCTGCTGTGAAAGGTGGGAATGGTATAGCATCAGAAGAGATCAAGGTTTCTACAAAAGATGGTGGTAAGTTGTAGATCGCTTATGATAAGGAACCTCTGATGCGGTGGATATCTGAAATTGTGCTGACCAAGCGTTCATCCATAGCCTTATTTTAACGAGTCCACAAACCATTTGTTGAGGTTTGGAAGATACTTCACTTGATGTTTTGTTATTGATATGTACTTATTCTATTCACGCTTAGTTCCGTTCATAAAACCTCCGAATTGTATGTATCAAGTATTGACCTCAACCAAAATCTTTTTACAATGGGATCCCATTCCCAAATCTGAAGTTCCTGGTACGTTCGTTGGTTATGAGATAAGATACACCACACTTTTCACAAGAATATCTCACGTCCTAACGAATGCGCCTACTTTGATGCAAAGAACTCTGTATAATTTGCGGGCAAACACGTGGTATGAAATAGAAGTGTACGGATTTACCAATGCAGGAATTGGACCAAAACAAACATATAACATCCAAACACCAGAAGGAGGTATGACTACTTCTATATTCGCCAAGCTAGCCTTTTTCCGCCCGTTTTTTTTCAGAAAAGAAAACTTTTCGTTAGTTTTTCTCCCACAGTTTCATGATATTTTCATTGCGTTGTTTTTCTTGTGTCTGCTTTGTAGCACCTGGTGCTCCACCGGCTAATGTGATCATGGAGGAACACATTTCGTCAACGAAACTGAAACTGAGATGGGATGCTGTGCCAGCAGAGTTCACGAACGGGGAAATAAAAGGATACATAATCACTTGCCAAAAATATCAGGAAAGCGGTCAAGATGTACCAGCTAAACAGCTTCTACATACTGTCCAACTTGACGCCTATACTTTTAGCTACGTAATTACAGGGCTTTCTAGCTATACAACATATGAAGTGAAAATCTTGGCTTTTACAATGTACGGAAACGGGCCTTCTGTTGTCCTATACGGAAGTAGGTGTCTGGTTTACTAATTATTCAAGAGATTTTGTTGGTGACTTGGAAAACTGAAAAATCCTTACCGTATTTCCTCTGATAAACACCGTTCTCTATTAAACGCTGCACTTATAACCAAACATTCGTAATAAACGCCGCCCTCTTACAAAAGATAGGCTAAACAAGAATAGTTTTATTTGTTTTTCCATCAACAACTTCTTCTACCTTTGACTCAATTATAATTGATGTGTAATTATCTGCGCGGGAACATTCAAACCAAAATATAAATATCCCACTAAAATTTCCAGTCTGACATCTTATAAATTCCAGGCTCATAAACAGGCAACAGAAGCACTGGTCTGAGATCATTCTTCTGAAAATTCTTTTCAAATTTCCGAGTCCCACATCAGCGAAAGCAACGAAAGTTTTCATATCGTAGAAGAGAACGGTGAAATGATATTGATATTCTTTTGTAAAACATTTTTAAACGAACAATCTTCTTCTAACGTTTTTTAGGAAAAGAAAACGTTTAAATTCTTTTTGTATCTCATTTTTTCTTTTGTAATTAACGGCGTTCTCTGATGAGCGCCGCCCTCTATTAGAGGAAATACGGTATTCATTATGTTTCAAGTCTATAGCAGAAGAGGGTTATATCACTTTTCCGTATTAATTCTTCAAGTTGTTGTTATTATTTAGGTACGTGTAAATGTCCGATGGAGTTTTTCACGAATTGGTACAACTATCCTCCCTTTATCTCGCAAGATAAAACAACGAAAAACAACTTCACCGGATTGTTTATAGAGCTTCTCAATTCAATCGCTGTAGAGATCTGCACACCGTGTAAAACACATAATACTTCCACGGTCTTCTATAACCGAACCAAGGACGGACAACCGTCAATCAAAATTAACTTGAATAACGTGATGAACGGCATCGGTGAGAGTGTCCACTTCACTTTCCCGATCTTTAAGAAGTTTACCGAAACTCGTGTTTCCGGAAAATATCCATTTATACCGATAATTCAATCTCAAGGCACGGCAATGATAGTTTACACAGCGCCGTTACAAACAGTTGGTTTTATCCAAATGTTGAAGGCTGTTGTTTCTGCCTGGACTGTCATTTGTATTGCTGTGTTGATGGTGATTTTGACCGGATGGCTTCTGTTTTTTGCAGTAAGTTTTCGTTAATGATAAATGAAATGTTATATGTAGAGCTGAAGATTGGCTTATGCCGACGTAAGCAGAAACACGACAATTCGGAAATGGCCTGCCAACGAACAGCTGTTTTATCAACAATGTGCTCAAACAAAGTAAAAACAAAAACAGTTTAATTGATCGTGATTTTCTCTTCTTCTACTTTTCTATTTCCTACAAAAGATATATCATGACAAAGACCAAAGAAACGGATTCCGTCGATATAAAATTTTTAAAAATTAATTGGATATTTCCATCAAAAACTGCGATGATATTTTTTGATTCCAATTTTTTGAAACACACTGTACAATGTTATCGATCAATATTTTCCTATGGATTCATTTGAAGTTTGTATTTCAAAGTTCAATTGATCATAAGAAATTACTGCATAATTTCGTTCCTTTCTTCATTTCAGCAAAATCTTCATGATGTAATTTATATATACACAGTTCACCTAATTCACACTTTCTCTCTAAGTCAGTCACTGCTTATGCTGCAACACCACTCTCGAAAAATAATAAAAGCAAAATCTTCATGATGTTTAATATGATGAATTTGATTGTGGTCCATATCTGCTACATCAAATAAAACGTTTTCCAATCGCTTTTCTACTTCTTCGTTTGCTTTCTCCCATAGGAGCAAGGTTCGAATGTTAGCGATCTGACTCTAGATCGAAGCATATGTGGGGCTGCCGAGGGAGCCTGGACAGCATATGTTACTATGACAACAGTAGGGTAAAGGAATTTCAACCGTGTAATGAAACATGTTAGGGGATGACAGTTTTCGTAGATATTTGTTTATGTTCTTGTTATGCATTAGGTACGGCGATTTTGTTCCTACCACATTTTTGGCGAAATTGATCATGATTATTTGGGTGTTTTCTGGTTTTGTTATCGTCAGCATATTTAGTGGCATAGTGGCTTCAGGAATGACAATTAGCCGCATGAAAACAGAATATAAGTTGTACGGATCGACTGTAAGACTTTTTTGCTTTTTTTTGTTAAAGCTAGATCGTGAAGATTAAGTAGATCTGTGGAATATGTGAATAGTTTTTGACTATAACATTTGATGTTGTTTAGCTAACTCACATTGGTAATGCGTGTGGTAAGCAAGTAAATTCTTTCTTACGAACAGGTTGCAGCCGTCAAGAACTCTTTCGAGTATCGTCTAGCCATTCAAAGGAATGCTAAGGTTGTCAACTACACAACTATACCAGAAGTGATTGAGGCCGTGGGAAAAGGTGAAGCAGAGATTGGGTTGATAGATGCACTCTCAACGAAAGGCTATGAGAAGAGAATGAAGGGGTTGAATGTCCGAGTTGACAAGATGTTGGAAGTTGTTGCTGGACATGGTGTAGTGTTATCTGGAGATGCTATTCGATTAGAAAATGATTTCAGAAGTTACGTAACAGGTCAACAGGCAGAAATCTTTGAGTTTGTTGTGGAGACATTAGGAGTTTTGCAGGTATGGGAACATCTATATTCAGAACAATTGTGGTTGTAATGTTTTCTCGTTAAATCTCTTTTATGTGCTTATATAGATGCATTTAGATTTTAAGTAGATTGCTGTGCACTGTAACCATGTTTTTTTGTTTTGCCAGCCCGAACCTGTGACGGTGGAATCTGCTTTGTTCACAGAAGAAGAAACCACTGTAGCGATTATAGATCTGGTGATTGTGTTAGCTGGTTTATCGTTGTTTGGCATCATGTTCTGGTTGTGCTGTCGAAGGGGAAAAGACATGAAAAAGAAAGTAAAGCCGACTGGTAAGTGTGAACAATTTTCCGAGTTCCTATTATTTTTATGATTGTATTCACTAACTTGGTATGAATCTCCGTCTTTTGTGTTTGACTTAAGTATTTGTCAGAATCTTTAGTAAGTGTGAACTTAGCCACACCAGTTTTTTGCTTTTGTGCAGAATAGTAAAAACCTTTTACTTGTTTTAATTTCGAAAATGATCTGCAAAATACCAAAACAAAGAGAACTTTTGTTTCGATGATTCAACCTGAGGACATGTATTTATTCCTTGCAAAACTGTAAATGTCTGTACGCAGGTCTATTAAGATAATGAAAAAGATAGATGTTGCTTTTAAGCTGGATGTTCATTGATACTTTTACTCCTTAGATAACCAACAAAGGATTTACCAAAAACTGACAGACTTAACTACAAATACCGGATTGCGATTCTCTGAAAATTTTTCAAAGAAAGTGAATACTCTAGTCTTCAAACATCAGGAGGAAAGGATTCTATTGGACGACATGAAGCGCAACTATGTGAGGTATGCAAAAAGGGCTGGTTTATACGACTCGTTGGTGAAATCGAATGAACGAAAGAAGAAACGAAGGAATCGAAGGAACGCTTATATGCAGCGCGAATTAGCGGACGGCACCTAGTCAGATCTGAATTAATATTGCTGATTTAATATTTAATGAACTGTTGAATTCACAAAAAATTGTAAATATTCTACGGAAGTACAGGTCAGTGAATGTGTAATTGTAAGAGTTCCTGAAAGTTGATTTTTCCGTTTTTTAACAACTTCGTGTAATACGAGAAATACAAAAGATGAAATTCACAGCCAATCAATCAATGATTTTGCTCTGCTATAGCCGTAAAACAGCTGTCTGGTGTTCGACTTGTTGAAAGATTTCGTCATCATGTCTTGGCAACAATATTCTTGAAAATGTTGTTTACTAACACTGAGATTGCTGGAAAACAATGAAAACTATAGCCGCATAAAAACTTTGTCTGTCAGGGAGAAGATTTCTAGTTATGAATTATACACTTACTTATGCATCCATATACACCGAGAAATAAATTTGTAACTATTCCAATTTACGGCTAATATACCTTTCCGTCCTCTAAAATTATTAGAAATTTTATTATGGAGAATATCTTTGCATGATTATGCTTACTGATTTTCATCTATAAACTTATAGTTAGTACCTTAAGGGAAGAAATTGTTTGCGGAAGAAATTTTTGCGGAATATATTTTTGCGGGTGAATGACTCAAAAATGCCATATTTTGCGGAATAAATTTTTGCGGATGAAGACCTCAAAAGAGATTTTGCGGAATTAATTTTTGCGGATGCAACAAATTTAATAAAATCGAAAGTCGGGAAACACGTAGTTTAGGACCTGGGTATATAACCAAACTTTAGTTGGAATGGAAAAAGCAGATTTTCGGAATAACATCTATTTTTCATCAATTAAAATATCAAAAAATAACACTAAGCTAAAACAAACAGATAATGTAGCTGGGTCTTATCTTTGATCAGGGAAGGTCAATGTAGCGCCAGCAACTGAGAATATGACTCAGTCAAAGGGTCGTTTCTCAAAGTAAAAGCAACAGTACATTCAATAACCAAGACTTCTTTCCTTTTTCAACCCCCTTTTTCATTTTCCAAACGTTTTGTAAAGATGAGACTTGCAGTTTATACAAAGCAAAGTGAAAAATCAATTCTTTACGGGTAAAAAATTTCAAAAATTTTGCGGAGTAAATTTTTGTGGATGAAGAATTTCGAAAACTTTGCGGAATTTATTTTTGCAGATGACCAATATTTATTCATTTTTGCGGAATTCATTTTTGCGGATTTATTCATTTGAGAGATACCTGCTCCTTTTGTATTGATACTTAAATTGTAATAAACTGGAGATTCATCTTCTAAAAATAAAAGTCATGCTTTAACCTTTGTGAGTTTGAACTGCAAAATTGAAAGTTACCAAGGCTTGGCGATAAAGTGGGCGAAAGGAACTGCAACATTACACCCTGACAGACATGGGTAAATAAAAAAAATCAGCTACCTTATGTGACGCCGAGCAAAAATTATGGACGGATGAAATACAATAGAATGCACAGCGGTTTAATTTTTTTTTTTTTTTTAATCGATATATTTCTTGCATCCATCAAATAGGTTCTTATTACAGAGAAAGCATATAGGATAAAATATATATACATGGTGTTACGTATAATGTATAAAAACGTATAATAATAAATATTACGGACATAACTTATACTAAATTAGATTAAATTAAGAAATAGGCTAACAAGTGTGGTAGAAGGGTTGAGTGGGTGTCGCAGTAATTTGGATAATGAAGATTGTAATAGCAAATATTGTAACTTGGGTTACAAATGATACGCATCAATAGAATAGAGGAAGACTCGATAAAAAAAAGTAATGCTAACAGATAAAAATAATAGAGGTTAAGTAATAATATTATTAGAATTAAAAATATGTTATTGATTTGAGTAAACCCGAGCTACGGCTTTATTAATACAATAGGAAAAACATTTTTCCGCGAACGTTTCAAACTTTTCAATGTTTTTCAAGTTGTTCGGAAGGTCATTAAAACAACCACCAGCTTGTTGGGCAAAGGAACCCTCAAAAGCGTCAGTCATGTCGATGTTATACTTGTGTTGAATTTCCGAGCGAAGTTTTCTTCCAGGTGGACGTGATTTTGTTAACTTAAGATAAGTTGGCCATGAAGGCTTGTTTAGGGCTTTGTGTGCCAATTTTACCAAGGAAAGTGAGATCATTTCTTTGACTGGTAGCCATTGCAACTTGGTAACGTCTATCTCACTGGCATGCCGTCCATACACAAAGCCAGCCGCAGCATTTTGGAGTTTCTGCAGTTTCCTTAGAAGGTACTGAGGGGCTCCAATGAACAATACGTTTCCGTAGTTAATTCTCGAAAGGATAAGAGCTTGAGCAAGTGACTTTCGAAGACGAAAGTCGGCAGATCTTTTGAAGATTCTCAAAGACTTCAAAGTAAAGTAACAACATTGCGTTACTGAGTTGATATGACCTCTCCATGTCAGATGTTGATGGAAACGCACTCCCAAGATTTTAATACGGTGATGTGATCAAGTTTTTGATTTTGGCTATTGATTTGCATCACTTCGTTTTGGAGATTGTGTCTTTTATACATTTGTGAAGTCGAGAAAAGAATCACCTTCGTCTTGTTGCTATTTAAATAAAGGTTCTTATCTTCCGACCAGGTGTTCACCTCGTTCATCTCCTGTTGCATTTTGTTGATGGTCTGGGGCAGGTCGACGACCTTCAAGCAGGGTCGTATCATCAGCGTAAACTAGATACCCAGCAGGCACCAAACGTTATACTAACGTTAGTGTTACGTTATTTCTTACGTTGTGGTAACGTTAGTGGTTGGTTAGAATGGAAGTCTTTTTTTAATTAGTATAACGTTAAATACTTACGTTAGTACAACGTTAAATACTTACGTTAATATAACGTTCAATACTTACGTTAGTATAACGTTAAATACTTACGTTAGTCTAACGTTAGAAAGTAACATCAGGACAACGTTAAATTTCGTTAATCTACGTTGTATTAACAACATCAAAATGTTATAACATTGTAATGACTTTTGAAGTCATTATAAACAAATCCCGGTGTCCATCCCAACAAAGTAAGAAAAATGACGAAAACAGCGAATAGTCATAGAAGTTGATATTTACCTTTGATTGACAAGAAAAGCATATTTTTATGTCAATATTTACGCATGCCTAATAGAAGAAAAAGAAACAAATATAAGTGAAGGTGTTAAACGAATGCTTGTGGTTACGGCAAATTGCAATAAATGAAAATCAACGGAAATTCATGCCATCCATTCTAACCAACCACTAACGTTACCACAACGTAAAAACTAACTTAACACTAACGTTAGTATAACGTAAATTTACGAAATTTAACGTTGTCCTGATGTAACTTTCTAACGTTGTACTAACGTAAGTAGTTAACGTTGGAGTAACGTTGGTTTTACGTTGGTAACGTTAAACCTAGAACCAACGTTAGACTAACGTTGAATAAGCATTGGGTGCCTGCTGGGTAGGTGCTTCCACCAATGGATGAGATAGTGTTGACGTAAAGGTTAAAGAGAACTGGTCCTAAAATACTGCCTTGTGGAACCCCAAATTCCACCCGATGAAGGTCCGATGACTTGTCGTCGATTTGTACAAATTGTAGCCGATTAGACAGATATTCTTTGAAAAGGAGCAATAGTTTCCGTGAAAAACCTAGATGATAATGCTTTCGAAAAGTCAGCTAAAATGGCAAGTTTGACCTCTCCTTTTCGCATTGCACTCAGGATGTCTTCTTTCAGTTTCATAAGAATCGTCATCGTTGAGTGACCTCTTCTGAAACCAGATTGTTTTGGGTCGTAGAAAGATTCAGTTTCGATTAGATCGGTTAACTGTTGTAGGATTACGCGTTCAAACGCTTTAGATAATATTGGTAGAACATTGATGGGTCTGTATTCGGAGAGGGACCTTGGATTGTTGACTTTTGGAACAGGACAAATGCGACTAATCTTCCACTCGATTGGCACTGATGAGGTGTTGATGCAGGTATTAATGATGTGTGTCAGAGGTGATGCCAGATGTTCAGCCACAGGTTTATTGAATCTTGAAGGGATGTTGTCGTAGCCAGTTGAGCAATCTGATCTCAGACCTTTTATCGCTTTTAGGACGTCGTCGTGGGTAACGTTTTGTAGGTTGTAGTTATTGGCTTTTTCAGGAAGATTGTAAATGAACTCATTTGTTAAATGTTCAGCTATTTTCCCAGTCGTGCAGGTTGCGGTATGGTTGAAGAAGTGATTAACTTTCTCAGGATCGACTTTCACGGACGTTGGATTTGGATGGAGAATTTTATTGATGACTTTCCATGTTTCGTTGCAGTTTTTGTTCAATAGCAGCTTTTTCATGAAAGTTCTTTTCGTTTTCTTAATGTTTTGTTTCAGTTTGTTTCTCACTAATTTCAGTTTCTCATGATTAGTTTCGGTTGGATTTTTTCTGTATTCAGTTCTCGCACGATTTCGTTGACGTTGGAGATCAGTGATATTTAGATTTTTCATCCATGGAAATGGAGGTCATGTGATTTTCACTTTTCGTAGTGGTGAATGTCTTGAAATGCACTCTGTTATTAGATTGTTAAGGATATTGACCTTGTCCGACACTTCTTCAAATACGTAAACAAGGTTGGTGGAAGTGAATTAAAATCTCTTTTATATACCCATGTCAAGATTTCGTTCATCTCTTATCAGTTTGTACCTTGCTTCGAACTTTGTTTTTGCTGCTTTAAAAATGCAGAAGGGCCGTCATGGTCTGAAATCTCGTCGCAGAAAATCAAACCATGATCTATAAGCTTCATAGATTGGTTGGAGATGATATGATCAATGAGTGAGCTCGACTGTCTGGTGGGCTGAGTTCCGTGTTGTGTAAGATTGAAGGTGTTGAGGATGTCTTTGTATCTTGCTACTCCTGGAGATTCTTTCGTAAGGTCGATGTTGAAATCCCCAGTAATGATGATTGGTCCCTCGTGGAGCCGTGTCACTTGTGAAATAATAGTTTCGAACTTTTCAAGGAATTGGAATTTTTCTTGTTGCTTGCTGCTAGGTTGGTAAAAATTCCCGATGATAATATTCTTTGATCATTTTTGTTTGATTTCGATCCACTGGTGTTCGACGGAGACATCCAGGTCGACGAGATCTTTTCTTTCCTTCGCATTGATGTTGTCTTTGATGTAGTAGCCGACCCCACCACCTTTCACGCGATCACGGTTACGAAAATTATTTGTGTAACCTGAAATTGCAACTGACTTCAACAGATTTGCATTGTCCTTGAGCCACGTCTCGGATAGATAATGTCAAATTGGTGGGTGTTTAGCATTGCTTCAAATTGTACGAACGTGGACGTAATGGATCGTGTGTTCAGGTGGGCAATGGAGAAGTGTTGACGATATTTATTGAGTGCTGAAACAGTTGGAAGTTCATAAGGTATATTCTCATCGAGGAGAGCGTTTCTTTCAAGATTTACCTTATTATACAAAATTAACGAATGATGAAATTAACGCCAAAAAATTAACGCGAGAAAAAATTAACGCGATACAAAACCCATTTTCCTTTAAAACAGACAAAATTAACGCGGTTTCTTGAACTTGTACCTATCGGAGGAGAAAATTAACGCGGTTAAGGAATTTTTGTTGATTTTATATTTTTTCTTTAAAGCCTTTTAATAAAAATTAAAAAAATTACAAAGTTTCTGTCTCAAATAGTTTCAACGAACTCCTGATACTGTGATTTCTGGCATCTGCTACTGCTTCTGAAATACCAGCAGCAAATAAAATTGCTCCCATTACTGTGGGCCATATTCCTAGGGAAATAAGCAGGTATACATGGTATGCAATTTTGGAAGGTGCACGAATATCAGGCGAGGTGATAGATGAGAAGCATAAGCCTTCTCCCCTTGTACAAGGTGGGCTAGAGATCATGATGCATGTTAAAATTGAATGGAATTGTGAAAAGTACTTGGCAATATTTAAATCAAAGATTGAATCCGTACAGTATTCTATACACGACGATTACATGGACGATTCTAAGGAAATCAAGGATGAATTACTCAAAGAATTCAAAATCTTGGAAGTCGATAGCAGCGATGAAGATGTATCTGAAGAAGTTCAGGAAAGCGGGAATGATTGACTGTGACTCTTTTGCTAGTAAATACATTTTATCGCCTAAACAGTTTACATTTTTATCCCTTAGACGGTTTTTTGGGATTTTGGGGGTTTCTATCTGCAGAAAATTAAGGTTGTTAAAATTAGCGAACACAAAAATGAAGGGGTGACTAAATTAACAAATATCAAAATTAACGCGGGTATAAAATTAATGCGGACAAAATAAAACCGCGTTAATTTTATCATTCGTTAATTTTGGATAATAAGGTAATTGCTCCAGACCTGTCGGAAGGTTTGATTTTGAAAATGGAAGTTCAGTGTAGAGGCATTTTGCACAAGTATGGTATCGAGGTATTCTTGCTTGGATCGCTTTGAGTGTATGACCTCGACAAGGGTCAAATTCACTCCCAGTCTCAATTGAAATTTCAGCGATGTGTCGATTATAATTGATATATATATATAACAATTGAATAGGTTTTAAACTAAAAATTTTGTATAGCTTCAGAAAAGCGTCCGTTGCGGGAAGCCACTCCACTGCATATACCTTTTAAAGTTGATGTCAAGGTGTTTAGTATACTTAACCCAGAAACTTGTTGACGCACATGGAGCAAATGAAAAGCAAAAGAAAAGAAATTATGCTAAGAGAGTATGTTGATCAAGGCAGCTTTACACCACTGGTATTTACATGCTTTGGAGGTATGGCAAAAGAATGCACTACATTTTACAACAGACTTGCTGAAATGGTAGCCGAGAAGAGAAGCAGTGACATCAACATCGTCAAAAGTTGGATACGTACCCCCCTAAACTTTAGTTTACTTCGAATTCAACTTCTGTGCATCAGAGGCCCTCGCAATTGGAGATCAATATTTGCAGAATCTGATGATCTAAATTTTATTGCAAACGAATGCAGAATCAAGTGAATCACTTCATATCCTGGTCTACTTGTTGAAAGTTTTTTTTTTTTATTGTGATTGGGAAGAAAATTTTGTATATTGATGCAACGCAGTGAACGGTGGCCTGCATAAAAATGAAATTTCCGTTTCCAAAAAAAAAATATACCTTTTAAACTCGATTATTATCATGAAACCCATAATCAATTAAAAATCTAAATTTGTAAATTGAGTTAATGTAAACAGATATTTTGAACAAGAAAGCTTCGGAGTCAAATAAGCCTTGTTTTTATGAGAAACTGTTTTTTCATTGCCTTATTTAAATGCACTATGTTGAACTGAGAACTTATATATTTACTTTCTGGTGTTATAAAAATATGAAATAGGCTTTACTCTCTAACAGATGTTGATTTTTTCTTATTTATTTATTTTTTTTCATTTTACGAATGTTTACCCAGGATAGCCTCTTCAGTTCCTTAAGGTACTGTTATCAATGAGGGTCCTGCGAAGGAGGTCCTAGAGCATTTAAAGCCCCCATTTGACCTATGAAAGCTGCAATGATAGGAACCGCTCAACTAGACAACCATCCTAGACATCATTCCTTCTCTCTTGCTGGGTGCTAAGCAGAGAGGAGTGATTCACACTGTTATAGTCGCTCGCATGACTCGGTCGGGGACGAGACCCGGGACCAACCGAACAGGAAGCGGCACTCTACCACTCTATTCGGTAGCGAATAGTTGGATAGCAAAGATATTGATGAATGAACTATTAGCAATTATAAAATTTGTTTACACTAGTTGTGGTTAAAGATGTTTTAGCAAAGTTTTTCGTTGTATTCGTTGTTTATAACTCTCCTATAATATAACAAGTATGAAAAAACATTAAATATTAAAAGTATGGAAATTTTTGAAGTAAAATTTTCAGTTCACAAGGAGTATATACACAAGAAAAAAGAAATTGGATTAGAATGTACTGTTTTTCCTAATTAAGTAGTAGAATAGGATACCCTAACTAGTTGAGTCACATATCAATTTTCTATATTTTCATACAAACATTTTCAAATGCTATATTGTCATAAAAAGAAGAAGGTCAAATACTATTTCTTGATTTCCGTAAGTGCTGCATTGTGCACGTGTTTCACTTTTGGGAGCTTAAACTTCAATCAATACAATCAAAGGTCCTTTAAATGTTCGTATGATTCATCAAACAATCCTATTTTCTTACGTCATCACTTAAATTTATGACACTCAGTACTTCACTTATGTGCCTGAAATGAATCCCTCACTTGTTTTCAGCCGAGATTCTTCTCACCAAGTAGTGGATTGTGATTAAAATGATGGGTTATTATTCAGATAGGAATACAATAAAATTTTCAATAAAATTTTTTTCAATTAACAAAAATAGAAACACAATGGAAAGGAGGAACTAATGTGCTATTTGAAATTTTCGAAAAAACGCAACAAATAACAACAATGAAAAAATCAATAGAAAATTTCCTGCAAAATCGCTTGTTTGTATCACATGTATCAGTAACAGCCCAAAAGAGCGTAATAACTGACTGATAAACCAAATAGGCGTATTAAAAAGGAACACATATTCACAGAAATTCAGTTTAAGAACTATAAAAACAATCCTAAAGAATAAAGTTTTATATCATAAAAATATATTTTTCAAAAATTCAAATAAAACTCGGAGAGATAAAACTGTCAGATAAAAACAAAACTATTTCTTTAGCAACTCCAGATTATCACATTTGCAACTCCTCGAGTCAATTTTTGCAGTAAAAGTTTAGTAACATATTACACTTTTGGAAGAAGAAAGAAAACTCAAAATTAACCAAACTGATCAAAAATAATAAATAACACCTTCTCAATTGTCATCAACCATATTATCATTTACATAAATTCCACGGTTATTTGTTGAATCCAATTCAAGTGAGCTTTCAGTGCCTGGCACCTCGTACATATTAATACCGCCTTCCTCACTATAACCTTTAAAATGACCAAGTTCATACTCTCGGACTTTGGTCAAAGAAAAATTACGGGATCTTCGCCTCCTCCGGTAAATAATAAAGATCAAAATGATTACCAACAACATAACGCCTAAAACACTAAACACCACAACGTACACAATCACCTTCTTTTCTTCCGGAGTAACAGTAGTTGCAGTATTTCTGAAAGACACAGCACTGAAGGATTGATTACCAGCACTGATGTTCACCCCAGTCACCTTCAGCGCATCATCGAGTTTGCTTTGCACAGAATCTGCCGTATATGTCGACTCAATTGAATATTTTATAACAATGGAACCACACGATATGTGATCGCTTGGATAGCGGATCTGACTACTTGAAATATTTAAAATACCAGTCAAAAAGTTGCTGAAAGAATCCGTCAATTGTTGTCGTAAGACGGCATTTCCAATGATAGTTTGACAATCTCCCTCAAATGTGGCCTCACCAGCATACGTATACAAAGGCAAAACGGCTGTTGTAGAAGGAAGAAACGACATCGTTGAAGGTTGTATCAAAGATGAACTCAAGCCAGGGCTAATCGTAGTATTAGAACTTGACACAACTGCAGTAGCAAATCCAGTCGACATTGTAGGAACAGATATAAATGACAAAGTAGAAAGTCGGGAATTTGAATCAGTGAAACTTGAATGACCAGTTGTTACGGAAAGCATTAGACTGCTACCTACTTCAACAGACGTCTGAACAATCTCAGTAATATTTGTCAGTAAACGCACTGATGGAACAACCGAATTTGATGCAGCCATTGTAGAATACACAAGAGATTGGTTAGATTCTCCATGTCGGGAGGTTGCTGATACCGCAATGTTCGAAATCGATGACACTGTTGGACTTGGTGGCACTGTTGAATCGGCGGATGACATATCGGCAGATGCGATGGTACTTGACAAATATGCGACTGAAGAAGTTATGGTATCTGGTAGTAGTAATCGGCTTGAACGATTAATTTCAATTGAAGTACTTAATACAGTCTCAGAAGTACCGTTTCCAATCGGCGAAAGTGATGTAGTAGCACTTCTTGTCGCTGTTAGAGATGGATGGACGAAGGAATGATTGACTTTTGAAGAGGAAAATCGAATAATATCACTTCCCTTTATGGAGATACCAGTGTGGATTGATTTGACTTCAGACTTTGTCAATGTATTCAGAACTGTCAATGACGTTTCATAAAATACAAAACTGCTCATTTCTGACGGAACCAATGCACGTGTTGAATTCACTACTGCGATTGGTGATTGTAAGAGTGATTGGTTAAATCCTGGCTGAGTGGTAGTTGCTGATACTACAATGTCGGAAATCGATGCGGCCGTAGGACTTGGCTGCACGGTTGAAAGCCTGGATGACAAATTGACAGACGCAAGGTTGCTTGATAAATATGCGACTGAAGTTGTTATTGCATCTGACGGTACTAAACGGCTTGTCCGTATCGGAAAGATGACTGAACTTGAACGATTAATTTTGATGGAAGTCCTCATTACAGTCTCAGAAGTACGGTTCCCAATTGCCGACAGTGACGTAGCCGCACTTCTCCTCACTGTTCCAGATGGATGGACGAAGGAATTGTTGGCTTTAGAAGAGGAACTTCCGATCAGAGCAGTTCTCTTGGTTGAGATGTCAATGGGAATTGTTATAGCTTCAGACTTCGTCGATGCATTCATAACTGTCAATGACGTTTCGTGAAGTACGACACTGCTCATTGCTGAAGGAACCAACGAATGTCTTGAGTTCACTGTGGCCGTTTCTGAGTACAAAAGTGATTGGCTAGTTCTTGGATACGCGGACGTTGTTGACATCGACTTGTTCGATATAGATGCCACAGTTGGACTTGGCTGCACCGTGGAATGGCTGGATGTAAAATTGAAAGATGCTATGTTACTTGATAAATATGCAACGGAAGATGTAATTGTATATGAAGGTAGCAATCGGCTCGACGGTACTTCAGAGATGACTGATCTCGATTTTGATGTCGTCGATATGGTGGCAGAGGTATCCTTGCTATTTGGTGACATTGATGTAATATCACTTCCTCTCATTGTTTCAGAAGGATGGACAAAGGAATTGCCAGATGTGGAAGAAGAACTTCTTATCATATCACTTCTACTTGTAGAGATATCAGAGTGGATTGTTTTCACTTCAGACTTTGTCGTTGCATTCAAGACTGTTGAAGACGTTTTGTAAAGTACAACACTGCTCATTTCTGAAGGAACCAAATAACGTGTTGAGTTCAATATGGAAATTGTTGAATACCAAAATGATTGGGTAGATTTTAGTTGCGTGGAAGTTGTTGATACTTTCATGTCCGAAATCGATACCACAGTCGCACTTGGTTGCACTTTTGTATTGGCCAACGAGAAAGTGACAGTAGTTGCAGTATTTCTGAAAGACACAGCACTGAAGGATTGATTACCAGCACTGATGTTCACCCCAGTCACCTTCAGCGCATCATCGAGTTCGCTTTGCACAGAATCTGCCGTATATGTCGACTCAATTGAATATTTTATAACAATGGAACCACAAGATATGTGATCGCTTGGATAGCGGATCTGACTACTTGAGATATTTAAAATACCAGTCAAAAAGTTGCTGAAAGAATCCGTCAATTGTTGTCGTAAGACGGCATTTCCAATGATAGTTTGACAATCTCCCTCAAATGTGGCCTCACCAGCATACGTATAAAAAGGCAAAACGGCTGTTGTAGATGGAAGAAACGACATCGTTGAAGGTTGTATCAAAGATGAACTCAAGCCAGGGCTAATCGTAGTATTAGAACTTGACACAACTGCAGTAGCAAATCCAGTCGACATGGTAGGAACAGATATAAATGACAAAGTAGAAAGTCGGGAATTTGAATCAGTGAAACTTGAATGACCAGTTGTTACGGAAAGCATTACACTGCTACCTACTTCAACAGACGTCTGAACAATCTCAGTAATATTTGTCAGTAAACGCACTGATGGAACAATCGAATTTGATGCAGTCATTGTAGAATACACAAGAGATTGGTTAGATTCTCCATGTCGGGAGGTTGTTGATACCGCAATGTTCGAAATCGATGACACTGTTGGACTTGGTGGCACTGTTGAATCGGCGGATGACATATTGGCAGATGCGATGGTACTTGACAAATATGCGACTGAAGAAGTTATGGTATCTGGTAGTAGTAATCGGCTTGAACGATTAATTTCAATTGAAGTACTTAATACAGTCTCAGAAGTACCGTTTCCAATCGGCGACAGTGATGTAGTAGCACTTCTTGTCGCTGTTAGAGATGGATGGACGAAGGAATGATTGACTTTTGAAGAGGAAAATCGAATAATATCACTTCCCTTTATGGAGATATCAGTGTGGATTGATTTGACTTCAGACTTTGTCAATGTATTCAGAACTGTCAATGACGTTTCATAAAATACAAAACTGCTCATTTCTGACGGAACCAATGCACGTGTTGAATTCACTACTGCGATTGGTGATTGTAAGAGTGATTGGTTAAATCCTGGCTGAGTGGTAGTTGCTGATACTACAATGTCGGAAATCGATGCGGCCGTAGGACTTGGCTGCACGGTTGAAAGCCTGGATGACAAATTGACAGACGCAAGGTTGCTTGATAAATATGCGACTGAAGTTGTTATTGCATCTGACGGTACTAAACGGCTTGTCCGTATCGGAAAGATGACTGAACTTGAACGATTAATTTTGATGGAAGTCCTCATTACAGTCTCAGAAGTACGGTTCCCAATTGCCGACAGTGACGTAGCCGCACTTCTCCTCACTGTTCCAGATGGATGGACGAAGGAATTGTTGGCTTTAGAAGAGGAACTTCCGATCAGAGCAGTTCTCTTGGTTGAGATGTCAATGGGAATTGTTATAGCTTCAGACTTCGTCGATGCATTCATAACTGTCAATGACGTTTCGTGAAGTACGACACTGCTCATTGCTGAAGGAACCAACGAATGTCTTGAGTTCACTGTGGCCGTTTCTGAGTACAAAAGTGATTGGCTAGTTCTTGGATACGCGGACGTTGTTGACATCGACTTGTTCGATATAGATGCCACAGTTGGACTTGGCTGCACCGTGGAATGGCTGGATGTAAAATTGAAAGATGCTATGTTACTTGATAAATATGCAACGGAAGATGTAATTGTATATGAAGGTAGCAATCGGCTCGACGGTACTTCAGAGATGACTGATCTCGATTTTGATGTCGTCGATATGGTGGCAGAGGTATCCTTGCTATTTGGTGACATTGATGTAATATCACTTCCTCTCATTGTTTCAGAAGGATGGACAAAGGAATTGCCAGATGTGGAAGAAGAACTTCTTATCATATCACTTCTACTTGTAGAGATATCAGAGTGGATTGTTTTCACTTCAGACTTTGTCGTTGCATTCAAGACTGTTGAAGACGTTTTGTAAAGTACAACACTGCTCATTTCTGAAGGAACCAAATAACGTGTTGAGTTCAATATGGAAATTGTTGAATACCAAAATGATTGGGTAGATTTTAGTTGCGTGGAAGTTGTTGATACTTTCATGTCCGAAATCGATACCACAGTCGCACTTGGTTGCACTTTTGTATTGGCCAACGAGAAAGTGACAGTAGTTGCAGTATTTCTGAAAGACACAGCACTGAAGGATTGATTACCAGCACTGATGTTCACCCCAGTCACCTTCAGCGCATCATCGAGTTCGCTTTGCACAGAATCTGCCGTATATGTCGACTCAATTGAATATTTTATAACAATGGAACCACAAGATATGTGATCGCTTGGATAGCGGATCTGACTACTTGAGATATTTAAAATACCAGTCAAAAAGTTGCTGAAAGAATCCGTCAATTGTTGTCGTAAGACGGCATTTCCAATGATAGTTTGACAATCTCCCTCAAATTTGGCCTCACCAGCATACGTATAAAAAGGCAAAACGGCTGTTGTAGATGGAAGAAACGACATCGTTGAAGGTTGTATCAAAGATGAACTCAAGCCAGGGCTAATCGTAGTATTAGAACTTGACACAACTGCAGTAGCAAATCCAGTCGACATTGTAGGAACAGATATAAATGACAAAGTAGAAAGTCGGGAATTTGAATCAGTGAAACTTGAATGACCAGTTGTTACGGAAAGCATTACACTGCTACCTACTTCAACAGACGTCTGAACAATCTCAGTAATATTTGTCAGTAAACGCACTGATGGAACAATCGAATTTGATGCAGTCATTGTAGAATACACAAGAGATTGGTTAGATTCTCCATGTCGGGAGGTTGTTGATACCGCAATGTTCGAAATCGATGACACTGTTGGACTTGGTGGCACTGTTGAATCGGCGGATGACATATTGGCAGATGCGATGGTACTTGACAAATATGCGACTGAAGAAGTTATGGTATCTGGTAGTAGTAATCGGCTTGAACGATTAATTTCAATTGAAGTACTTAATACAGTCTCAGAAGTACCGTTTCCAATCGGCGAAAGTGATGTAGTAGCACTTCTTGTCGCTGTTAGAGATGGATGGACGAAGGAATGATTGACTTTTGAAGAGGAAAATCGAATAATATCACTTCCCTTTATGGAGATATCAGTGTGGATTGATTTGACTTCAGACTTTGTCAATGTATTCAGAACTGTCAATGACGTTTCATAAAATACAAAACTGCTCATTTCTGACGGAACCAATGCACGTGTTGAATTCACTACTGCGATTGGTGATTGTAAGAGTGATTGGTTAAATCCTGGCTGAGTGGTAGTTGCTGATACTACAATGTCGGAAATCGATGCGGCCGTAGGACTTGGCTGCACGGTTGAAAGCCTGGATGACAAATTGACAGACGCAAGGTTGCTTGATAAATATGCGACTGAAGTTGTTATTGCATCTGACGGTACTAAACGGCTTGTCCGTATCGGAAAGATGACTGAACTTGAACGATTAATTTTGATGGAAGTCCTCATTACAGTCTCAGAAGTACGGTTCCCAATTGCCGACAGTGACGTAGCCGCACTTCTCCTCACTGTTCCAGATGGATGGACGAAGGAATTGTTGGCTTTAGAAGAGGAACTTCCGATCAGAGCAGTTCTCTTGGTTGAGATGTCAATGGGAATTGTTATAGCTTCAGACTTCGTCGATGCATTCATAACTGTCAATGACGTTTCGTGAAGTACGACACTGCTCATTGCTGAAGGAACCAACGAATGTCTTGAGTTCACTGTGGCCGTTTCTGAGTACAAAAGTGATTGGCTAGTTCTTGGATACGCGGACGTTGTTGACATCGACTTGTTCGATATAGATGCCACAGTTGGACTTGGCTGCACCGTGGAATGGCTGGATGTAAAATTGAAAGATGCTATGTTACTTGATAAATATGCAACGGAAGATGTAATTGTATATGAAGGTAGCAATCGGCTCGACGGTACTTCAGAGATGACTGATCTCGATTTTGATGTCGTCGATATGGTGGCAGAGGTATCCTTGCTATTTGGTGACATTGATGTAATATCACTTCCTCTCATTGTTTCAGAAGGATGGACAAAGGAATTGCCAGATGTGGAAGAAGAACTTCTTATCATATCACTTCTACTTGTAGAGATATCAGAGTGGATTGTCTTCATTTCAGACTTTGTCGTTGCATTCAAGACCGTCGAAGACGTTTCGTTAAGTACAACACTGCTCATTTCTGAAGGAACCAAATAACGTGTTGAGTTCAATATGGAAATTGTTGAATACCAAAATGATTGGCTAGATCTCGGTTGCGTGGAAGTTGGTGATGCTGGTAAGTCGGGTATTGATCTAATATTTGTGTTGATTGTCTTTCTTTGGGATATCCATGATGTATTTTGAGCACTTGGTAAATCTTCAATATTTCTTTTGATTATGTTGTGGTAGTTTCTTGAAGATTTTAAATCCTGTAAATGTAAAACGTATTTCATATGAGGTTTTCCTTAGTTGGCGTTTATTGTAGAATTAGTTAATAGAATCGAATATCGTATTTCTCGGAATTGGATTCTGCAGAATGCGTGAAATCTGTTGTTATGAAGATGTGAATATATAAAGATAAGTTAAGAAATTTTTAGGTATTTAGTGAAGATTGAAGTTGAAGATTTAAGACTGTCATCGTAGTTTAAATGAAATTATAGTATTGGAAAGGAATTTAAAGTTATTTCACTATTCATCTGTTTCTAAATCACCGTTTGCAAACTTATGTGGATTACATGTTCTATTGGAATATATTCTAATTTTCGTTAAGCGACTGTTACATCAGAAAAATTTAATTATGCTATATGAAATTAACGCAAAGTTTTTACACTTAAAATAGTCAAAATTGACTTTTTTGTTCCCCAGATATTGCCATTTAAAATTTTTCCTCAAAGCTTGATCTCCATGACAACATGGCATCACAATATTCCAGAAGCAGTTGTTTACATACAAATATCCTAATTTATCCTTATTTAGACCCTTATATAGATGGAGATTATCTCCATCAGGGCAAACAAAATTTAGAAAACGGAACAGTTTTTACTGCATGTAATTTAAGATGAAATTTACCATCGTAACAGTGTTAGATGCTGAGATATAATAGCAATGCGGATTACGGGCGTTATTCATTATGCATTATTTTGCAAACATAATAATGCCATACAATGCGCATTTTGTTTCTCGATAATGTACTATTAAAGGGGATTTTAAAAACAGACCTTTTAATAAATATCATGAAGTAGAAGACATTCTCTATTTGTTTACATTAAATACATCAGGTGTGATTGTTTCTTTTTTTCACTTCACGCTATAGTCTAGACAGTTAAATAAAATGAAGTATCACGTCGCGACATGTTTCTTAGCAACCATATGTTGAAGATGATTATATTATTCTAAAATTTTAGTTACTACTTATCCTGATGATGTGTAGTTTTATAAATAAAAAGTATTTCTTCTTTGTAATAAGTTATAGTGAGTTTGAATAAAAGAAGACATTCCATAGATTTTTTTCACGTAGAATACGGGATGCATATTTCATTTTAAAGGAGAACATAAAAAAATAGAAATATAAAAGATACATTAACTTGAGCAACGAAGAAGAGCACTACAGAGATAAACATGATTAGACATGTATACTAAAACATCTTACAAAGCTTCGTTAACGAAAATATACGAGAAATAACTACCTTAATTAAGGGGCTGTTCATATGGGAAAAAAATGTCTCGGTAAGCAGGGAAACTTTTTGACGCTCCACTTGCCGAGATCTCGCCTCTCTTAAGAATTGTTATGAACAATTATATTTCGTTCATATGATAAAAAAAACATCCCGGTAAGCGGGATCTCGCGTATTGATAAGCGAGATCTCGGTAGGCGGGGAAATAATTTCTCCATATGAACACAATTACCCCGGTGAGCGGGATCATTTTATGTCTAGTCAGCAAGATTGTAAGTTCATGCTTTCGTCAAAATGGTAGAGAAATCATCATCAATGGCAGAGAAATCATCATCATTCCAACGAAAAAATTTCAGGTGGAACGATGCAATGATTGAGAATCTTATAAATAATCTTAATACATATAGAAGAAGAATGTATCGTTTATTGACTGCCGCCATATTTGTTTTTAAATTTTCCCCGCTACTTTACACGAGTCATATTATTTCCTCGCTTACCGAGGTAATTTTTTTTGGTGTGTCGAAAAGTTTCCCCGCCTACCGGGATATTTTTTTCTCCATATGAACAGCCCCTAAGTGTATTTAATTTCGCGGTGTATTAAATTTCGCGATTCGCGAAATTTTTTCAAAAAACCTTTTTTCGCGTGTATTAAATTTGTATATGTAATCGCACGTTGTCTCGTGCAATTAAGGATAAATTTGTATTCGTTATTTCTGGACAAAAAATTTCACGAGTCCGATTTGATGGTCTGTCCACGCCTAAATGCAACAATCGAGGGAGTTTTGAATATCTGTCATAGATCTGGGTTATTTTCAATTACATGTCGACTTTTTCTCTGTTCTGAGAAGATCCAAAAGAGCAATCAAACCAACGAAACCATGCAACAAATGCAAGTTGTGTGGTAACATCAAAGAAGCAACCCAGATCAAGCATGGCGACGAGACAACGGTTCTTCACGACGGAGGCGGAAACTGCAAATCACGAAATGTTGTGTACGCCGCCATCTGTAAAAGACATAACACCATCTATGTCGGTCATACTAGCGAAAGGTTGAGCGATAGATTTTCAAAACACCGGTATGACATCGAAAAAAGACCGGGAAATTCAGAACTTGCCGAACATTTTCATACAGACCACGATCTCACAACAGATATGCAAGTTCTGATTTTGCAGAAGAATATTCAAACTCAAGCCAAACGAGAACGGCTTGAGGATCGGTGGATTTGTCGTCTACAAACTCTTCAACCGGCTGGGATGAACTTAGAACTCCACCAGTACGGAAAAGAAATGTACAGGCATTTCACAAAAACATTAACAATTACAAACTAAAACAAGAAAATTTGTAGTTCTTTGTATTTTACTGCTCGTTCATTTTGCATATTTTGTGCTATTATTGTTAATCATTTATTTTTATGACGTCAATTTTTTTATGCAATGTAATGTCTTCTGTTTAACTGTAAACATCATTCTTGAAAATGAACCGGAGGGGTTCGAAACGTTGAAACCTGGCGTATTTATTAATTGAGTGTATTAAATTTCGCGATTTTTATTCTATGAGATTTTTTGCATGTATTAAATTTCGCAAATTTAACCAAAATCAACTTTTTTCAAAAGGCTTGAAACATGAAATAACACACTGTTTATGCTTGGTACACAACAAGTTCATTAAAAGAAGTAAATCGTTGCAAATCGTTGGTTCCACATGAACTCCGATAAATAGTCGGGAACAGATTCGCGGTTACTAGGGCCATCAATTGCTTTAAACTTGGCCTTACTTCTTTGCCACATTGCTTCTACACGATTTGTTGTGACAATAGTGTTCGGGTCAACGAAGTTGTATGTGTGGTTAACAGTTTGATTTTGATAACCGTGGGCTTTCAGATTGTTGTAAGCAGCCCACATATCACTCCATATCTCAGTTCCTGGAAGAATCCACTGCTGCATAAGGGTAGCAGCATTGCGGCGTTGTACAGGGATCAGAAAACCCTGCTTTGTTGCTGGCTCGGATCCCCAAAAAACCCATTGGTCTGGTATAATTCTGCCACGGTTATACTTCCGACGCGCAAATAGCGACTCGTCAATCTCAACGATGCAACCGGGACCCCCAAGCTGTACGGGATTGTTGGCAAAATACGTCACGTTTACATTGCTGCAATATTGGTTCCAGTCAACAACTGTCTCGCAACTTCCAATTGTTAGCTCGTGTTGGACGTCTTTCACTGACAAACCTCTGCAATTTCAGTTAAACATATACTATCAAAGACAGCCATGTCAGGTCTTCGAGCCATCGTGAACAGGTTTTTCGAAGGCAAGAAGGACTTCTGTAAGCATTTTGTCCCTTTTATAGTGTCCAGTCCAGGGCAAAAAAGGCTATAGGCTTACACCTGCAGTGTGAGGAAATGGACAAAAAAGCAGAAAAAATAATGAAATAATTTGAAAAGAAGAAAAAATACGTTGAAAGAATAGACAGCATGGGTGCGAAAAGGAAATAGCGCCGTTCCTCTATATAAGTATTCCTTTAATTCTTTTAGTTTTAGTTTAGTTTTTTAAAGATACTTTGGGTTGTAAAAATAATGTATTTTAATGCGCATTATTTGTCCAAAAAATCATAATTCGCGGGCGGGTTACGCTGAACGAAGTATTAAACAAGAGCCAGATGGCACAAAACGGTAGCAGCAATTGTACTTAAAGTTATGAAAAGTTACTGCAAAGTTCTTTGAGGGTTTTTTTTATATCTCACTGGTGGAAAACAGGCATAAAAGATACATATGTTGAAATGATTAGTTAGTGTAAATAGGGTGTAATTTATTAAAGACAAAAGAGTTATACATGCGTGAGCCACATATTTTTGTAAAAAGAAAACTTTTTGTAAGAACATTTGTAGAAAAAACTAGAAGCCATTAGGCTTGAACAATTTCCGCATCAGCCCTTGAGAAAATTGCTTTAGGCTAATTTTCAAGAAATCTGAATGACTTGTACACTGATTCATAATTTGATACGGTCTGGAATTCGACAAATTACTCCCTTCTTTAATTTAACTTAATCTTGACAGCTTTGCAATTCACTATGATGTTTCGGGGCCAGAAAAACAGTTCACCAATATCTTGCGTATGATGTTTATTCATGAAAATTGAAGATTTTTCAAAATTTGGTCCAAATTTGGCCCAAATCGTCCAATTTAAGTCAAATCTGACAAAATGACTGTCAAATTCAAAATCAGCACCATTCAAATGTAATCCATGCAAAATTTCATGAAATTTGAAGAACTTTCGAAATTTGGTCCAAATTGTCCAATTTTAGTCAAATCTGGCAAAATGATTGCCAGAATTGAAATCAGCACCTTGCAAATGTAATCCATGCAAAATTTCATGAAATTTGAAGAACTTTCGAAATTTGGTCCAAATTTGGCCCAAATTGCCAATTTTAGTCAATTCTGACAAAATTACTGTCAAATTTGAAATCCGCACTTTTCAATTTTAATACATGCAAAATTTCATAAAATTTGAAGAACTTTGGCCCAAATTGTCCAATTTTAGTCAAGTCTGAAAAAATGACTGTCAACTTCGAAATCATCACCTTGTCTAAATTGCCCAATTTTAGTCAAACCTGTCCTAAATTCTTAGCATAGGTCAGTCATTAACTATTCTGAATAAACAAACAATCCGAAATCCAAACGGACTTTCCGAAAACGACGAAAAACTGTTACAGAGACAGATAGATAAATAGATAGAATGTGGAAACCAAACAATTTCCTACGCTTACGCGCGCGGAAATTGAAAAACACACGCGTTTTCAAACAAATAACTCTCTCTTGAACTAGCACACGAGGTAATAAGAAGTTTTGAACGAGAAAAAACAATATGTAACCAAATTTCAAGTATCAATGTATTTTCAGCTAAGCATAAGCATAAGTAACTAAAACTTTCATTTTTATGCAGACTTATTTGATTAATAATCATTCTTTCATGAATTATTTCATATAATATCAAAGAAAACGTCAAGGCTGCGTTCCTTCATTAGAATTTACATTGCGTTATCAGCGCAGTCTCGCAGACTCTAAATCGCAGACTAATTGCCATTTCGGCCGAAGTAATAGTACTAGTAGGAGTCCACCAGTGTTTTAATACCGACTGGTAGCCTTGTGGTAGAGTGCCCACTTCCTGTTCGGGAGGTCGTGGGTTCAATCCCCGACCGAGTCATGCCAGCGACTACAACAGTGTGAATCAATCCCCTCCGCTTACCACTCAGCAAGAGAGTAGGAATGATGTCCAGGATGGTTGTCTAGTTGAGCGGTTCCTGTCATTACAGCTTCCGTAGCCCAAATGGGGGCTTTAAATGCTCTAAGACCTCCTTCGCAGGACCCTCATTGATAACAGTACCTTAAGAAACTGAAGAGGCTATCCTGGGTAAACATTCGCAAATAAATAACAAATAAATATAAGGTATTCGCTTTCGCTGCTACCGTAATAACTATGGCCTAAAACTGTCTGAGTTATTCACATAGCTTTATGTGAGCGAAATCACTTTCAACTACCTGATGTCACATTACCAAGGAGATCATGTTTTGAAGAAACACCTTTAAATACCTTACCAACGAAAAATAATTTTTTGAAAATTCGGAAACTGACTTTCATCATTTTTAAAGCTGAAATAGATCAAGAAAACGAACTTGTGATTTTTTGAGCTTAGTTTCCCTTTAAATTCCCTTTAATATCTTGGAATGCACAGTAGATATTTTGTTTTAAATTTAATAAAAGGTACCCGAAAGCTATTTCACATGTTGTGTGATTTTCATTTGAAGCTCAGGTGGCACACACATCCACGGTGTGTGGCTATCATTATAATATTCAAGGATGAGGGATATTAAAGGAATAATTTTATATAGCTCAGTTAACAGGGTCATACCTTTTTCATTGCAACATAGTCTTTAAAATAGATTTTGTCTAAAATACAAGAGCATTTATATATCAAACAAGTGCCACAAGCGCAATGACGGTATGGCAAGTGTGAGCTCGTTTCTATAGCTTTTTATAGATTCTATAGCTCTGTTTTACTTTTTTTAAATTACCTTGTAAGTGGAATTACTTTCTTTAATTCTACGAGATGGTTGTACTACTTCATGAATTTTCAAGAAATTTAATCCATTGTAAAATTTCAGGGAAACTGATATTTCCAACCAAGTTTTAGAAACTAGCTTATTGTTCAGTAGTATGTATTGAGAAGGATAGAAGGTAAACTGTTTTGTGATAATTTTAAAATATTATGAACCAGAATTTTTGAAATACTCCAACATCTTATCATGGCGTATGGCCACGATACAAAATCACGAAATTGTAAGTCTTTTTGTAACACAGATTATTAACAAAAGGAAGTCAAAATATCTATGATTTTTATCTAGCCAGTACAATACAATTGCATAAATGAAAAAGATAAAAACTTGTAACATATACCTATTTTGTTTGATAATATATACATGCGATGCCAGTTGTCAATTCTAGAGATTAGAATGAATTGCAGTTAATATTCAGTAACAAAAGTAGCTACACTCTTACACACAGTGCTCCCATTCGAAATTGATTTTAAGTACAGAGAAACACTAAAACGCAAAACGAAATCGATGATATTGCAAAAAAACACTGGGATTTCATAGACATTTTTCAGTTTGTCCGCTCGATGTATATCCGTCCATCCATTTTACACTGGAATGCAGGCGGTTTTATTTGTTTTGTGAGACTTTCAGTCACGAAATGAGTTTAAGTACAAAAAAACCTAAGATTGCTAATTCAATGAATCGTCACCCGTTACTTGGAAAAATGTCCGCAGAAATAGAACAATTGAGAAATGGTCTGGGAACGAGCAGCTGGTTATTATTAACAAAGCGCTCAAACAAAGTAAAAAAACATAGGCTGTCTCGTGGAGATTATCTCACAACAAAACTACTGACACTTTTTTGTCGATTTTATGACAATTCTAAGCTATTTCTTCCTCTGCCGTAGCCTGATTGCACAATGTATTGTAACAGGCTATTTCTCGGGCTTGATCTTTGAATGGTATTAGTTGAGCAAGTTTAGTTATTCATGAGAATACGTTTTAGAGGGTTATATCAACGGTTGCTTTGATCTCTAAAATTCGCATTAATTCATCCTTTGCTGCTTGGTCTGCGCGCTTATGTGATCAGGTGTTTTATTGACGTTGTGCCAGTCACATGGCCTCAGTTTTCTTACCAGCGACCACGAGGGCAGTCATTTTTTTCACCCGCCCTACCCGCCCTTTGTGGTGGATTTGGGTTTTCTGGACTCTTTTATATTTTTCAGTTCTCCCGTTGATTGGTATTGAGTTTGTTGTGAGAATTGTGTTTGGGGATTTTACCCGCTGAGTGTTTCGCTTTAGTTTTTAGTTTAGCGTTTAGTTTTTACTGTGTATCTATTGTTTTATGATGGTATACTTGGTTTGCATTTATGTTTATAATTTAAGTCACCAGTTAGTCTGTCCTTGTTGACAGCAGTATAATTTACAGATTCTGTCCTAGCTGACAGTTCTTGGTGTGATAGTCCTTATTGACTTATCGTATACGTCCTGGTTGATATCTGTCCTTGACTTTTATTTATTTGTTTTGCGAATGCATCACCTGGATATTCCCCAGTTCGGCCAAATACGTGTTATTGTGTCTTAACCCATGCCAGTTAACTTTGATAAACGTCAATTATGTAGTTAGTTATATACAAATGATAAGTATTGTTGTTTTACTTGCTTGATCAACTAGGTTCTGGATTACTTCTACATACTACGCGTAGATTGATAGTTTTTACAAGGACTTCATATTACAAATTAATATCATCTAGACACATATTTATCTGCTTTAAGAATACCTTATCGGTAAAAAAATGTCGGCTTAAATGTTAGTCGGCAAAAAAAATTAATCACTTGGACAAAATTTAATCACTTTTTGCCGACAAATTTCCAAGATTAAAAATGACGAAGAAAGTTTGGATAATTTCAAATCATTTGAAAGTTTTTTTTAATAAATAAAATACAACACCAAAAAGAAAGGCTAGGTAAATTAGGTTAATTAGCCAATTTCAAAATAGTTTTTTTCTTCATTTGTGTATTTTCATTATTTTGTTTATCTTGACCTTTCTTTTATTCTTGTTTGGTTTGCGTTTGTCAATCACATTTTCATACTACCGCAAAAAGCACCTGAGAAGAATTGACAACACAGAGAAAAAATCGGCAAAAAGTAGTTTGGCAAAATAGGCAATTACATTTTTGCAAAAAGGTAATGTGAACTATTACTTCGTAACTCATAATAGCACTAAATTTGAAACACAAAATCAATTTTTGTTCCAAATTTGCCTCTGTAGTGCCAAGCCATTGGTGGAGTGCACATGAATTTCATTACAAAAATGTATTGTCTGGGTATATGGTTCTAACAACATGTAAAGTTCAATATATAAATATAACGGGCGTCACCAGATAAAATCGGGATTTGAAGGCATGATACTTAGTAACCCCATAATAGATAAACTGATTTTGTTATATATTCTGGTTTTTATATATATTCTTGATTTTGAAGTAATGTTTATTGTAAAAACTTTGAGCATGTGTTTCGTTTCAAAGATAATGGCCTTCGAAAACTGCCCAAATTTGGTTTTCATGATTTACTGTTCCTATGGCTCCAATTTCGTGCAGCCATTACTCAGAGCGAAGACGAATTTAGAGCAAATTATTTGGCACAGTTATTTATCGCAGCATAAGCAACAAAATATCTCAAAATAAGATAACTATCGCTATCACCGGTGCAGCCTTCTTACAAAACTTAAAATTCTTTTTTACATATAAACAACGCCCACGTAAATCATTCAATAGAATATTTTTTAAATCAACATCGTTTGCTTTTCAAAATAAACATTAGAGTATATCTCAAAAGAATTACAACTGTCTCGTGTATGACATATGATTAACATAATAAACAATTCCATTTCTAGGAAATTCTCTCAAATTACTTTGTACTAAACACCGCTTTATTCAAAAACTGCTATTCTACGCACATTTTTTCCTCCCATTTTGCACGTCCGTCGCAATTGGAAAACAAGATACAAGCGTTCTCGTGTTTTCAGGGAACGTCAATTACAATATTTCGCAGAGACGAAAGTCAGAGAGTGCACAAATAGAGCAAATGTTAATATTGTTCAAATTCGAGCATTCCGAATTCGCTGAATTCCAATCTTCTTTCAAATGAAACCATAGCAACAAAATGGGAAGGAATGCTATTTGCAAGCCATTAACACTTTTTCATTCATAAAAAACATAAAAGAAACTCACTCATTCCGCATTTTACTACAAACGCTCATCAACCAATCAGTGTATCGGCTGGGCAAAACATTTTCATTCATCATGATACAAAGTATTCCTAAAATATAATGGCATTATTAAAGCCATTAAATTATCAATTTCATGAGCTACACGGATGAAAAAACTTTAAAAGGCAAAAGATCTTTTAGTAGCATTTTGGACGGCCCTAATTTTTGTGAAAGTTTTGTTATTGATTTCACCACCTGAACAGGTAAAACTTGTAAATATTCGAAAGATTTGAGAAATAGTCAGAATAATTTTCATAACTTTTCTCGTTTATCTATCCACCACATTTTAACAAGATGCAAATAAATGAAATATGGTAGTTAGCTTATCATGACGAAATTGCGGGGTTTTTTATCATTATCATCCTGGTAATAAGGGAATAGTAAAAAAAATGTTTTGCAAGTTTTTGAAACATTTTAAAAAAAAGCTGTTTATTTCTCTTTACAAATTAATGACCTGTATGAAACACATTTAAATTACACTTCAAAAAAACAACCTTGATGTACCTCCAGATATTTCTTTCTCTTTTGTATTAGAATTGCCTCGTTAAATAAGAAGGATTTATTTACATTTAAAGTAAAGGATAGCTATTTACAAACAGCCTCGCAACGACAACAATATTTTTATTCCTGTAAACAAATACTTGTTATATTATAAATATATGTCAAACAAAAATAAATAGAAAAGATAGAAAAACTCACCTAATATCGCTACGGGGATTAAAAAATATAACTTGCTGTTCATCTTTGTGAGTAATTTCTTTCTTGCCTTCTTTTCTTTTCGTTACTTCTTTAACAACAAAACGAATGAAAACACTGGCAAACAAATCTATAATTTGAAAAAGAACTTTATCTTCGTGTGTATACTTTACATTATATACTAACATTACGTTCTTAATTAAAAGAAGATTTTGTTTTTTTATATTTAATACTTTGCATACAACCTTAATTTTATTCAAAGAGAAAAAATTAATCGATAAAACAATACAAGTTACACCTCTTACAACAAAATAACAAAGTAATGAAGGTAACAACTGGTGCGAAATTGATCCACAAATTTTGAACACGCTGTCGTTCTTTTGTTTTTTTACCTTTTATTGTTTTGCTTTTGTGCCTCTGGAGATCTTTTAGAAACAATTTAACAATTATAAAAAACCGTGCATTAAAACTATTCGACCATGACCTTTGGAATAAAAGACTAGGCGAAGGAGTACACGTCCGTAGCTCTTTCAGTTTTATTTATGTTATCTGCTAAAGTCCGTTTCCAACTGAATCAATGTGGATGCAAAAAATAAAACACACGGCACCCATGCATGCGTATTGCTCTTTGTAACTATTCATAGTGTATATTATCCAATTTAGTGCAACGATTACTATTTAGAATTCTTAAAAAGATTATGGGAGCTTTATAGACACCACAAATTTATTAACTAGTGATTGGCGTATATCTTTATCTGTTTTGCGCCCCTGGGTATTTTGAAGATCGAGATCTTAAATTATCATCTAAGGGATGGAATGAAGAGCTCTCTTTAAAATTGAATTTGGCGGAGTGAGATGAGATTCGTATAGTTTTATTGTAAAACAGTTTTTTGTTTGCCGGTAACGTAACACCAGTCAGGATTATATAGCGTTTAAAAGTAATTTAATGACTTGATGAGTTGTCCATGTCACTTCAATCAACTTTTTTCGAATTCTTTTCAAACGTCGGAATTTCGCTAACCTACCCTACGTAGGCTCTTTTTATGTGATAATTTGATGGAAACTGAAATTCGGCAAATGTGTATTTGAATAGATTAGGCAATTTTCGCTATATAAACGAAGCAGTAAACAGAAACAGTTAATGACCTTTCGTAAGATGATATCTGGGCATAAAGAAGGTTTAAATAGAAATTTGCGAAAACGTTTGTGCCAGTTAGACTCAAAATAGACCTTCCCCGAACACTGTTTAAACACTGAAAAATGATTTCAGTAAATTCTTGTTCTCGCTAGCCCGTTAATCGTTTTATTTCAGTTAATCTTTCCATGATCTGGGTTTGCTCCATTACAATACGCACATTGCAATTTCAGCAAAATCATCTGGATGAGTTTTCGACACCATGTAAGAATTATTAATTTGGGCATGTATTTAAAGATCTTTTTTCTTTTTCGTTAATTATCATTACTTGATGATTGGAGAAAACTGAACTCGGCAGTTTCCCACAATGGACTCTCCACAAGTAAACTATCATTTGTAAACCATAAAATCTTACATAATGACAATAAATTTTAGTCAGGTTTAACCAGAAAAATTTGTTTTCGCAAATGTTATCAAATCTGTTTTTCAGCCGAAGTCAGAACACTGCAACCTTCTTTTATTTTTATAGTTGAATATCTTTAAGATAACAATAGATTGACCTCTATGATTAAGAATTGTGTGGTTCAGATAAAAAACCGAAAGATAATGATGTCAAAGCTCTCCAGCATCGTGTCTTTCAAGCTAGCTTTCAAGCGCTACCATCTTTCTTTCATGGTTTTAAATTTTCTTGAAGACTGCTATTAACATCAATTTTCATGACGTGGAGTTAAAAAGGCCGTTGTTGTAGGTTTATTATCTGAGAGAGCTCAATCTTGTATTGTTGAAATTAAGGCCACAAAAGGCCGTAATTTAAAATCTTACATGATGACAATAAATTTTGCTTTCGCTAAATGTTCACTAAATGTTATCTAATCCGTTTTTCAGTCCAAGCACTCAGACTTTTCGTATTACAACCGTTCACTTCTGAAGTAGCTACAGATGTTCACGTGTTGCTCGACCTTCTGCTTGTGACGAAAACATTATTTTTCTGTTGTTTCCACTAAGGGGCTGTTTACATGAGAGGCGGGACGGGACGTTTGCTGGGACGGGACGAAAAATGGGATGACTTTTTCCCGCCTTTACATGAGAAAACATTTAGCCGAAGCTTTGCCGGGACGAGACAGCAATTGCATTTAAAACATTATAAAACGTCCCGAGACACTGTGTTTTATATGATGAAAAACGTCCCGCTTCAAGCGCGATCCCGGTTTGACAAAGCGAGACCTCACCTAACCGGCAAACGTCCCGTCCCGCCTCTCATAAAAACAGCCCCTAACAATAACATAACGAGGAAAAGACGAGACATGTAAGTTATGAGATGTCAGTCTATCAATTAGGTGAGATTCTGGCTTTTTTTTGAGGCCATCTAGCCTACGACAAATTGCATGGTGTATTTGTGCGCAGTATATTTTCAATTGTTATGGAAATGATTGCTAAAGCAATTTTTTTAACCGACAAATGATTTCATCTTAGGCTGGAAATGCTGTTTGGGAATTGATATTATTATTAGAAAGTGATGATTTGATGACAATCCTGTCCATCTAAACACATGAATAGTTAAGTGGATAAACATTAATTCCGAAAGAGGTTGGAAATACACCTGTGAATGACATTTTCTTTTCTATATCTGCATTATAACAATAAAAAAAAACAACAACAACAACAACAGTAATAATGAAAATAACAATAAAATTAAAATTCTTTCTGATTGGGAAAATGTTATGTACGGTTGTCCAATTATTTAACGGAATCCCTTTTTGTTGTCGTTATCCGAAACGCCCACATCCGTTGGAAAAACAACAGGAAAACCAACCGCATCATCAATAACAACAGCAAATAATACAAAAGCTTGTAAAAACTACTCAGCTTTACATTCACTTGTTACATATAGGAAAATAAGATGTTAATCTCTATCAAGTCCTAAATTGTCTAAACCCTCGTTTTTCGAGTGTGTTACTTCTAAAGATGGCAGTTCCCATTTTGGTAGATTATCTCCAATTACGTAATCGTTTGTGTCATTACTTTCTGTTGTTTCACCATCGACTGCATCCTTCATCGTGGGTTCATCACCGTACATACTGACACCTGGTTGCGCTCTTGGTATGGTTTGAAAACTTCCGAGCTCATGATCGCTCTTTTGTGTCAACTTGAACGAACCTCTTGTTGTACTTCTTCGACAGCCAATGATTAAAACCGCAGCAATGACAATAAGAATTAAACCGACCACACTAAACACAGTCACATATAACACTAGTAAACTTTTTTCCTTCTTCATGGGCATTATTGTGCTTTGCATCGTTGGTGTGGGCGATGGTGATGATATCATCGATTGAGTAGACAGCGAAGATATCGGAGTTGGTGTAGATGGCGCCGGCACTTTAACGAATGACTTTGCAGGAAATGTTACACTGCCGATTGAGATGTTCATTTTAGGAACTTGAGAGTTAAGCTTATTTGTGATTTGAGGATGTGTCAACTTTGATTTAATAGTGTAGTGAACTAGGATCGAGCCACAAGTAATTGGATTGTCAGAATATGTAACCTGTTGTTGTTCAATAGATAAAGTTGAAACAAGAATCTGCTTAAATTCACTCAAAAACATCGCCTGCATCGTCTCATTTTTTAGTAGAATGTTGCAATTGCCTTCATAAGTAGCTTTACCATGATATGATGTTTCTTGAAACGTGATTGATGCTGACGGTGTTGGATACAGAGTGCTCGTTCTGATCATTGAAGTGGGACTTATAAACATTGTTGATGACTCGATCTTTTTATCAACTACCGATGTTGGAACAGCTGTCATACTTGATTGATGACCATAAATAGATACTGTGTATGAATTTATAAAGGTAGCTCTTGTCTTAACAGAGCTTTTCATTGCAGATCTTGAACTTGGAAAAAACATCATTGTTCCATTTAATTCTTTTTTTGGCGATGCAGTGCTGAACGTCCATTTTGATGTATGAAAGCTAGTAACAACTACTGATGTTACATTATACCGTGAAGGGATCGATGTCATCAACTTTGTATTTGATCGATTAGCATATACAGTGGAAACCGAAATGTTTAGTTTTGCTGAAGTTACTGGGGAGAAGTTGTTGATTGTTTTGGTGACATTAAGTGTTGGTGAAATAGAAACTTCAGATGAAACATTTCTTGTGTAATTTACTGAAGTAGATCTAGTTGATAAAAGGATGGTTGTTACTGGAACCAAAATGACTGTGTTGTTGACTTTTGTTGTTGGTAAAACAGCAATTGATGAATTTAAGGTGTAATTAGCAATAGGGAAACTTGTTGGCGGAACAACATCTGTTGTTCTTGTGGCATTTGGCGAAATAGAGGTAGTTGATATTGTCGGAGAGATCGTGAAGCTTTTTGTCTTGTTTAGTGATGACGAAGTCCTTGTGCTATTTGACGAAACAGATGTAGTTGATGCTGTCGGAGAGATCGTGAAGCTTTTTGTCTTCTTTAGTGATGACGAAGTCCTTGTGCTATTTGACGAAACAGAGGTAGTTGATGTTGTCGGAGAGATCGTGAGGCTTTTCGTCTTGTTTAGTGATGACGAAGTCCTTGTGCTATTTGACGAAACAGAGGTAATAAAATGATAATAAAAGTAGAAAAACTGATAAAAACGAGACACGCGAGATTTAGTGGACTCCTTCAAAATAATTCATTTTGAAAGATGGGTGCTTCTTGACATAATCAGTAACAGGAAACAAAACACAAAATTAAAAATAAGCAAAAAAGTACCTATTCGGTGATGCAGCTGTGGATCCTAAAGTAATATAGGTAATATAAAATTAGTAGCTAATACTGTCCACTCCAAAGAGGATGGTTTCTATTTTGTATTGATCACAGCGAGAATATCTACGCCCTAATTTTCCACTGATATTAAATTGAGTGGAAATTGTTGTCCTACTTAGTCATTTATGTTTCATTATGGGAAAATGAATAAAATTGTTAAAAACTAAACTAAATAAAAACAAACGAAAATATGAAAAAATTCAAGATATCTTTTGGTGATGAAATAAACACAAAAAATTGTCACTCGATGATAATAAACAAACACAATTTCTTTCTTATCTTATCTAAGAATGTCAAGAAAGAAAGTAAAAGCAAGCATAACATAACTTCCCAGTCATACCAAACTGTCAAGGAAACAAGGAAAGCTAGAAAAAGCATTGGGAATGATTTAAATAAAAATCGAAAAACTTCTGCTACAAAAAACTTGTTGTATTGAATTTTGTTTTAAACACAAAAAGTGTTTGTTTAAAGGGAATGAAAAATCGGATAATATTGTTCTATTAGGCTAACCCTTACGAGAAGGAAGAGAAACTCAGGTATTTTAAAGTTTTAACTCCATCACGGGTGTCCAAAAGTCATTAACAAGTGTGAAACTTACCAATAAACAGTAAGCAAACAAAATACAATTTGAGATTGTAAGATCCATCCATTTTTGAAGAAATGTTGCTTTTCACTCCTAAAAAATAACAATCAAAATAAATGAGGTATACAACTTGAAATCGAATATACTCAGTTGCTTTATGACAAAGAAAAACTTGATAGCATGTTGTCTCTTATGAGTACTTAATTGAAATTTATTTGAATTTGAAGGAATTTTATTCAAATGACGACGTTTGGCAAGGTCCATTTCTTTCTTCAGCGAAATATTATCATAAAATTTCCTGAACTTACCTAATACATTCAGATAGTGACTTTTATGAAAATTTTTGAAGTGTCTTATGTTTAGTTAAGTTTAAATTCTTCATTTAAACAAAGCTGCGAGTCGATATAGGATGTTTTTAGAAATTTAAAAGAAAACGCGCGTCATGCACGGATGAAATCACAATTTGTGTAAACAGTTCAGCAGCAAATAAAACTTACCCAAATCAAAGCAAAAATAATGCAATAACAACAAAACAAAACAAAAACACAACACAAGGTTGCGCTCCTTCATGGTATGAAAGGAAGGTAACAGCTCGTTGTGTTAGTTACACAGACCCAGTTCGAAGGACATGAAGGACATTGAAGGACATTGAAGGGTCTGTGTAACTAACACAACGAGCTGTTACCTTCCTTTCAAAAACACAACAGTGTTACCAACCATTCATCTCAAGAAATAGAAACATTTCTAAAATTTGTCTCAACAAAAAATTAATTACTTGCCATACACCAGTGAAAGTAACGCAAACATTAAGCGTCATGAAAAAATATTTTACTAAAATAGAGAAAAAAACCAACGAAATTTAAGAAGATTTTTTTTTTACCGTATTTGAAAATTTCAACATAACTGGTGCACAACGGCATGTGTTATGTGAAACTTGATATAACGCAAATGATACAAATATTTTGTAGAGAATTAACATAACAACAATAAACGTAGTTCTCAATAACTATCACTTCACAAAAGCAAAACTGTTTTATAAGATGCTCTTTGTCTCAGTAAGTAGCTTCGGTAACGAAACTCTATTACGTTTTGTTCATATCTGTTACATTAGTCAAAATGAATAAGAAATTGGGAGAGAGTTAGCATATCTAGAGAGATTTATCACTGTTGCTTTGTATACTTTTTTAACAGAAATTACAGGAGTGTTTTTAAGCCCACGTTCTTAAGTCTGTTTATTTCACAGATAATCAAAATATCAAATGCCATGTAAATTATGTAAATTTCTAAATATATGTTGTTCGTTGTTAAAAAACACTTCTGTTGAACTGTAGCTGCTGCTGCTTCAAAAATCTTTTCACACGAGATTCAAATCCTACCCAGCAACATTAAACAAACAAGAGATGGTAGAATTGTTGACATAGTTTATCAAATAATGTTTTCGTATATTGAACGTTTGATAAATTTTTGTTGATTCTGAACCGTTTCTGAGGAAAAACGTTATATTTGCATATTTGTATTTTTTTACAGAGTTCATCATGAACCACTTTTGAGCGAGAAAAACTCTATTGTGTCATGTATATTTTGTTGGTTAAACTTAAAAAACTAATTTTCACTTTTTTTTCAAACGAAAAATTTATTGTCACAAACTCTTATTTTATAAATTTGCATTTCTTATGTCCTCTCATTGAACTTATAACATCGCAATTCTCAACGATTGCCTCGAAGATGATTGTCAATCAATCAATCAATCAATCAATCAATCAATCAATCAATCAATCAATCAATCAATCAATTAAAGATTTCCATTCTCATTGGATAGACTTTTCGTGACTTCCGTCACAACAAGCAACCTTTCGTTTGCAAACTGAATATTAATGTCGTTTGCGCTGTTTACAAAAAGAAACAACACCTCAGGGAAAACGCTTTCACCAAATTCTTTTATTAAAGTTAAACACGTAATAATCCATAAGCTTATAAACGGGGCGATGTTTGAAATGAGGTAATTTATGAAAAGGTCTATTACTTTCGCTGTGGTTATTCAAAGTTCTTAATTGTGCAGAATAGAAAAACAAAAAAAGTAGGAAGGAATTTTTTTTTTTAATATAAACCTCACAAGTAATTTTCCGATTTTACCACATCACGTCAAACAATAAACCAACAAACGCCAACGATGTAAACATTCATGTGAGCGTCAGAAATTCGATGAATTATTGTGGTTTTAGTCATCCAGTTGTTTGTTTGTTGAAAATATTGTGATGTGAGAGTTTCGTTTTAAATTATTTTACGGCATTGCTATGATGTTTCCTTCTTATTGTTTGTGGTGGTGAGTAAAACAAGGCAACTATTGTTGCATACGAGAATTCTTTGCTAAGTCAACAAACACATGTGTATAGTAAACGCATCTTCTTTAGACTCTCTGTGATACAGAATTACCGTAATTCTTCGATTAAGCGCCCATCACTTATTAAGCGCCCTCCCTCGAATTAGCACCCGCCTCTTAAACGGGGGCGCTTAATCGAAAACTGCCTTGAGAAACTGGGTGCTTATTTGAAATTTTTACTTTCCTACATCGGGAATAAAAAACACCTTGTTTATGTTGTGAGCATCTTCTTTTCTATAAAACATACGTAGGAAATTTTCTATAAAGTCCTTTTTTTTCTATGTTTCAACTTTTCAACTTCAAAAGGTTGAAAACTGTTCTTTGATCTTCAACAATTGTTCATCAAGCACTCTTACTGTTCGACAACATTTTGTGCGGGCACTACGAGTCCAACCTCCCATTTTCGTTTCGCAATGACTGTAACGTAATTGTAATTATATCTGCCTTCAAAAACTGATGAAGTAGTTTTGATATCTGACGATCAGAAAGATGATGTCGATGTTGTTTAAATTAAAACTAAAAAAGCCTAAACAGTAGGAAGACGAAACATCACTTTTTGTTAAATCTGTTTTTTCAGTTTTACTTTTCAGGAAAAATAGGTCGCTTGTTCGGATAATTACGGTAAACATATTGTCTCTGTTATTCAAATCATAGCAAGTCTGCTGGATCAGGACTTTCTCTATCATACTGATGTTTCTTTTCAGTTCTGGAGTCTAAACTGTTTGTGTGTATTCAAGATGTTACTTAGAACAAATGTGAAGAGTATCTTATAGGGAGTAACCTATTAGACGATTTAATTTAGAAACAAAATACCATTTGGATAAGTGAAGTGTTGTCAAAATCGTTGGTGTAAATAGAAAGTAAAATGAGTCACAGAACAGCACTTTGTCGGGGGTCTGTTACGAAAATACTTGTTTTATGTCGGACGGACAAATCGATGCTTAGGGCTATATAAAAAACAGCACGTTTATGATACAATAGCAAGCAAACGTTTTTCGAAAGTATACTAGAATAGACTTTACAAAATTCCAAAACATGATTTCTACAAGGATGATAGTTAAAAAATATTGAAATAAACATTTATCGTGTCGGATGGACAAAATGCTAATACTTTTGTAACAGACCCTCGGATAAATTTTAAGAAATGAAAAATTTATAAAAAGGATATACATTCGCCTTCGTTTGCTATAACAGTTAAAGGGATTTCGAAGTTTAACTTTTTTATAGATAATTAAATAAATGTTAATTTCCCACTATCCTTTTTTTATGCTGAATTGACGCTGGTTGACAGGGGAGGGGGTAAGGGGTGAGACTACTGTTGACGTCAACCTTCACAATTTTCAATATCTTGATTTTTCTTATTAAAGTTCGCTAAAAAATTAACATTTTATATTGTAGAAATATATTTCCACTGATTATGAATTTCTAGATCAAATTTCTTGAAAAGATTTTTTAACCACAATAATGCTCGTTTAAGAATTTTCTTTCGGCATGATCGTCTTCTTCGATCGCCATATTGTAAACATGCTTTCAAATTCAAAACGAGATTAATTTAATATGTCCATTGTGACGTAGAGACTTGGTTAGAGAAAAATTGAATAATTATATACGGGCGCCACGCGCCCGAAAGATAATTCCGATTTTATGAGATAAAATCAAAGTAGATTTAATGCTGAGTTTTCCCAACCCTACGACTAGGTTAAAGATGGTAAGCGAAATTGAAGAGACTGAATGAACGGAAATAAAAACAACATTTTTATTAGTTTTTCCATAGCCTTTGAGCTATATATATCATTTCATGTTTTAATGCCATAAACTAAAGGTAACAAAATAAATAACAAAAGGCGCTATATGATCATAAATCTTTCATTGAAACTTCCCTGCATTCGAACCTCCACGTCTGTTCCGATTGCCATGTTCTAAATAAAAACAACAATTAACGATGTGTTAGGGAGGGTCGGAGGGCAGGGGCTTCGCGCCCTTATATAATTCTTCAATGTTATTTCAATAAAATCTCCGTGATCAAATGCTGAGTTCTCCCAACCCTACGACTAGGTTAAAGATGGTATCGTCGTTAGCGATCTCTGTTCAACGCCCAATTATGACTTGTCACTATGAACATCTAACACGCCTGCCGAAAAATTTGATTGTTATTACTTCTAGTCATGTACCTTATGTCCAGATATTGGATCTCATGCCCTCGACTAACAGCTGCCAATGCTAGTAGAGTGACTGCTTTCATTGTTAAATCCCTATCTGAAAGATTATCCCTCAAGGATTTCAAATATTCAAGCACTTTCTCAACATTTCATATGTAAGAATACTTCGGTTTTGGATTTCGACAATTGAAAACCCCTTTGAGAAGCTGACAAACTCGAGGATGTTGACCTACTGGAAACCCGTCAATGGAAGGATGGTATGCTGATATTGCTGACCTGTGCAAATTTATTGACCTATACTCATACCCATTATCATAAATAAAAGCTAAATAGTCAAGTATTGAACTTATAGGTGATCGAAAGGGATTAATTTCCCTCTCACGACACCAGCATATCCATTTGCGCCAGGCAGACTCATAATTTGATATTGTGCCCCTTCTTCTTGATTTGCTGATAAGAAACGAAGCTGACTCTGATATGCCCTCTGCAGACAAGCATTCCCTGAAATTACCCAGGCCGCCAATCTTAGACATTTTCTCTCTGCTTGTGGGTGATTGTTCCCTTCTGGACATTTTAGGGGAAGGAGAAGGAGAATGGGGTTGCAAATGCACATCCCCAATAGAAGGGCATACCAATGTTGAGCTTGCCACACTGGAGAGATCAATAATACCTTTCCCTTTTCCACGAATTTTTTTCAGGACCCTTCCCAAAAGACAGAATGGAGGGAAGGCATATGGGAACTGTTTTTCCGAGAAAAGGCATCCACCCCCAGAGACCCTGGGTCTGGTTTCCACGACATGTAATGTGGAAGCTGATGCGACAAGCGAGAGGCAAATATTGATGGTTGCCCCAACACTTTGCAGATTTGTCAAAAAACTTGAGGTTTTTAACTTCCACTCGCTGGAGTCCCGACAATTTCTTGACTCCCAGTCTGCTATGGTATTCATCTTGCTGGGCAAGTGCTCCACTGTAATCATGATCCCCCAACGAATCAGGTAATCCCAAATCTCTTTTGCCAACAGAATCATATCCTTGTTTTGAGTACCTCCCATTTTTCTTATGTAAGATAGGGCAGCCATGTTGTCTATCTGCAAGTGTATATTCCAAACGCCAATAAAGCTAGCTTCACTGCTTTTAGCTCTAGGACATTTATGTGCAATTGACTCTCTTCTTTGGACCATTGACCCCCTGTTCTCGCATTTTGATAACATGCTCCCCAGCCTTTCTTTGAGGCATCTGTTGACATTGTCAAATCTACTACTGGCACTATTAGGCTCCTGCCATTGTAAAGAGAGAGATTTTGGATCCACCAATCCAATTTCTGAAGGCTTTCCTTGTTTAGGATAAGACAATGTTGATAGGAGCAATTCTCCCTTAAAACTTGAATTTGTTGCCATTGAAGAAAACGTTGTTGTAATCTTCCTAGAAGAATTGCCTGGGAAGTCGCATTCATTTTCCCAACCAACTTGGTGAGGTCTATTAAGGGTACCTTCTGAGAAGCCTTCATGGATTTGCACTGTGAAATCAAACTCTGCACTTTTTCCCCTGGAAGAGATACCATCATTTTTGTTGAGTCTATGTTCATTCCCAAAAATTCGATTCTTTGAGTGGGTGTAAGTTGAGATTTTTTCAGATTTATAACAAACCCCAGATTTTGAAGCAGAAAAATGGTTGTGTCCCGAGAGCTGATTAGGTCTTCCTTTGTTCTCCCTATCAGAAGTATATCGTCTAGGTAAATAATCAGGATCGCCCCCAATTGGCGCAGAATTGATACTGGCACTTTCAATAGTTTCGTAAACACCAGGGGTGCTGGGGCTAAGCCAAAACAAAGGCATTGGAACTCGTACAGTTTCCCCTTCCATAAAAATCTGAGATATTCCTTTGAGTTCGAAGCTATTGGCACCATAAAATACGCATCTTTTAGGTCCAACTTGCACATGAAGTCCCCCTCCTGTAACAGGTCCTTCAGCATGTGAAGTCCCTCCATTTTGAAATGTTGGTAGGGAATAAAGCTGTTGACATTCTTTAGATTTATAACTGGACGGTTTCCTCCACCCTTCTTTCCCACTAAAAATAGATTGCTCAAAACCTGAGGCTTCACATGCTGAACTGTTATAATGGCTCCTTTCACCAACCTAGCCACTATTTCCTCGTCTACCAGAGCTTCTTCCTGAGCATTTAATGTGTGGTTTGGAGGAAGATTTTTCTGGTAAGGGGCTTGCAGGAAAGGGATTTGATAACCTTCCTTTATGATAAATAGGATGATTGGGTCCTTGGTCACCTTTTCCCAATTTGCATAAAAATGGTTTAGCCTTCCTGCTAAACCAACTCTGGGTATTTTTCCCATGAATAGATGTTTTATTACTGGATGTATTTCCAGAAAATTTTGAACAGGGAGAAGCTCCGGTGACATAATGTGTGGATTTATGAACAATGATTTTCTTACCAAATCTATGTCCTCTTGAAGGCCTGAACTTCTTGATGTTGAAGGTTCTTTTGGTTTCTTGAATGCCACTATTCCTTTCGTCTTTGGAATAGTGGCCCTCTCGAAAGGGTTGCTTCTCCTTTTTCGAGCCAAGAACTTTTACCAAGTCTCTTGATTTCTGCCTTTCCTTTGTAAGGTTCTTGATGTGTTTTCGGAAATCCTCTCCAAAGAGTTCCTCTTGATTTTTAAATAGCTTAGATTTATCCTTTAACTGCACTTTGGCTCTGGACGAGTCTTTACAGATATAGGACAATGCATACAAGCGTCTCTGGTATAGGGTAGCATTCTTTGCTTGTCCCAAGAGAATAATTGCCTTTTGTAAAGTCTGTAATAAGTCTTCCAGAAACAAATCACAGCTATCGCCTTCTGCATCATTAAGCTTTTCCAGTGTCACCCACACTCAGCTAAGGGGTCCCATGACATCTACCACCTTGCTTTCAATTTTTTCCAGAGATAAATCCAATTTCTCTGAATATTTCGTTAAGAAGGGCAGTATGAATTCATCCATTTTTCTCGGTTTGCCCATATTACTTGGAACAGGGTCCTTGTGTAAAATATTCTCATTGATGTCCTTTTCCGACAAGAATTTATCCGAATTGTCCTGCCAGTACTCTAATAAGTCTTTTGGCAACTCCCAATTGTATTCCTCCTCTTTAGGAATGATTTTAAAACGTTTTGAAGGTTTAGAGGTCGAGGGAACATCATCATTTTCCCCAGCAGACTCTTCCAAACTTCTCTTCTTTGCAGAAGATTGGAGCTGTGTGACGAAGGAAACTTCAATATTTTCCCTTTCCTCGTTCTCGTTTGTATCCTCTTCAAATTGCGAGGTGGAATCTTCTTCATCCTCTTCTATGTCCTCAACAGGGACATCGACATCTACTTCTGACATAATTGATTGTTTTGTTCTAAGAAATTAACGTAAAAGAGACAAATAACATCAGTTAATGCCTTAATTACAACAAAGCATTGATATAACCACAAACATTTTTACATAACTTGATTTATGAGATAATTTGAGATAAAGTATCATAGATTCTTCTTCGCTACTGAACTTCACTTCGCGTAGAATTGAAAGAGGTCGCTAACGACGAGGTTACCATCTTTAACCTAGTCGTAGGGTTGGGAGAACTCAGTTGTAGATCACGGAGATTTTATTGAAATAAAATCTGTATGGAAATGTTTTATCACTAACTGAAATCAAAATGCAAGAGAAAAAGCAAAACATTTGTCATTTGATATTTCTACCCCCGTTTAATTTTTTAAGATTTTCTCAAAGATTAAATGAACCATTCAAGAGTGCACGTGCTGAAAAATCAATCCTTATAAGAGCCGTTTTCACCAACTTGGAATGATGAAGAATAGTTATGTTGAATATTTATAATAAGTTAATGAATGCCGTTCAACCTGGGCTTTTGGGACTCCACTTCTCAAATCTGAATTCAAATCCATTAATGCGTGAACAAGTATACTTTCCCAGAGAATACTTATTATACAATGTATCGGTCTGACAAACCGTTACTATTACACTTTTAGAGTATTAACCTTAGTTACTGTGGGTACGGTTGTGTCTTTGCTTCATTTGTTCAAATACTTTTATAAGTGTTATCCGTATTTATGTAATGATAACCAGGGGATACACTGGGGATGTCGAGTGGTGCAATCGACCACTAACTTTGAAACTACGTGCCCCTTTTTAATATTTTCTTCAGTACAAGCAATTATTTATTCTAATAAAATGTTATACCCCTTTAAATTCTAAAAGCAGTCAAGAATAGAAGTCTTGTTTTGACAACTCGACTACCATGGTACTCTAAATTCCCTGCCCTTTTTATTCTTAAATTCGACCCTCCCTTTTATTTTCACGGTACACTCCTTGTAACGATTTGTCAGATGAACACACTCTTTAAGAAGTACAACAATGGTGAACTGGATTATGACGAATTTTGTAGAAAAGAATTCTTGACCATAACTTTTATGCCAGTCCCAGACAAGTAATATTTATCAAAAATTCTTTGTCTAGCTTTTCCATTTGTCGTCAAAGTATTTCATAACAGTTTAACGCAAAGTTTTCTGTCAAATAGTTTCGATTTACGTCGGGTCATTATCGGTTCTTCTTGCTCATTAGTCACTTATAATCTTGGTCTACCAGCGTTGCGCTTAATCAAGGATGCTTCCCAGAATCAATAGAATCATGGTATCTTTTCGTGGCGCGTTCCAACTTTTAAATATTTGTAATTGTTTACATACTAATGAGCAAGAAGAACCGATAATGACCCGACGTAAATCGAAACTATTTGACAGAAAACTTTGCGTTTTTTGTCAAAAATCTACCGGACGAAACTTGACAGGTGTTGAATACAAAGCCAATGGAGAGCACATGTTATGCGTATCTGAGAAGTTGCCTGACAAATATTTTTTTTCGGAGATTGAATTGAAGTTCTAATGTTGACGATGCAGTAGCTAACGAAGTTGTCTATCATGACACGTGTTGGTCAAAGCGAAAAGAGAGGCCGTACCGAAAACAGATGTCTTAGAAAACTTTGTTGAGAATTTATCTGATATAGAGTTACTTAACGTCATGGAATTGAGATTCTCGGCAAAGCCTCAACAGATGATAACAATGAACGAAGTTAATAACATTTACCGAAGTATCTTGTTTGAAAATATTATGAAAACAGAAGAATTCGTCCGTAAATTATAATAAACAACTAAATGAATTTCTCAGAAACAACTTGGAAGATTTAGTCTTCGTGGAAAATACACAGAGATATCAACCTGAAAGTGTAATGATGAATAAAACTCATATTGAGGCAGAATCGTCTTTCAACACAGATGAGAATGACATGAAGTCGCTGTATATAATTTTAAGACAAATCCGTAAAGAAATTCTAGCCGAACGTTGGAAACCAATCTATTTCGCTGTTGACAACGTAGACTTTAAGATTGATACTCCTGATGGAAAAGGACAACTCCATGGGACTGAAACTACAGTTTATCAAAAAAAAAACATTGGCAGGCAACAGGTATGTGAGCTACATACGCTAATTCTCTGAATAATTCGTATTAGTAACAAATGTTTTTATCCATTTACACAAGACCATTACAAATTCAACGCCGACTCAAAGAAAACAAGTTGAAATTAGAAAGGGAGGGATCTATAAATGCTATGATCCATCAAAAAAAGAAAACAACTGAACAAAAATATTTTCCCTTTATGGAAAACAACTGCGAAGTCAACATGGATGACATCGCTTGGAGCATATTGAAAATTTCATCACCATCTTTGAGTGTCAAAGTACCAACAAGGGCAGCTTATAACTCATTGCATCCTCGGCTACTACTGTTTCCATGTTTCCTATCATTAATGGAAATCCAACAGTATGGGATAATCTGTACACTGCGATGAAAGCACATTTACAAATATGGCGAAACCGTGATTTCATTTGATTTAAAACTCTACATCAAAGCGATTATGCTTCGACAAAAGCCCGACATCCAAAGCAGTTTGGTATTCAGAATGGGGGAGCTACTTGTCCCCTTTTGTGCTTTGAAAGTCATTGGCAAATTATTCGATGAAAGTGGTCTAGATCAAACCTTATTTATTTATTTATTTATTTAGGAATATTTATACAGGATGTACACTTCAATATTAAATAATATTGTTATTAATATGCGTCCTGTTTTCAAGTTAAAATGTATGAAATAAAAACGTATGAAATATTACAATAAATACAATATATACAATAAAAGAGCGAGAAAAAGGAAAAACCACAAGCTAAAGAACGAAAAAATCAAAATAAGACGGTGTCAAAATATCAGAGAGCAAGGTTGGCATGCAAGAGCGACTAAGTAGTAAGGTGGGACACATAATCCACTGAAGAAGACTGCTTGGTGTCCATCATGTCATATTTGAAATGTAAGCACTAAAATCGTTTGCGTGGAAATTGAAATAAATTATTTGCAATAGTGCTCTGAAACAAGCTTCTTAAAAATTTTCAGACTCTTCTCTTTCCTTATATTTAGAGGCAAAGAATTGTATAATTTTACACCCATGGAGTAAAAACCTGAAGTAGCAAACTTCAGTTTAGTTGCAGGAACGTGAAGCAATAATCCATTGTTTCTAGTAGTTATTCCGTGTGTGTTGGTCTTGAAGTAATCAGTGTAACTGTCACAAAGCTCGTTATTCAAACATTTTTTCACCAGTGCAACTGCATGCTTATTTATCTCGTTGACCACCATCGGTTGTTTCTCTACCACTGCTTTCGCTATAAGTCGATCGATAGTTTGCAACTTCTTCAACTGTGTTTGATTGTAATTCAAGTTGATTGTGCAATTATACGTGATACACGGCAGCACCATTCCTGTGTAGGTCTTCAACTTGGCTAATGGTGTCAGTATCTTTGAGATCGACTTTATCAAACGAAGTTTGCCACAAGTTTTTCGGTACATTCGGTTGAAGTTACTGTTCAGGGATAGGGTGTTGTCTAGAATTGTTCCAAGGTACTTGTATTCTTTAGTGGCGGCAATGGGTGTTTCGTTGTAATACAATAACAGTTCATCTCCTGATTTAGACAGCCTTTTAGATGTGCCGAACAGCATTGATTCTGACTTGCCTTTTTTCAGATTGATAACAAGACCATTTTCTTCAAAATAAGAAGACACGTTTTTCAAGTCGTTGTTCAACAGTGTTTGAATAATGCATTTTGTTTTCCCTGCCACATACATGACAGTGTCGTCAGCAAATTCGATGTCATTTGAATTTTGTAGACACTCGCCAAAGTCATTGAAATACACAAGAAAAAGTAACGGTCCTAAAATCGACCCTTGAGAAACACCACACGTCACATTCGTCAAGTCAGATTTCGAATTCTCAACTATACACATTTGTTTTCTGTTGAAAAGGTAGTCACTGAACCACTCGTGAGCTGCACCACTTATACCATAAGATGATAACTTTTCAAGAAGAACGGAGTGATTGAGCGTGTCAAACGCTTTTGAAAGATCTATATAAACTACCCCGACTAGGTTACCATTATCGACTTCTTTACGAATACTATCAGCTAACAAAATTGTTGCGAGCTCTGTAGATCTTCCTTTTCTGTATCCAAACTGGTGTTCTGATAAAAGCTTGTGATCCTCCAGATAATTCATGAGTTGTTTATGTATAGCTTTTTCCAGTATTTTGGACAAAGTAGGTAATACAGAAATAGGACGGTAGTTTCCACAATCGTCTATATCGCCTCCTTTGTGAATTGGGGTCACTTTGGCAATCTTCCATTCAGTTGGAACCGTAGCAGTTTGTAGTGATAAGTTTATGATGTGCGTAAGCGGTGCTGCCAGAACTCCAGCAGCATCTTTCAAAAGACTCGGGGGAAGGTCGTCCCATCCGGCAGCTTTTTTGCGTTTGAGCGATTTCAATTCCTTTTCAACAAACACCTTACTAACGTATTCGAACTCGAACGTGTTAATGGTTCTCCGGTTGTGTCTTAGTGGGGTCTTCCAAATGAAGTTTCGCAATGGAAATACCGTTAATTTCAGCTTGTTTGCAACAGTAAAATAGTAATAGCAGAACTTATTCGCTCTTTCGGTAAAGTCTGAACTGTCAACTGATGTACTATGTTGAGGCTTTTTCGTACTTTTTGATGGTATGATTTCTTTTATACATTTCCAGAACTTAGAGGGGTTTCTACAGTTTTCTGAAAGTAAATCACTATGATATTTCTGCTTAGCATACTTAATTCTGTTGTTGCATCGGTTTTTCAGTGTTTTATAAGCAGACCAGTCAGATCCTTTATTGGTTTTTCTTGCTTTACGAAGAAGCTGATCTCGAATGTTCATATCTTTTTTTTATGTTGCAAGGTAACCATGGGGAACGTTTTCCTTTCACTCTTTTTTCGATTAATGGTGCGTGTTTATCTACTAAGGGAGAAAGGATCTGTTTGAAGTAAAACCATGCCGTATTGACATCTTCGATCAGGTATATACGGGACCAGTCACATGATTTTAGATCGTTTTGAAAATGTTCGCGATTGTACTTCGTATAGTTTCTGCATTTTATTGTGCGATGCGCAAGTTTATAGTGATTAAGTTTTCTCACACATATAACACAGTCGTGATCGCTCAGGCTTAATGGGATGACGTCAGTTTCTTTTATGTTTGATCTTTTGTTGACTAAAGTCTGTTCAAAAAATATGTGGACTAATTTCAGTTACCATGTGGAAACCAGATTTAGCAAATTACATCAATTCCCTTGAGCCTGGTTTTTATATAAAAGCTGAAATCAGTCCACATATTTTTTGAACAGACTTTAGTACAACATCGATTAACGTATTGGTTTCAGATGTAATTCGCGTATCTTTTTCAACTATTTGATGAAATCCCTGACATGCAATTATCTCTTTAAGTTCCTTGTGTGTCGAATTAACTTAATTTACATTAATGTCGCCCAGGAGAAACGTTTCCATTGAGAGACTGTTAACTTTGCATAACATGTCGGTAAAATAATTGTTGAAATCTTTAGGCAAGTAGTTTGATGAATCGGGGGGTCGATATATACATCCTACGAGTAAATTTTTTCCTTTAAAAATGATTATTTCAATCCATATGCACTCTAGGTTGTCCTTTTCCAGATCTAGTCGGCGTTTCCAATTTAAATCGTTTGAAATATAGATCGCGATACCTCCACCATCACCTTTCATACAATTTTTGTGTATAAACTGGTAACCCGGCATTTCGTACAAATTTGCGTTGTCATAACAACTGTCAGTTTTAATGTGAGTTTCTGATAAAGTTATGATAGTACTTTTGGTCGTAAAAAGCGCTTGTAAATTTTCCCTGTTATTGAACAATCCTCTAATATTCTGGTGAATTAACTTGATTCCTCGAGAGTTCAATATTTCGTCTAATGTTGGTCCGGGACAGCTCTCAACGTCTCCACAGATAAGAACCAAAAGAACAAGCAAACTTTTTCTCCTTATACGAACGTAAAAGTTCGGTGATGACGAAACAAATATGCTCGAATGAATAAAAGTTTCTTTTGGTTCTGCGTACTTTCCTTCGTTTGATAATGTGGTACTCACTCCATCAGGTCCACAGAAACTCGGTTTTCTCACCAAAATCGAAAGATTCAAAAATACAAATATAAATCCATAAAAAGATATTTTCGACACGTCCGTCCGCAAGGCTGCCATCTTGAAGGATCAAACATGAAGAAAAGATGAATAGTGAGATTTTCTTTCATCGACACAATGTGTTTATTAATAGTATTTGATAGCTGTTATACATTTTATTCATTTAAAATGCTTTTAACGGTTAATGAGTAATCATCACCTTTGCTGTTTATTTTTTACTTACTGGACAGTGGAAAAGTCGACATATTAAGGACCAGACCGTAACTCACGTTCAAATAACGCAATTTACATGAAACTGTTACAGATGACTTAATCACCTTAACAATTTGGCAATTTTACAACAAAACTTGCCGAAGTGAACGAATTTCACAGACTAAAACCGAAAAACATGTTCTGGTCTATAAATTGCCGTTGTGACGTCACAAAACCTTGGAACTCTGCAGAAATATTTTATACCTTCAGGGCAATATGTGAATCAGAATTTCATTGAAATATCTATCATAGTATTTGAGTTATTGACGATTTTTCTGTTTTTGGGGTCTGCTATATTCTGGTCTGTAAAATGTACATTTGCACCCTAGAAAATTGGAAACCATGCTTGTTTTACACCATAGTCAATAAACTTTCCAAAATACTTGTTTCGAACAAAAAAATCGCATGGAACTGTTTTATTATAACAATTCAGATTGCAAAGGAAAAAAAATAAATAAATAAATAAATAAATAAATAAAAAAAATGAAGGAATAGTAAACACGGCAAACCCAACCTCGAACCCAGGGTCTCTTGCCTTTTCGATATACGGATATAACAGACCCTGGGTTCCAGGTTGACGGCAAACCAACATTTAATAGCTGTATGAAGGAGGGTGTTTTTGACACTTGTGAGTTGAAGGATTGACATCTTGTTGACATATTGTTTTAAGTTTTCATACATAACAAAATACTACATACATTCAATGAAATGTAGACATTAGAAAAATTTCCTTTCAACATCAGTGCATTTGATTATTTTTACCACACCCTACAGGATTTGTCTATTAACATTCCACTAATTCCCATCACATGAGAGACCCATCGGCCTGTTGGTCTAGTGGTATGATTCTCGCTTAGGGTGCGAGAGGTCCCGGGTTCAACTCCCGGACAGGCCCTTGTTATTATGCTCTATTTTTGAAGAAGTAAATGTGTGAATGTAATAAAAAACTTCGAACTACCATATTTCCCGACTGTAAACTTTAAAAGCACTCAGAATAATCAAACATTCTGTCAGTTTCGATGATACGAGCGTAAAAAGGATATCATCAGAAACATCGGTTAAAGATTTCATAATCCGAAATAAGATACAAAGAAATGAAAATTGAAAATTTACCAAATCACATAGTTGAAAGTGGAAACAGAATTTAGTGTTGCACTGAATAGTTTCGAAAGTCATTCGAGAACCAACAAGGTAAAAATAATGTTTGTTATTGTTAGTTCAATGATTTCATGTCGTAGTTGACAAGATGATCGATTCTCATCAAGATAACAAAGCTGGCTGTGAAGGAAATATTTCAACGAATGTCTTGAAAAGATATACCGTAAATTTTCGATTAAGTATCGCCTTCGAATAAACGCAGCGCATTCACAGTCAATTCTCAAATAAACACCGCCCAAACTCAGACTGAATTACAGGGTTTATTCTGTTGAAAATATTTTAATTTCTTCTCCATATAAAACGAAATAAAAAACACTCTGTACATACATATATACCGTATTTCCTCTAATAAACGCCGCGGCGTTTATTACAAATTCAAGGTTTTGGATGCGGCGTTTAATAGAGGGAGGCGTTCATTGAACAGAAGCAAACTTAAACAATAATGTTTCCTTATCCTTAAAAAAGGTTACAAAAGATTGTGTGAGAATGTTTTACACAAAAGATATGTTCACGAAAATGTCAAAGAAGAGCAATATCACTGTCGCCGTTCTCTTGTATGTATAAGATGAAAACTTTTTTATAATTGTTGTTTAACCTGTTTTCTAATAAACACCGCTCTTCAAGATGCGGCGTTTAATAGAGGGCGGCGTTTACTACAAACGTTCGGCTATAAATGCGGCGTTTAACAGAGGGCGGCGTTTATAAGAGGCCGGCGTTTATTAGAGGAAAAACGGTATACATATATAATAAACAGAAATACGTCTAGAACATTCTATCATATTCTGGTTGTTGTAGTAGGTTCTGCTATATTCTTCATTATTCTACAGATTATGTTCTGGAATGTTCTTTATTACTCTGGAATGTTCTTACAACAAGAGTGCCTAAGATTCAATGTATTTCTCTTATAACAAAAGCCATAAAATTCAAAACAGTTGTGCTCTCCTTTAACTAAATCAAAAAGTAGAATATCAACAAGACAAACTTTGAGAGCAGCATACAGTGCTTTTAAATTTTCTAACATTGTCTTTTCAGTTTCCATAAATATCAAACAGGATGATTTTGGTATTATTCCCCAAACCAAAATTTCGTGTGTTGAAGCAAAAATCATATTTTCCTGTTAAGGAAGTGGTAAAATGAAATGTTTTCGGTTTTAAGAAATTATGGGAGCACTTGAAGTTCTCAGTTATCAAAGAATTGTGCGGTTTTCTTATCAACTGAAATTTATTAGCAAAAGCCAATAAATTATAAAATGATTAGTGAAATTTTGAATGACACAACAATAACAAAGCTGGAGTAGATTTTGGAAGGACATACGCCTGGGTTGTAGTACTTGGTTGCATACTACTATGCGGATTCATTATGAAGAAAATAGACGTGTACAATCTAACAGTCTTTGGACGAAGAAGAATTTTTAATTCCATGGAAACAAAACGTTTCTTATTAAGCAAAAGTTAAGTATAATCTAATAAGCAACAGTGTCAACAACATCGGCCTGTTGATCTAGTGGTACGATTCTCGCTTAGGGTGCGAGAGGTCCCGGGTTCAACTCCGCGACAGGCACGGGTCACTGTCTTTCATTATGTTGGAAGCCATTTCTGCTGGTACGGCATCACTGAGACATTAACTAACCAGTCTCAAAAACATCAACTTTAAAAGAATAAGAAATACGAATGATAGCCTTCTTACAATCAGACTGAAAAACATCAACTATAAAAAAATAAGAAGTACGATTGAAAGCCTTCTTACAATCAGAAATGTTTAAGCCAAATAGTGGCATTGGCTTTATTGTTAATGTGAAACGTAAAACATCAATGTGTTGAGGGCTGGTTTCAAGCAAACCATTCACAAATGTCATTAGGATGATCCATTAGATTTTCAATGCCCATTTATGACCTGTAACAAAAAAACTTCTAAAATGCTTTATTTGCGGAACGAGCATTCAATTAAAGCGACTTCACATGTTCCCGTTAACTACGAACGGCAGTGTGTTACGAAACCGTTCGTGAAACTTTGAAGTACTGCAACACTAACGCAGCTGATGGAGATATTTGTTGTCGTTATAGTAAGGTTGCAGTACTAAGTTGCATGCTACGATTTGGATGTTTTGCGCGCTGTAATTGATATTTTCATTAAACAACTGAAACGTAGAAAATATTTTCAAAACATGAGATATACTTAACCAGTTTCTATTGCTACCTTGGAACAAATTCAGCAACTGTTCTACTAGAAATGGCCATTCACGAGGCGAAGTAACTAATGCAACTTTGGTTGATTTTAGAAGCAACAAACATCTACTTGCAAAGAGTCTTTTGTCAAGGAAGAACTGTGAACGACAGGGAAAAAAAGGTTTCATGCTCAGCGATCGTGAAGATTATCATAACGAGCAACAGCGTTGAAAACATCGGCCTGTTGGTCTAGTGGTATGATTCTCGCTTAGGGTGCGAGAGGTCCCGGGTTCACTTCCCGGACAGGCCCTCTTCATTATTTTTTTCGTATGATGCAAGCCGTAACTGGTCGAACGACACCTCTTTATTAAAACACTACCTTGTAGACTATGGAATTTAAATCTATAAGTAATGTGATCCTTAAAATATCAGAGTGATAACAAGTTGATAGACCTCTAATAAATAGAAATACTTCCACATTGTAGTAATAATACTCCTGGTCGTCAAAATCATACAGGAAACATGAACGTTTTGAAGCGTGATTTCCAATAATCTATACGGGAATGTCATTTAATGGCTTTCAAGAATTTAGTAAACCGAATCCTTGAGTTTTTCTACAATATCTTTTCGAACACCAAATATTTTGATAAACATTTAATATTAATAGAGAAGGCATGAAAATGTCTTTCTGGAGATAAAACATTTACATTATTTTATCAGACATGTAATGAAAAATAGGCCTTAAAAGTTGGTGGATAAGTCTTTTTGATACACACTGTACAACAAATAAACTTCTAAACTGCCTTCATATGAAAAATGAGCATTCATTTAAAACTACTTATCACATACCGCCTAATTAGAAAAGCCAATAATTATGTTGCAATTGGGATCTCCTAGACTTGATACTTGATACATTAATTGAACGGAGAAATGTTTCCGTGAACGGGAATATACATATTTTCTGTTGCCGTTTGCCAGCAAGTAAACGAACATTACTACTGAAAAAAATCACTCAGTGATGCCCTGAGACATCAGGGAACCTACGAAACAACGACGGAAACGTGGTTGACGACGTGAGGCAAACAAAAGATTCACTTTACTCCATAGATTTGCTTTAGAATGGAAGTTATTTCAAACTATACTATTAGGAAATATTTTTAATTTTATTACTATCATTATTATATTTGCACGTTCTACACACAACGTGAAAAGTAATATTTTGAAGTCGTACTGAAAACGAAGACGGAAGAATAGCAGTTCATCGGATAAATTTTCCCTGGTTCCTTCATTATTCTGTCTCTCAAAGTTCAAGAAACAAACTTCAAAGACATTATAAATAAACTTCTTAACCCAAGTGTATAGTTTCTGCTTTTTTGTGAGTCATTGAAGATGAATATCTTGTACGTCGTCGTCCACGTTGCCGTCGCACTTTCGTAAGGTCCCTATTAACTACCCAGACTGAAAAACATCAACTATAAAAAAATAAGAAGTACGATTGAAAGCCTTCTTACAATCAGAAATGTTTAAGCCAAATAGTGGCATTGGCTTTACTGTTAATGTGAATCGTAAAACATCAATGTGTTGAGAGCTGGTTTCAAGCAAGCCATTCACAAATGTCATTAGGATGATCCATTAGTTTTTGAATGCCCATTCACGACCTGTAACAAACAAACTTCTAAAATGCCTTTACTTGCGAAACGAGCATTCAACTAAAGCGACTTCACATGTTCCAGGTAACTACGAATGGCAGTGTGTTACGAAATCGTTCGTGAAACTTTGAAGTAATGCAACACTAACACAGCTGCAGGAGATATTTGTAGTCGTTACAGTAAGGTTGCAGTACTAAGTTGCATGCTACGATTTGGGTGTCTTGGACGCTGTAATTGATACTTTCATTAAACTAATGAAACGTAGAAAATATTTTCAAAACATGATATATATCTACACAGTTTTTATTGCTACCTTGGGATAAATTCAGCAACTGTTCTACTAGAAATGGCCATTTATGAACCGAAGTAACCAATGCGACTTTGGTTGATTTTAAAAGCAACAAACATCAATTCGCAAAGAGTTTTTTGTCAAGGAAGAACTGTGAATGACAGGGAAAAAAAGGTTTCATGTTCACCGATCGTGAAGATTATCCTAAAGGGCAACAGCGTTGAAAACTTCGGCCTGTTGGTCTAGTGGTATGATTCTCGCTTAGGGTGCGAGAGGTCCCGGGTTCAACTCCCGGACAGGCCCTTTTCATTATTTTATTCGTATGATTCAAGCCGTAACTGGTCGAACGACACCTCTTTATCAAAACACTACCTTGCAGACTATTGAATTTTATACTATAAGTAATGTGATCGTTAAGAAATCACAGTGATAACAAGTTGATAGACCTCAAATAAATAGAAATACTTCCACATTGTAGTAATACTACTCCTGGTCGTCAAAATCATACAGGAAACATGAACGTTTTGAAGCGTGATTTCCAATAATCTATACGGGAATGTCATTTAATGGCTTTCAAGAATTTTGTAAACCGAATCCTTGAGTTTTTCTCCAATATCTTTTCGAACACCAAATATTTTGGTAAACATTTAATGTTAATAGAGAAGGCATGAAAAGATCTTTCTGGAGATAAAATATTTACATTATTTTATCAGACATGTATTGAAAAATAGGCCTTAAAAGTTGGTGGATAAGTCTTTTTGATATACACTGTACAACAAGCAAACTTCTAAACTGCCTTCAAATGAAAAATGAGCATTCATTTAAAACTACTTATCACATGCCGCCTAATTAGAAAAGCCAATAAGTTATGTTGCGATTGGGATCTCCTAGACTTGATACTCGATACATTAATTGAACGAAGAAATGTTTCCATGAACAGGAATATACATATTTTCTGTTGCCGTTTGCCAGCAAGTAAAGGAACATTACTACTGATAAAATCACATTTTTAAGGCAACCTTACTGAATTCTGTACTTGTTTCATTATGAAGAAAATAGACGTGTACATTCTAACAGTGTATGCACGAAGAAGAATTTTGAATTCTATGGAAATAAAGGTTTTTTATTAAGCAAAACTAAAGAATAATGTAAGAAGCAACAAGGACAACAACATCGGCCTGTTGGTCTAGTGGTATGATTCTCGCTTAGGGTGCGAGAGGTCCCGGGTTCAACTCCCGGACAGGCCCAGATCATTTTTTGTCATTATGATGGGAGCCGTTTCTGATGGTGCGGCATCACTGACACATTAACTACCCAGACTGAAAAACATCAACTATAAAAAAATAAGAAGTACGATTGAAAGCCTTCTTACAATTAGAAATGTTTAAGCCAAATAGTGGCATTGGCTTTATAGTTAATGTGAATCGTAAAACATCAATGTGTTGAGAGCTGGTTTCAAGCAAGCCATTCACAAATGTCATTAGGATGATCCATTAGATTTTGAATGCCCATTCATGACCTGTAACAAACAAAGTTCTAAAATGCCTTTATTTGCGGAACGAGCATTCAACTAAAGCGACTTCACATGTTCCAGTTAACTACGAACGGCAGTGTGTTACGAAACCGTTCGTGAAACTTTGAAGTAATGCAACACTAACACAGCTGCAGGAAATATTTGTAGTCGTTATAGTGAGGTTGCAGTACTAAGTTGCATGCTACGATTTGGATGTCTTGGACGCTGTAATTGATACTTTTATTAAACTAATGAAACGTAGAAAATATTTACAAAACATGATATACATCTACACAGTTTCTATTGCTACCTTGGGATAAATTCAGCAACTGTTCTACTAGAAATGGCCATTTATGAACCGAAGTAACCAATGCGACTTTGGTTGATTTTAAAAGCAACAAACATCTATTTGCAAAGAGTCTTTTGTCAAGGAAGAACTGTGAACGACAGGGAAAAAAAGGTTTCATGTTCAGCGATCGTGAAGATTATCCTAAAGAGCAACAGCGTTGAAAACATCGGCCTGTTGGTCTAGTGGTATGATTCTCGCTTAGGGTGCGAGAGGTCCCGGGTTCAACTCCCGGACAGGCCCTCTTCATTATTTGTTTCGTATGATGCAAGCCGTAACTGGTCGAACGGCACCTCTTTATTAAAACACTACCTTGCAGACTATTGAATTTTAAACTATAAGTAATGTGATCCTTAAGAACTCACAGTGATAACAAGTTGATAGACCTCAAATAAATAGAAATACTTCCACATTGTAGTAATACTACTCCTGGTCGTCAAAATCATACAGGAAACATGAACGTTTTGAAGCGTGATTTCCAATAATCTATACGGGAATGTCATTTAATGGCTTTCAAGAATTTAGTAAACCGAATCCTTGAGTTTTTCTCCAATATCTTTTCGAACACCAAATATTTTGGTAAACATTTAATGTTAATAGAGAAGGCATGAAAAGATCTTTCTGGAGATAAAACATTTACATTATTTTATCAGACATGTATTGAAAAATAGGCCTTAAAAGTTGGTGGATAAGTCTTTTTGATACACACTGTACAACAAACAAACTTCTAAACTGCCTTCAAATGAAAAATGAGCATTCATTTGAAAACTACTTATCACATGCCGCCTAATTAGAAAAGCCAATAAATTATGTTGCGATTGGGATCTCCTAGACTTGATACTTGATACATTAATTGAAAGAAGAAATGTTTCCATGAACAGGAATATACATGTTTTCTGTTGCCGTTTGCCAGCAAGTAAAGGAACATTACTACCGAAAAAAATCACATTTTTAAAGCAACCTTACTGAATTCTGTACTTGTTTCATTATGAAGAAAATAGACGTGTACATTCTAACAGTGTATGCACGAAGAAGAATTTTGAATTCTATGGAAATAAAGGTTTCTTATTAAGCAAAACTAAAGAATAATGTAAGAAGCAACAAGGACAACAACATCGGCCTGTTGGTCTGGTGGTATGATTCTCGCTTAGGGTGCGAGAGGTCCCGGGTTCAACTCCCGGACAGGCCCAGATCATTGTTTATCATTATGATGGGAGCCGTTTCTGATGGTACGGCATCACTGAGACATTAGGGATCTTACGAAACTACGACGGCAACGTGGACGACGACGTGAGGCAAACAAAAGATTCACTTTACTCCATAGATTTGCTTTATAATGGAAGTCGTTTCACACTATACTATTGGGAAATGTTTTTAATTTTACTAATATCATTACTAGATTTGCACGTTCTACACACATCGTGAAAAGTAATATTTTGAAGTCGTACTGAAAACGAAGACGTGAGAATAACAGTACATCCGATAAATTTTCCTTGGTTCCTTCATGATTCTGTCTCTCAAAGTTCAAAAAAAGAACTTCAAAGGCATTATAAATAAACTTCTTAACCCAAGTGTATAGTTTTTGCTCTTTTGAGATTCACTGAAGATGAATATCTTGTACGTCGTCGTCCACGTTGCCGTCGTACTTTCGTAAAGTCCCTATTAACTACCCAGACTGAAAAACATCAACTATAAAAAAATAAGAAGTACGATTGAAAGCCTTCTTACAATTAGAAATGTTTAAGCCAAATAGTGGCATTGGCTTTATTGTTAATGTGAATCGTAAAACATCAATGTGTTGAGAGCTGGTTTCAAGCAAGCCATTCACAAATGTCATTAGGATGATCCATTAGATTTTGAATGCCCATTCATGACCTGTAACAAACAAAGTTCTAAAATGCCTTTATTTGTGGAACGAGCATTCAACTAAAGCGACTTCACATGTTCCAGGTAACTACGAACGGCAGTGTGTTACGAAACTGTTCGTGAAACTTTTAAGTAATGCAACACTAACACAGCTGCCGGAAATATTTGTAGTCGTTATAGTGAGGTTGCAGTACTAAGTTGCATGCTACGATTTGGATGTCTTGGACGCTGTAATTGATACTTTCATTAAACTAATGAAACGTAGAAAATATTTACAAAACATGATATACAACTACACAGTTTCTATTGCTACCTTGGGATAAATTCAGCAACTGTTCTACTAGAAATGGCCATTTATGAACCAAAGTAACCAATGCGACTTTGGTTGATTTTAAAAGCAACAAACATTAATTTGCAAAGAGTCTTTTGTGAAGGAAGAACTGTGAACGACAGGGAAAAAAAGGTTTCATGTTCAGCGATCGTGAAGATTATCCTAAAGAGCAACAGAGTTGAAAACTTCGCCCTGTTGGTATAGTGGTATGATTCTCGCTTAGGGTGCGAGAGGTCCCGGGTTCAACTCCCGGACAGGCCCAGATCATTGTTTATCATTATGATGGGAGCCGTTTCTGATGGTACGGCATCACTGACACATTAACTACCCAGACTGAAAAACATCAACTATAAAAAAATAAGAAGTACGATTGAAAGCCTTCTTACAATTAGAAATGTTTAAGCCAAATAGTGGCATTGGCTTTATTGTTAATGTGAATCGTAAAACATCAATGTGTTGAGAGCTGGTTTCAAGCAAGCCATTCACAAATGTCATTAGGATGATCCATTAGATTTTGAATGCCCATTCATGACCTGTAACAAATAAAGTTCTAAAATGCCTTTATTTGCGGAACGAGCATTCAACTAAAGCGACTTCACATGTTCCAGTTAACTACGAACGGCAGTGTGTTACGAAACCGTTCGTGAAACTTTGAAGTAATGCAACACTAACACAGCTGTAGGATATATTTGTAGTCGTTATAGTGAGGTTGCAGTACTAAGTTGCATGCTACGATTTGGATGTCTTGGACGCTGTAATTGATACTTTCATTAAACTAATGAAACGTAGAAAATATTTACAAAACATGATATACATCTACACAGTTTCTATTGCTACCTTGGGATAAATTCAGCAACTGTTCTACTAGAAATGGCCATTTATGAACCGAAGTAACCAATGCGACTTTGGTTGATTTTAAAAGAAACAAACATCTATTTGCAAAGAGTCTTTTGTCAAGGAATAACTGTGAACGACAGGGAAAAAAAGTTTCATGTTCAGCGATCGTAATGATTATCCTAAAGAGCAACAGCGTTGAAAACATCGGCCTGTTGGTCTAGTGGTATGACTCTCGCTTAGGGTGCGAGAGGTCCCGGGTTCAACTCCCGGACAGGCCCTCTTCATTATTTTTTTCCTATGATTCAAGCCGTAACTGGTCGAACGGCACCTCTATATTTAAACACTACCTTGCAGACAATTGAATTTTAAACTATAAGTAATGTGATCCTTAAGAACTCACAGTGATAACAAGTTGATAGACCTCAAATAAATAGAAATACTTCCACATTGTAGTAATACTACTCCTGGTCGTCAAAATCATACAGGAAACATGAACGTTTTGAAGCGTGATTTCCAATAATCTATACGAGAATGTCATTTAACTGGCTTTCAAGAATTTAGTAAACCGAATCCTTGAGTTTTTCTCCAATATCTTTTCGAACACCAAATATTTTGGTAAACATTTAATGTTAATAGAGAAGGCATGAAAAGATCTTTCTGGAGATAAAACATTTACATTATTTTATTCAGACATGTATTGAAAAATAGGCCTTAAAAGTTGGTGGATAAGTCTTTTTGATACACACTGTACAACAAACAAACTTCTAAACTGCCTTCAAATGAAAAATAAGCATTCATTTAAAACTACTTATCACATGCCGCCTAATTAGAAAAGCCAATAAATTATGTTGCGATTGGGATCTCCTAGACTTGATACTCGATACATTAATTGAACGAAGAAATGTTTCCATGAACGGGAATATACATATTTTCTGTTGCCGTTTGCCAGCAAGTAAAGGAACATTACTACTGATAAAATCACATTTTTAAAGCAACCTTACTGAATTCTGTACTTGTTTCATTATGAAGAAAATAGACGTGTACATTCTAACAGTGTATGCACGAAGAAGAATTTTGAATTCTATGGAAATAAAGGTTTCTTATTAAGCAAAACTAAAGAATAATGTAAGAAGCAACAAGGACAACAACATCGGCCTGTTGGTCTAGTGGTATGATTCTCGCTTAGGGTGCGAGAGGTCCCGGGTTCAACTCCCGGACAGGCCCAGATCATTGTTTATCATTATGATGGGAGCCGTTTCTGATGGTACGGCATCACTGAGACATTAACTACCCAGACTGAAAAACATCAACTATAAAAAAATAAGAAGTACGATTGAAAGCCTTCTTACAATTAGAAATGTTTAAGCCAAATAGTGGCATTGGCTTTATTGTTAATGTGAATCGTAAAACATCAATGTGTTGAGAGCTGGTTTCAAGCAAGCCATTCACAAATGTCATTAGGATGATCCATTAGATTTTGAATGCCCATTCATGACCTGTAACAAACAAAGTTCTAAAATGCCTTTATTTGCGGAACGAGCATTCAACTAAAGCGACTTCACATGTTCCAGGTAACTACGAACGGCAGTGTGTTACGAAACCGTTCGTGAAACTTTTAAGTAATGCAACACTAACACAGCTGCAGGAAATATTTGTAGTCGTTATAGTGAGGTTGCAGTACTAAGTTGCATGCTACGATTTGGATGTCTTGGACGCTGTAATTGATACTTTCATTAAACTAATGAAACGTAGAAAATATTTACAAAACATGATATACATCTACACAGTTTCTATTGCTACCTTGGGATAAATTCAGCAACTGTTCTACTAGAAATGGCCATTTATGAACCGAAGTAACCAATGCGACTTTGGTTGATTTTAAAAGCAACAAACATCTATTTGCAAAGAGTCTTTTGTCAAGGAAGAACTGTGAACGACAGGGAAAAAAAAGTTTCATGTTCAGCGATCGTGAAGATTATCCTAAAGAGCAACAGCGTTGAAAACTATCGGCCTGTTGGTCTAGTGGTATGATTCTCGCTTAGGGTGCGAGAGGTTCCGGGTTCAACTCCCGGACAGGCCCTCTTCATTATTTTTTTCGTATGATGCAAGCCGTAACTGGTCGAACGGCACCTCTATATTAAAACACTACCTTGCAGACAATTGAATTTTAATCTATAAGTAATGTGATCCTTAAGAACTCACAGTGATAACAAGTTGATAGACCTCAAATAAATAGAAATACTTCCACATTGTAGTAATACTACTCCTGGTCGTCAAAATCATACAGGAAACATGAACGTTTTGAAGCGTGATTTCCAATAATCTATACGGGAATGTAATTTAATGGCTTTCAAGAATTTAGTAAACCGAATCCTTGAGTTTTTCTCCAATATCTTTTCGAACACCAAATATTTTGGTAAACATTTAATGTTAATAGAGAAGGCATGAAAAGATCTTCCTGGAGATAAAACATTTACATTATTTTATCAGACATGTAATGAAAAATACGCCTTAAAAGTTGGTGGATAAGTCTTTTTGATACACACTGTACAACAAACAAACTTCTAAACTGCCTTCAAATGAAAAATGAGCATTCATTTAAAACTACTTATCACATACCGCCTAATTAGAAAAGCCAATAAATTATGTTGCGATTGGGATCTCCTAGACTTGATACTTGATACATTAATTGAACGAAGAATTGTTTCCATGAACGGGAATATACATATTTTCCGTTGCCGTTTGCCAGCAAGTAAAGGAACATTACTACTGATAAAATCACATTTTTAAAGCAACCTTACTGAATTCTGTACTTGTTTCATTATGAAGAAAATAGACGTGTACATTCTAACAGTGTATGCACGAAGGAGAATTTTGAATTCTATGGAAATAAAGGTATCTTATTAAGCAAAACTAAAGAATAATGTAAGAAGCAACAAGGACAACAATATCGGCCTGTTGGTCTAGTGGTATGATTCTCGTTTAGGGTGCGAGAGGTCCCGGGTTCAACTCCCGGACAAGCCCAGATCATTTTTTATCATTATGATGGGAGCCGTTTCTGATGGTACGGCATCACTGAGACATTAACTACCCAGACTGAAAAACATCAACTATAAAAAAATAAGAAGTACGATTGAAAGCCTTCTTAGGACAGCTTCATACAGCCGCATAATCGCCGCGTCGAAATAAACTCTTTATTAAATGCGTCGTAAATTCGACTGTATAAAGTGAAAATTTAATTAAGTGCGACATAATGAATTAAATTCTGCAGAGTTTGTCGAATAAAACGGCAATCTTCGACATAAATTCGGCATCACTTTATACAGCCGCATAATCGTCGAATTTAATAACAGATTGATTGAACTTTGTGAAAAAAGTGCATGAAAGTAGTGGACAGCGTGTAAGAAACACACGATGATAAATTTATTCGACATTTATGCGGCTGTCTAAAGTCATGTCGAATTTTATATGCGGCAACAAAACCTGTATAAAGTGACTGTCGCATTTTTGTCGAATTTTACCCGAATTAAAGTAATTTAATTCGACACGGCGATTATGCGGCTGTATAAAGCTGTCCTTACAATCAGAAATCTTTAAGCCAAACAGTGGCATTGGCTTTATTGTTAATGTGAATCGTAAAACATCAATATGTTGAGGGCTGGTTTCAAGCAAGCCATTCAAAAATGTCATTAGGATGATCCATTAGATTTTGAATGCCCATTCATGACCTGTAACAAACAAAGTTCTAAAATGCCTTTATTTGCGGAACGAGCATTCAACTAAAGCGACTTCACATGTTCCAGTTAACTACGAACGGCAGTGTGTTACGAAACCGTTCGTGAAACTTTGAAGTAATGCAACACTAACACAGCTGCAGGATATATTTGTAGTCGTTATAGTGAGGTTGCAGTACTAAGTTGCATGCTACGATTTGGATGTCTTGGACGCTGTAATTGATACTTTCATTAAACTAATGAAACGTAGAAAATATTTTCAAAACATGATATACATCTACACAGTTTCTATTGCTACCTTGGGATAAATTCAGCAACTGTTCTACTAGAAATGGCCATTTATGAACCGAAGTAACCAATGCGAGTTTGGTTGATTTTAAAAGCAACAAACATCTATTTGCAAAGAGTCGTTTGTCAAGGAATAACTGTGAACGGCAGGGAAAAAAAGGTTTCATGTTCAGCGATCGTGAAGATTATCCTAAAGAGCAATAGCGTTGAAAACTTCGGCCTGTTGGTCTAGTGGTATGATTCTCGCTTAGGGTGCGAGAGGTCCCGGGTTCAACTCCCGGACAGGCCCTCTTCATTATTTTTTTCGTATGATGCAAGCCGTAACTGGTCGAACGGCACCTCTTTATTAAAACACTACTATGCAGACTATTGAATTTTAATCTATAAGTAATGTGATCCTTAAGAAATCACAGTGATAACAAGTTGATAGACCTCTAATAAATAGAAATACTTCCACATTGTAGTAATACTACTCCTGGTCGTCAAAATCATACAGGAAACATTTACGTTTTGAAGCGTGATTTCCAATAATCTATACGGGAATGTCATTTAATGGTTTTCAAGAATTTAGTAAACCGAATCCTTGAGTTTTTCTCCAATATCTTTTCGAACACCAAATATTTTGGTAAACATTTAATAGAGAAGGCATGAAAAGATCTTTCTGGAGATAAAACATTTACATTATTTTATCAGACATGTATTGAAAAATAGGCCTTAAAAGTTGGTGGATAAGTCTTTTTGATACACACTGTACAACAAACAAACTTCTAAACTGCCTTCAAATGAAAAATGAGCATTCATTTAAAACTACTTATCACATGCCGCCTAATTAGAAAAGCCAATAAATTATGTTGCGATTGGGATCTCCTAGACTTGATACTTGATACATTAATTGAAAGAAGAAATGTTTCCATGAACGGGAATATACATGATTTCTGTTGCCGTTTGCCAGCAAGTAAAGGAACATTACTACCGAAAAAAATCACAGTTTTAAAGCAACCTTACTGAATTCTGTACTTGTTTCATTATGAAGAAAATAGACGCGTACATTCTAACAGTGAATGCACGAAGAAGAATTTTGAATTCTATGGAAATAAAGGTTTCTTATTAAACAAAACTAAAGAATAATGTAAGAAGCAACAAGGACAACAACATCGGCCTGTTGGTCTAGTGGTATGATTCTCGCTTAGGGTGCGAGAGGTCCCGGGTTCAACTCCCGGACAGGCCCAGATCATTGTTTATCATTATGATGGGAGCCGTTTCTGATGGTACATCATCACTGAGAGATTAACTACCCAGACTGAAAAACATCAACTATAAAAAAATAAGAAGTACGATTGAAAGCCTTCTTACAATCAGAAATGTTTAAGCCTAATAGTGACATTGGCTTTATTGTTAATGTGAATCGTAAAACATCAATGTGTTGAGGGCTGGTTTCAAGCAAGCCATTCACAAATGTCAATAGGATGATCCATTAGATTTTGAATGCCCATTCATGACCTGTAACAAACAAAGTTCTAAAATGCCTTTATTTGAAGAACGAGCATTCAACTAAAGCGACTTCACATGTTCCAGTTAACTACGAACGGCAGTGTGTTACGAAACCGTTCCTGAAACTTTTAAGTAATGCAACACTAACACAGCTGCAGGATATATTTGTAGTCGTTATAGTGAGGTTGCAGTACTAAGTTGCATGCTACGATTTGGATGTCTTGGACGCTGTAATTGATACTTTCATTAAACTAATGAAACGTAGAAAATATTTTCAAAACATGATATACATCTACACAGTTTCTATTGCTACCTTGGGATAAATTCAGCAACTGTTCTACTAGAAATGGCCATTTATGAACCGAAGTAACCAATGGGACTTTGGTTGATTTTAAAAGAAACAAACATCTATTTGCAAAGAGTCTTTTGTCAAGGAAGAACTGTGAACGACAGGGAAAAAAAGGTTTCATGTTCAGCGATCGTGAAGATTATCCTAAAGAGCAACAGCGTTGAAAACATCGGCCTGTTGGTCTAGTGGTATGATTCTCGCTTAGGGTGCGAGAGGTCCCGGGTTCAACTCCCTGACAGGCCCAGATCATTTTTTATCATTATGATGGGAGCCGTTTCTGATGGTACGGCATCACTGAGACATTAACTACCCAGACTGAAAAACATCAACTATAAAAAAATAAGAAGTACGATTGAAATGATCATTATTTTTTTTATATGATACAAGCCTTTACTGGTCGAACAACACCTCATTATTACAGCACTACCTTGGAGACTATGGAATTTAAAGCAATAAGTAATGTGATCCTAAAGAAATCACAGTGATCACAAGTTGATAGACCTCCCGTAACTAGAGATATTTTCACATTGTTATAATACTAATCAAAATCATACAGAAACCATGAACCTTTTGGAGCGTGATTTCCAATATGCGATAGTGGAATGTCATTAAATGACTTTCAAGAAATTAGTGAACCAAGTCCTTGAGTTCTACTCCAATATCTTTTCGAACACCAAATATTTTGGTAGACATTTCATATTAGTGGAGAAGGCATGAAAAGCTCTTTCTGGAGATTAAACATTTACATTATTTTATCAGACATGTAATGAAAAATAGGCCTTAAAAGTTGGTGGATAAGTCTTTTTGATACACACTGTACAACAAACAAACTTCTAAAGTGCCTTCATATGAAAAATGAGCATTCATTTAAAACTACTTATCACATACCGCCTAATTGGAAAAGGCAATAAATTATGAAACGATTAGTGAAAGTTTGAAATGACACAGCAATAGCAAATCTGCTTTGCATTTTTGAAGGACTTACGTCTGAGTTGTAGTATTTGGTTGCATGTTGCGATTTCGGATCACCTAAACTTGATACTTGATACATTAATTAAACGAAGAAATGTTTTCAAGGAGGGGCATATACATAGCTATTTTTTTTGTTGTTTAACAGCAAGTAAGACAATATTACTACTGAAAAATAACAAATTTTTAAAGCAACCATTCTGAAGTCTGTACATGCTTCATTATGAAGAAAATAGACGTGTACATTCTAACAGTATTTGCACGAAGGAAAGTTTTGAATTCTATGGAAAAAAAGGTTTCTTTTTAAGCAAAACTAAAGATTAATGTAATAAGCAACAGGATCGGCCTGTTGGTCTAGATTCTCGCTTAGGGTACGGGAGGTCTCGGGTTCAAGTTTAAATTTTTTTTGTTTTTTTTTTTTTGTTTATGATTATGATAGAAGGCAATTTAAAATTTTGCGACAACTTTTTTAATTCTAAAAGGCCCTTGAGGAGGAAGCAAGCTCTCTGTGTTGCCTTTCTTTGGTTTGATCAGGAAAAAGAACTATAAAGGAAAGAACGAGCGAAACGGGGCATATGGGCCTGAAGTTGGAGCTTATAACACCATAGGGTCAAGAATTGCTTGAGGCAGACTCTCTCAAAGAGTACATCAGGATGAATCGAAGGCACTTTGGCGATCTTTCAGAACGGTTATATCCTTACTTAATAAAAAATGACACTGTCTTTAGGAAAAGTATCAAACCTGGTGAACAGATGTTGTGTGTTTCTGCGATGTATTGCAAGTGGGGAAACTGAATGATGGTTTCAGACACTTTTTCAGGAACTTCAAACGAAGTCTGTAATTTTCTGCTTTCCACAGGGCAGTTTGGTAGCGAAGAAGACTGCCAACAACCATGTCGTTTCAATTTCAACTGGAATAATCTCTTTGGCAAAAACTGTGTGGTGACCAAAATTGTTGACTAGCCAACATTGTTGGTCATTTTCTACTGACATAAAATTTGTTATCGCCACAATGTTCTTGCACTTTATGACTTGTTTTTTTTACTATTGTTTCCGATGTCATATATTTGGAATCACAATCAGCATCAAGGACCAAACATTTTTGCGAGCTTCAATGATGGACGACGAGCGAGATTCTTGCTCACCCAACCGTGAGTTGGGTAAATGAGAGACGGCACTCGGATCTCGAAGCTCAATTCAGCCTTGGCTTTCGAAGCGACAAGACGGACAAGAAGGACATAATCGAGATAAGTATTTTCTTTCTATTCTTTATGTAAGACGTTATGGAACAGGGAACATTAATAAGTCAGTTGTCTTCTGAGCAAACCACAGAAGTTTTAACTCAAGTATTGCACACACTCCAACAGGTACAGCAAGACATTCAAGGAAATACAGCTGCAATAAATATCTTGCAAGCAAATTCTCAGGCACAGCCTTCTTTAATACATAACCCACAGGGCCATAATATAGACTCACAGAGTCATACCTTTCTTGCACAGCAAGCAACTCTTTCTTCATCAATGCCTTCATCATCATCATCTAAAAGGATGAGTGAGGTGAATTCTAAAAGTAAGAAAAGGGTACGAGTGGAGGAAGAAAGTGATGAATATCCTTTGTTAAGTCTTGGGGAAGAAGACGATGATATTGAGGACCAAATAGATAATTTGTTAGGTACTTCTGCTGGTTCTGATAGGGATGCAGAAGAGGATAATTTTAACAACCTGATTGCCTCACTTCAAGATGAAGTGAATATAGATCAAGAGGCAGGGCCTGCCATTAAGGATAATTTAGCTAAGTGTGTAAATGACATTTGGAACAAGCCCTTACCTAAGGAAAAATATCTTGATAAGCTGAAAAGGCATGGCATTCCAGCTAACATTGATATGAGAGTTAAAAAATGTAATCCGGAAATTTGGAACAATGCTACTTCTTCCAAATCAAAATCTACAGATTTAAAATTTCAAAAAGTACAAATGGCCCTTACTAAAAGCTCCTCATGTATGATTGAATCAGTCAATGATATTATGACGTTCATGGATAATTATAACAATAAATCTTTGGATCGTAAAGAGGTTAAGTCTTTATTGGAAGGACATGTTAAAAAGTGCATGGAGGCCACTAGCATCATGGCGGGCATCAATTCGTATACTGATAGCCTCAGGAGGGAGTTCCTCTCATATAGTTCTCGTGAGTTAAAACCCCTAGTTTTCGATCCAGATAGTACTAAAGGGGATCTTTTGTTTGGAGAAAATATTTCCAAACGTATTTCTGAAGTAAAATCTTCTATGAGAACTTTTAATAGTTCAAAAAACTACCAACGTCCTTCAAAATTCCCGAGGGGACGCAGATCGGGGTACTACACAACAGCTGCAAGAGGCAAACAATCAAGTCACACGAAATCAAGGAAAAGCCAATAGAGGTACATAATTTTGATTCCTTTTACTTAGATATCCTAGCAGCTGATATGAAAGCTTACAAAGCTGGTAATATCAAGTATTTCTATGATGTTTGGAAAACTTACACAACTGATTCATATATTCTAAATATAGTTAGGGAAGGGTTAAGACTAGATTTTATTAACCCTCCACAACAACATAAAGTACATATGTGTTCCATGTCTGAGGATGAACTTACATGTTTAGATATGGAAATTGATAAACTATTAGAAAAAGAAGTTGTTCAATGTACTCAAAATGAATCTGTTCAATTTGTATCAAATCTTTTCACTAGACCTAAAAAAGATGGTTCTAAACGTATGATTCTCAATTTAAAGCAATTGAATACTAATATTGTTTACAAACATTTTAAAATGGAGTCTATACAAAATGTTTTAGATGCTATTGAACCAAACTGTTATATGGCTTCAGTAGATCTTAAAGATGCTTTTTTCTCTATACCTATTGCTCCAGACCATATCAAATACTTGAAGTTTATCCACAGGAAATTGTTTTATCAATTCGTTTGTATGCGGAATGGATATGGCCCAGCTATGAGGGTATTCACAAAAGTGAATAAGGTTCCTTTTTCTCGGCTAAGACAGAAGGGTCACATTTCTGTTGTTTATGTTGACGATTCTTACCTACAGGGGAAAACTTTTCAGAGTTGCCATGAGAATGTTGTTGACACAGTCAATACACTTCGTTCTCTGGGATTTACCATACATGCTGAGAAATCTGATTTTATACCTAAGACTTGTATTACCTTTTTGGGATTTGAGTTTAATTCAGTCTCTATGACTATCACTCTCACCTTGCAGAAAAAGGAAAAGATATCCAATTTATGTAGGAAACTTATTTCTAAATCTGAAAAACATAGTATTAGATCTGTAGCTAGTGTTATTGGTAATATTGTCTCTTGTTTGCCAGCAGTTCCCTTTGGCAAATTATTCTATAGACATTTAGAGAGAGACAAAATTAAGGCTTTAAAATTTAATAAGGGTAATTTTGACAGTCATATGACGCTTTCAGATAATGCTATCAATGAGCTCATCTGGTGGAAGGACAACATTCATTCTTCTTTTCATTATATTAGATTTCTTCCAATTGACTTGGTCATTTTTACAGATGCTAGCAAACTTGGTTGGGGCATCACTGATGGGCACAAGTCTTCAGGGGGTCAGTGGTCAGAATTAGAAAAGGAAAAACATATTAATTGGCTTGAACTGAAAGCTATATTTATTGGGATCATGACTTTTTCTAAAAATGCACAATTTAAACATATTCAAGTTAGGTGTGATAACACTACTGCCATAGCTTATATTAATAATATGGGTGGTATGCAGTCTTTGGAATGTAACATACTTTCTAAAGATATATGGTTATGGTGTAAAGTTCAGAATCTTTGGATTTCTGCAGCTTTCATTCCTGGAAAGCAAAATAATATTGCTGATAAATACTCTAGGAAATTTAATGAAGGAACTGAATGGCAACTACATCCTAAGCTTTTTCAGGTGATTGTGAACCAATGGCATAAACCTGATGTCGATCTTTTTGCTAGTCGTATCAATAAGCACATTGACAGATATGTGAGCTGACATCCAGACCCCTTGGCAGAAAATGTTGATGCCTTTTCTTTTAAATGGGAAGTTGATTCATTTTATATCTTTCCTCCTTTTAGCGTTATCAGCAAAGTGATCACAAAGATCAAACAAGACCAATGCCGTGGCATATTGATAATACCAAATTGGCCCAGTCAGCATTGGTATCCGTGGCCACGGGCGTTAGAGCTAGCCAAGGATCAGATCAAATTTGCCCCAGGCAACAATTTAATCCTGCCACAGGAAAGTTGCAAGCAACATCCTTTGCACTCTCAACTCCATTTATTGGCACTGCTGATATGAGGTGTGACAGCTTTAGTAACTCCACTGTGCACATCCTTGGTTCATGTCTACGAGACTCAACCAAGAAGAAATACTCATCCCACTGGGAAAATTTCTGCAATTACTGTGCATCAGTTTTAAAGAAGGAGCCTATGTAGATGCTTCCCTTCAAAACATTCTTAATTATTTTTCATTCCTTTTTGAGCAAGGAAAATCGTTTTCAGTCATAAATGCAGCTAAAGTGGCTATTTCTAATTACATTCATTTTCCTCCATATAAATTTTTATCGGAACATCCTATTGTAAACAAATATTTTGATGGATTGTTTAATCTGAAACCTCCCATCCCTAAACACAATTTAGTATGGGATGTTAACATTATTTTTGAATACTTCCAAAGTATTGGTGAGAACTCATCTTTACCAGATAAAGTTTTGTCACAAAAACTATGTTTACTTTTGTTAATTCTTGGAGGTCAAAGGGTTAACACCATACATTCATATTCTATTGAATATATGCGTATGACTGAGAACGATGTTACTTTTACTCCAAATAGTGTTTTAAAACACTCTAGAAAAGGTAGTAAGCTAGATTCGTTTACCTACAAGGCATACGACGTTGATAGCAATTTATGTATTATTGAATGCTTGAAAGAATATCTTCACAGAAGAAATTCACGTGTAACATCTGATGTCCACAAATTAATTGTTACTCATGGAAAGCCTTACAAAGCAGCTTCCATTGATACGATTAGAAGGTGGATAAAAGATTTATTTATTTCATGTGGCCTTAATAAATTTTCTCCTCATAGTTGTAGGTCAGCAAGTACCAGCAAAGCTCTGGAGATTGGAATTGATTTAGAAGGGATAATGAAGAAAGCGTGTTGGAAAAATTGCAACACCTTCTATCAATATTACAAGAAAAATATAATTACAACTGCTTCTGATGTGGACTTTAACCTTTTATTTTCAAGTGTAGTGAGATAACTTATATGTTACTTATATGTTTTCTTGTAAACATGTTGCTTGATTACATATATATGAAGTGTTTATATTTACTACTTATGTTTTCCCATGCAGGCTTCTATTTATCGCATTACAATTAATTGCACTATAGTCCGATACCTGGAATATTTGGTAGTTCTTGGTACTCCAATATTGTTATCCTGGACGGGCTTTAAAATCTCATTTACCCAACTCACGGTTGGGTGAGCAAGAATAAGAAAGTAACCGATTACTTACGTATGAAGGTTGCTTGATGTTCTTGCGATCCCAAACCGTGAGTTGTTGGTAAGTGCCCACCCTTACAACTCATTCCCTCACACCTTTCACTTACCAACTTTAGATATGGGTTACATTTACAATAACATACGCAAAGAATAATCCTCCAGGATAACTCTTCCTTCAAAGTTTGAGCTTCGAGATCTGAGTGCCGTCTCTCACTTACCAACAACTCACGGTTTGGGATCGCAAGAACATCAAGCAACCTTCATACGTAAGTAATCGGTTACTTTCTTAAACATCGGAATCGGTTGTGCCAGGACAAACGAAGATGGTAACTTCAACGTGGGTGAAGAAATGGCTTCGTTCCAAATATTTTCGCAGGAATTCCTTGCCATTTGTTGTAGGTCTTTTCACTGGCGCGGGATTAAAGGAATTCTACGAAGAATTCTTACAGAGTTTCAATTTATCAAGGTGATTTCAACAGTTATTTAGTTTGCGTTTAACACAAATATATAACACACAAATTATACACTCAATTTAAAATGAGATAGAGGGCGGGCGGGGGAGAGGAGAAGAGGGGAGGGAGAGGTCTGTTTTTTGACTTCTTTGTAGGAATTTGATTGTAGCAAATGACTAATCCGTTTTCTGATAATCTGTCCGCTTTGTGTGTTGTTTTCTAATGTTTCTGAAACACTTTATTCATTCCACTATTATACTACTGTGTGTAGTGCTTGCTCCCCTTTTACCGCTATGTGCCGCTTGCCGCTTACTTTGAGTCCGATGGATTATTTCCTTCATTTAAAGACAACAAATCAAACCAAACTAATTATTATCTAAAAGTATATTCATTCAGCCATTGTTATGGGAAGTTTCAAAGTGAATTGCCACAGGTCGTCATCATTGTGAAAAAAACATTAAAAAATGGCTTCCTCGAAAAATAAATGCTTCAAAATTCAGTGTCATAAATAACGGAACATATCGATTCCTTGCTATTCCTCTGCTGTCTTGAATGCTACCAACATCTGAGATTTTATCCACACAAACAGTTTTCCTGTTATATATATCGGTAAGGGGAGCAGGCACTCTATATACCTATGTTACATGGGGGTTGTGATAAATTTGGGGATTATGCACATATAACAAATTTTTTTTTTTTTTTTTTCAAATTTATTTATATCAACGAGATTGTACAAAGCACAATTACAGTATAAATAATGGAGACCACCAAATAGTAAAACACTAATCTAGTGATGGCCACCAAGGATAAATAATACAGGCAAACTGTAAGCCGAAACTACGAAAAAAAAACACAAAAAAAACACACACACAAAAAAAAAAAAAAAGCACTAGAAATTACAAAAACAAACTGAAAATAACAAAAACTTTTCAATCAAGGAAAATATTGATTCAAGAGAACTTCTTTACAATGGGATTTGAATTTACCAATGCTGAGTGAAGAGAGATCATGTTGTAACAACTGGTGTTGCATGTTGTTCCAAGAAATAATGCATTGATAATGAATCGAATTCAAACCAAATATGGATGTTCTGAACAAAGGTCTGGCGAGAAGGCGGATAGAAGAGCCACGAGTGTTGCGAGCTGTTGGAAGAAAATGTAGACTGAAGAGATTACGAATGTCAATAGGAGCAAGAGAGTTCAGAATTTCATATACAAGAATTAAATTGGAAAGATAAATATAGTCAGAAATCCTGAGGATTTTTAGAGAGTAAAGGAGTGGTTTTGAAGAATGTCTAAAATGAGAAAAAGTGATAAAGCGAAGAGCAGTTTTTTGAAGTTTAATAATGCGATGTTGTTTTGGTAGTGCTTGACCCCAGACTTGACAAGCGTAATTTGTATGTGATGAAAATAGAGCATGATACACATTAATTAAGGTTACTGTAAAGGAAAAATGCACACCTTTGGTTTTTACACAATAACTCCCAAGTTTTAAACAATTATTATATAAAAGTATATATTTCTGAAAAGCTCTGTTTTTCCTCTAAAAGATGGTCTAATTTGCAAAAAGGTAAATTAATCATTTTTTGGAAATTTGAGCTGAAAACAAAAAAGTTTGTAGTTGTGTTTGACAAGTTCCTGTGACACAGATTTTTGAAATTTCTTTCTAAAGATTATTGCATCATGTTCTCAAAAGATCGAACTCAAAAACCGTGTCAGCGTTTTTTAAATAATTAAGTCTTTCAAAAGTTATGATGAAAGAAGTTTTAAGTAACATAATTATGCTAACTCCAAAGCTAAAGCAACGATTTATTTTTGATTGGCATAATTATTTCAAAAACTGTGACACGGTTTTGTTCTACAGTCTGTTGTGATCACGTGGGTATAATTATTTTAGCAATTCGATAAATATTCGTGTCACAGGAACTCCTTATTGGTAGAATTTTTACATAAATTTAATTTTGAGAAAACGCGGTTTTAAAAAATTACTCAGCTGGAAACTTTCAGCATGATAAACAAACATGCGGAATGGTGCTCTATTGTTATAAATTTTCTTTCTCAACAATCTAATGGCAATGACTAATTAGATCAACTCAATGGAAAAGAAAAAACATTTTTCGTTTTCTTTTTCTACTGGCAGTAAATGCGTTTTTTCGATAGCGTTGTCTGTTCATGGCGTAAAATTTTTAATAATAATATTTGATTTGTTTGTTCAATAAGAAACACGATGATAAGCTTCTAACTACAAAGTTCATTCATTCTAATAATGCATACTGAAGGTGAGGATCAATGTTTACATGTTTTATTTAAAATCCTCCTGCAGAATTTTCTCTCAAAAACGGTTTTTCCTCGTATTTTGGGAAATAAAAACACTTTTGACAAAAAAGATTTATTGCATATGGAAAATTAAGCTCCGCTCTATAATAATATCAAAAAATCAGAAAATGTGATTTTTACCAATTTTTTCCTTTACAGTAACCTTAAAGTATACTTGGGTAAAAAGTGTCTTAGGATTGAAAGTGCACCATTAGTTTTTCTTAGTTTTAGGGCAAGATAATTAAAATGGGATTCCCAATTAAGGTGGGGGTCCAGAATAACACCCAAGTAACGAACAGAGTTTGTAAAATGTAATTTTTTCCCATTTAATTTTAATCTAATATCGTAGTCAACCTGTTTATTTTTATGTCTGAAAAGAATAACTTTCGTTTTAGTTGCATTGAGGGAAACTTTGTTAGCATTAAGCCAGTGTAGAAGATGTTTGAGGTCAATATTTATATGCTTTTTAATAGATTTAAGATTCGGACTAGAGTAAAGAAGACTAGTATCATCAGCAAAATGAAAAACAGTTGAGTAAAGGATTGAGTTGGCAAGATCATTAATGTAGATTAGAAATAATAGTGGCCCAAGTACAGAACCTTGAGGCACACCATGTTTGATTAAAGAGTAGGATGAGAACAAGTTTGAAACTGAAACAGATTGATAGCGATTTGATAAGTAGGATTTGAACCAGGAGTTAGCAATTCCTCTAATTCCATAGTGACTTAATTTGCTCAAGAGAATTTCATGGTCCACAGTATCACATGCTTTCTGAAGGTCTATAAAAATACCACAAGAAAAATTACCTTTGTCAAGATTTTTTCGAATGTTCTCAGTCAAACTAATAAGTGCATGTAAAGTTGAATGCTTGCTCCTAAATCCAAATTGCTTATTGGTCAAAACTTTGAATTTGTCAAGGAAAGACAGAAGTCGATGATACACAATCTTCTCAAATATTTTATCTACGTTTGAGAGAAGGGATATGGGTCTGTAGTTAGACACATCCAATGGGGACCCCTTGTTTTTGAAGACAGGAATCACTGTAACAGATTTCAAGATTGAAGGAAATTCACCATTTTGGACAGACATATTAAATAGTTTAGCTAAGATCATAGATATTTCTTCAGTTAAGTTGGTTAGTATTAAGCTGTGGATACTATTGGGACCTGTTGATTTGGTTATGTCAAGAGAGGTAATGATTTTGGTTATTTCAGCGGGCAAGATAGGTGAGAAGAAGAAAGAAGCAGGATTCCTGTTTTTTAAAAACATTTTAAAATTCTTGGAACTATGCTTAATGTTTCTACGAATGTCATCAGCTATCTAAGTGAAGTATTCATTGAATGTAGATGAAATTTTTTTTGGATCTGATGTTATCTTATCATCAATTTTTAAAGACAAATTACTTGGGCAGTTCATATTGCTTTTTTTGTTGAGGATTTCATTGATGCCATCCCATATTTTTTTATATTGTTTCGAATATTTTTCTGAAAGTAAACATTGTAATAATTTTTTTTACTGTTTCTAATTAGGTTAACTATACGGTTGCGATAAAATTTATAAAGATTATGATAGTGTGTATGTTGGGCTTTATTATCAGAGGTAATGAATTTTTTGTAATACGAATTTCTGAGAGAAATTGATCTCCTTATACCAGCTGTAATCCATGGTTTAGATCTGTTTTTTTGTTGTTTGCGACTTAATTTTTGTTTTGGAACATGGGTATCGATAAGTTCATTAAGTTTATCAAAGAAAAGGTTAAAAGAATTATTTACATTATTTACAGTTAAAAACAAATTATCCCAGTCTATGTCAGTGAAATCTTTTTTAAATCTTGCAGTATCCAATTTATTCCAATCTCTATAATAGTTGCTTTGATTCTTAACATGATTTTTAATTACATCATAATAAGTTATTAAAAATTGGGGAAGATGATCAGAAACGGATGAAGTTAGATTTCCAGAGATTGAATTAATTGATAAAGAATGAGACATAAAAATATTGTCAATTAGAGACTTAGAGGTTGGAGTTACACGAGTTGGAATATTTATGTGAGGCAATAAAAAGTGTGATTGTAGAGAGTCTAAGAATATATTTACGTTTGGGTCATTGTTATGATTTAAGAGGTTAATGTTAAAGTCTCCCATTAGAACTAGTGGTTTTTGTTCCTTGCTAACTTTCTCAAGAAAAGGATTGATGAAAACATTGACAAAATCTTTTATGTCCATCAAAGGATGTTTATAAATAAACAGCCAACTACAATATTAGATTGCCTGGGTCTTTGAATTTCAATGAAGGTTGATTCAAGGTTTTTGGGCTCAAAAAGTATGTTGGATAGATCATTACGTGGAACTGAAGTTAAAGAGGATAAAACATAAAGTGCAGTGCCTCCTGCATTACCTGAGGCTGGGTTAAAGTAGGAAGTATAATTTTCCAAATCAGGAGTAGAAAAAGTTGACCTAGTTTCACTAAAACCAAGAATACTGGAGTTATGACCTAATTGGTTTAAAGAATCATTAATTTCATCAAAGTGCAAAGATAAGGAACTACAATTTAAGTGGAAAAAAGAGATATCCGATTTAGGTTTAAGAATGTGAATGAGATCTGATTGGAAGGAATTGACATCATAATATTTACAATCTACATTTTCATTGAACAGCTCATCATCCTTATTATTACAGTAAGGTATGGAAGATGGAGCACATGTTGAATTAATGCATGAGAAAAAATTTGAATCAGATAAATTATCAGAACTAAAGGGGAGGGTTTCAGAATTACACTTAAGACATGACCAGACTTCACTCGAATTGGTAAGAGAGTCAAAATCGAAAGAACTTAGTAGATTACACCTTGGATGAACCCAAGTTCTGCAGAAATCACAAAAAATTGATTTAGAATTTTTCCTAATTATTTGATCACATATTCCACAGAAGTACTTTAGCATTTAATGGGAAAAAAGGAGAAAAAAAAAGAAAAAAAAAGGCTTAATAACAAAAAAACAAAAAAAACTTAACTTATAAATAATAATAACAAAGCCAACTAAAAAAGTCAGCTAAAAAACACAAATCCCGAGAATAGGATAACAGGCTTCTACGAAACTTATGCTATAATCAAGCAAAATGGCCAAATAAGCAGAAATTTGTAGAAAAAACTCAAACTGCAACAAACAGCAACAGCTATCATCACAGACTACAGCAGCATCTGCCATTTTAGAGATTGGGAAGGCGTAATACAATGTGAAGCCAGGAATGGCACGAGAAATAAAGGCTGGGTTACTTTAAAAATACAATCTTACCAAAAAAAGATTAGTCAACAGGAAACAATTCCTCAAACGTGTCCATGTGGAATATTTTCACAGGCCTTGCATTCAAAGAGACTTTGACGTGAGGAACGCCCGAGAAAGTCCAATAGCGTGCAATTTTACCATCCTTGTGCAGCGCAACACACTCCTTCCAAATGTCAACGTAGGCGGGACATAAGTTCTCATTAAAGTAAAGTCTGAATTGATCAAGACCAATTGAGGAGAAGTTTTTATTTTTGAGGTCTTTTCGTTTCTTTAAAAGTCTCACACAATTTTTCCGATTCACAAAGCGGACAATCGTTCGTTTAGGAAGAGCTTTAGGGTTCTTCTTAGGTGGCAGTAGTCTATGACACGCTTCTATGTCATCAGGAGAAATAGTTACATCCAGGTTATGGCAGAGTTCAATAACTTTTTTCTCCAAATTCTCATCGGTGACATCGTCAGGTATTCCAGCGATTTCAATGTTATTGCGACGATTATATTGGTTTTCCGCTGCAATCTGACATTCAAGATGATATATTCTCTTTTCTTGATCTTCTACTTTGTTCTCCAGATCAGAAATTTTTTCAAATATTTTGGCAGTGTTAGTACTTATCTCTGAGAGGATTTCTGTTCGGAATAGCTGTTGGTTGGCCTCCACTCTAGCAACAGACTTACGTAATTCACTTAATAGATCGTAAATTTCACCCAAGTTTTCGGGGGATGAGATGTCAGGAAGTGGGAGAAAACTTTTATGACAATTGGTGGAAGAATTTGACATGATGGTTACTTTCTTTTTCCTTTTCCTTGTGACTGCTGGCATCTAAAGTATAACGGCTGTTGATATTGTAGATCAGATCGTACCAAAGTTTGATTAATTGCTTATAGTATAGCCAGGGCTTTATCACATAGGGGCGGTTTTTGGCGCGAAAGATCACTTGCGAGAAGACGTCCGACCTCGACGGTGGTCAGTGCAGTGATTTTACCTAATAGCGGATAGGGTTAGGGTTATTATGCACATAATGACTGGGGAATATGCATAATTCCCAATTTATCATATTTCCTGTATATATCATATAAATGTAGTAGGGAGAGGGGGTAAGGTGGGACACAAGAAAAATGAGACAGCAGATGGGTAAAATTGGACACTGGGCCAACAACATTCTGTGGTGGTTAAAAGGTTATACTATAATCTGTTCCTTGTTTTTTCTTGTTATTTCAGTAGTATAATACCGTAAAACCGGGTGACTTGAAGCAAAATTCGCCGTTTTTGAAAAGATTTGCTCATAACTTTTAATCTAAGAAAGTAATTACTATGAAATTTTGGAAAAAGGTCCATTCATCTTTTGTCTTTCAGATAACGAAGTGTTCAAACTAATTGATGCATGTCATCTCAAGTTATTGCTTCACAAAGTACACCTACTGAAATTTATCGTGCGGGGGTGACTTGAAACAGTGCTGTTTGCACAAAAATGTTGTTGTATAGAACGCCAAGAAAGAAAATGTGTGATCTACGATTACTTGCGTATAAAACATAAATTAAAATTAATGCTACTTTCATTTTTATTAAGTGATGGAGAGTGAAAACTCAAAATTTCAGAATGGTAAAACATTGTAAAAAATAAATTATCTAAAGCCATAAAATCATTAAGCGTATGATAATGTAATTGTTTCAGAAACAATATCGAAAGCAGGCAAGATGAATTTGAATTTACAGCTAGTTTACACGACTGTACTTACTTAAAACTTGTAAATTGAATATTATATAATAAAATTCTTGTTTCAGACTTTCTTTTTCGTGCTACTCTTAGTTTAAGATATATTTTACCATTTCGATAGAGATGTCACAAATTGATCCATCGTCTTTGTTTTTTCCACACAAGCGCTTCATCATTCCATCCGGATTACGCGAATTTATTGCGCCATTGCATATGACACGTGTATGGAGCATGAAACAGCGTCCATATATCAAAAAAGCAAGAAGAAGCCCTGGTAACGAGGTTAAGTATGAAATTGTAAAAGTAACAAAAAATAATACACAAAAAATACCAAACACAAAAGGGAAAGAGTTGCTCCCAAGCTTAGGTCAAACGTGTCCAACATTTCATCCAACACTTTCATCATCGTGTTGGACGTTTGTTGGATGGAAGTTGGATGAAAATTTCGTGCCGGTCAAACGATCATGCAACATTTCATCGAACATCTATGTTCATTCATTCTCTCCTTCTATAAAAACAAAACATGTCCATTCATTCTCTCAAACTCAAGATGGGTGTTATTTTATCGGAACGTTTGGATTCTCTGACGACGAAAGGCCATGCCAGGGAAAAACCAGAGAATGGATGAAAAGAAGGAGCGAGTTGGGAGCAACTCTTTCCCTTTCGTGTTTTGGTATTTTTTGAAGGCTTTCCCTTTAACAGAATTGATTGCTCATCGTGGCTTCTTCTTTGTTGCTCATCTTTGTACTGAAACTCGTGATGTGATTTGACATACAAAAATGCGGTCTTGTTTATTGAAATTCGAACGTTTTAACATTCGAAATGACATTCGTTTGCTATAGAATGACTTCATTTTCACATAGTGTTGGATGAAAAAGTGGTACGTCCATGGTCAAACGCATCCAACACGAAAAATGTGTTCGATGAACACATTTGATCGCGATCAAACTTTTATCCAACACATTTTTGCTTCATCCAACTTATACCACCTTTGAAACTCCATCGGCTGAACTTTATCACACATCAATGATTCGATTGCATCATAATTGATAAGAATATTTATGCAATAATCGAAGAGACGAAGTGTATTGAGTGAAAAAAAACGAAACATTTTATATAATGGCATATATAATTTCTTTCAATTTTAAATATTTTTCGATAAAATTCTGGAATTACTCCCTTTGACCTTTCTATATTTTACAAATGTAAAAAAAATTATATTTGGCGATATGCTGTATGGCCATGACGTGTTATTTTACGGGGGTACTGTTTTTTGGCGCTTTGTTCATCTTCAGCTTCCAAAGAACTTCCTTGATTAATAAAATTTTTCTATTGAATGTTGCGCTAGGTTTGGAGTTTCATTCATTATTTCATGAGAAATAACGTTTTTTGGCGCTGTTTCAAGTCACCCCGCTTTACCGTAACTTATAAAGATTTGCTTAGAAAGTTGATTGTTTATATACAGTGTTTTCCTGAGAATCTGGGCATTGTACATGGTTCTTAGTTTTCTGGTATTCATGGTAAACCTGGTATTGTCATGGTATTTTTCCTTTGCTGGTTATCATGGTATCCATGGTATATCACTGGTATTTTTTTGTAGTATGAACCCCCAAAATTCATAATGCATCATAATTTTGATTTATGTCTCTCAAGCCTATTTCAGGTTCAAGTTCATTTTAAGCTTAAAGAGATCCTGTGATGAAAAAACATGACACGATAGAGCTCAAAAAGTTGATTACCAAGCCTTTTTACAGTTTTTTATAATTCTTCCTTGTTTTCAAGATATCTCAATTTAAAGATCTAAGATTTAATTTATGCAACACATAATTATGATGTAATAAGTGAGTAGTTAAAATTTCTCATATCAGGGAAAGGATAGGAAATTTTCAAAAACTATACAAAGACTTGTTATATAATCAACTTTTTGAGCTCTATTATAATAGCAAACTATCATTTGTCATTACAGGATCCTATTAACTACATAAAAAGATTAGGGATTAGATGATGAGAATGCATATTATGAGTCTTAGTTTTGAGTTTTTTGTATTTAACACCATTAAGATTCAATAAGAAGGGATTGCTGAAGGGATCCTCAGTCCTAGTTTTGATCGGTAGTTAATTTGTTAAAGTATTACCAAAGTAAACCAAAATCACATTATAATATATATAAGAATGAATGGGGGTAGAAGCCTATAGTTTGATTAGTTAAATGACTGTGGATTTCCTTTTTTGAGCCAGGTTGAAATAAAAAGTTTAGTCACTTCATCACTACCAGTGACTGAAAATCTGCTGACATAAATGCATTACTTGAATACATAAACACTATTATAGTGTTAATGATGAATGAATAATGTACTATTTTCAGCCAATCTTCCAATGATGAAAAGGCCAGTCTGGTTTTAGTTTGATTTTCTTATAAAAACTTATTTTTAATTTTTTCTTGCCTAAAGCAGTTTTAGTTATGCCATTGCTCATTGACCTTTGTGAGTTAGTCAGGATGCTCTAGCTCCCTGCTGCGTAAAATGTGCTAATACTCACTTAATTAGTGTTTTTATTTAAATCTTGAAGAATTGTCATGAGCTGAAGTAGGTGATAGACTTATTTTTTTCATAGACCAGGTTCACAAGTATTCATGGTATTTTTTTCTGCAATGTGCTGGGAACCATGTTGTAACAACTGATACTGAAAAATAACTTAAGCATTTAGTCTAAAACATCATCATACATTTTACGTTTTTGTATGGACTGGCCTAACACCCTCTAGACAAGCTCAATTGGGCTCCCAGCAAGTCCAGTCTGAAAAATGCTAGACTACCCTAACTTTATGTTGTTTATGTTACTGCATGGTTGTGACAAACTTCATATAGTTGCTTGTAGTATTATCATCAAAATATTCTAATTAAATTCTCCTTAAAGGTAACTACATATATGGTTACAACTTTAGGCTTCAATTTAAGCTGTGGTGGCATTTTTACAGTATTTTTGGGTGTTTTGGCATGATAATTATTTAGTTTAAAAGTGTAATTTCTCTGAATAGACATGTTATTATCAGATCAAAAGTGTCCCATTTTACGCATTAAGGTGCAAACTTATCAAATTTTTTTAAAACTAGCCCGTGTTTAGTAGTTGGCTTGATATCTTTATGACTGTGTAAAGTCTTTCAATGTTTGCTAAACCTATATAGTAATATTCTTGCTAGCATTGAGTCTGTGCATTCAGCAGATCTGAGTTGTTGATTTTCTCCCAATTCACCCTGGGTTACCCTACCATCAATGTTCCTAATTCCCGATGCAAAATGTAAGCAAAGATTTTTGTCACAGAAATATACATTCATTTTTACAAAGTTCACCATGTATAGGTAAAAATAACATGTTTTATGAAAGAGAGCAAAAGAGAGCAATTATCAGCAACATGTGCATGAAGAATGGACTGTAAAGAATCATAATGTGTCATAATGGCCTATTTATTTCAATACTTGTTAAGAAGTACTCTTTATCCTCTGTGATTGACATAGAAAAACTTGGTTAATTCACTTATTTTATGATAAAATTAACTTTCTCAAAGTATTTTCTAAATTAATTTTCATTCCTTAACTAATTTTTAAATAGGTTTTCAACCGAAACCCTCTGTTTCCAACTATGATATTACTGATATTTCATGTACGGAGGTAACCAATATTATTTTTTTTCTGTAAATATGGCTGCATATCACAGAGCTCACAAAGTTACACGTCCAGAGTTGTCCGTAATTAGGAACATTGTTGGTATATATGGTGTAGTGTTTGTGTGGTGGTTATAGAAGTTGTGTATGTAAAATATAATGTCAATGGTATTGGTATAATATACCATCATTAATGATCAACAACTAATCTTGACCATGTGAAGTTTCTTCAGTCTTCTGTTAGATATGCCACAGACAATAAGTTTGTGATGGAAAATTTGTCAGCTGAACGACTTTAGTTTATAAAGAACAACATCTATGAATGATACATTGTCAGTACAGCCAGCTGATCAAGTACACGTTGGCAAATTTTGGTAGCAAAATGTTCCAACCAGAAACTGAATTCTGATTCTCAGGAGGCCTTTAAAAACAATAAGATAAAGTTTCCTATAAGACACATTGGCACTTGAATTCTATTTTGGTTAAGTTTCTTTGAGTTTTAGTTGAAACAGTGCTGGTAATTAACATTGGAAACTTGTTTTTTAATACTTCAAACGCAAGCAATTAATATTTTCAATAATTGTAATTATGTATCTCATGTTCAATATGAACATCCTGTACCCAATTTGAGTGTGAAAATAAATTAACTTATATATGACAAATTCTTTGCTAACATTTTATTACAGGCATAATAGCTTTTCAGTATTAACCTTTTTAAAGTTCATCCTGTACCTAGCCACTTGTTGGTTTTGGATCTTGTAAGTGTGGAAAAATGATTATGGATATATCATATGTAAGATCCCGTTTTTCTTCATAGTTAAGTGTTTGGGTTTATTCAAGTCTGTAGTATGATCACTGAAATTTCTATGAAGAGTATTTCAGGCGCAATGTTTGTAAAAATTTAAGTATATAATGAACCTCAATTCAGAAAACACATGTTTCTGAACATTCAAATGTGCCAGCAATAATTGTTGTACTGTATATGGTTTTTAAGACTAGGATGTCTACTTTTAATAAGTTATCTTACAAGTGTTCCGTTAATTCTAAGTAAGTAAGTAAGTAAGGTTAGTTGCTGAGGGTCTTTAATGGTTGGCTATTCTGCCCGCTGACTTGCAACTAGTAGTTGACTTACCACCATAGATAAGTAGCTATAGCATTGCTCTAACTTGCCCGAAGGCCAGTCTGCAGTTCTTCTAATTCTTGTTGAAATGAATGGTAATGTACAGCAATATTATTTCTTCATTATGAACTACTAGAATACAGGATTATATATTGTTATGATGTAAACAAATAGCTCTTATCTAAGTTACTACTGTGGTTAAAACTAAATTTAAATTAATGACAATAATGTTTTAAAACTTTAAAACTAGATTTAAAAAATCATCAGTGCAGCAATGTTTAATTCCTGATATTGCTTATGTATCATTACGCTAGCATTCTAACCTTCTTTTTAGCTTAAACAAAAGTGACGTACATACCAGTCCTACCCTGTTTACATTTGAGGAAAAGTATGGGTTACCTACGTCATCTTCATTGTTGCATTACACAAAACATGTATTACAATATGACAATTCTAAGAAAATCCCTTCTTGGGTTGTGGAGCACCTTTCTAAATCAGAATTACAAGGTCATGCAGATCGATCAGTTTGTTCCTTCAAGCAGGATCAAAATATACCTATGCATTTCCGATCACAGAATGAAGATTATCTTGGTAGTGGATACGCACGAGGGCATATGGTACCAGCAGGTTAAAATTAATGTTCGTAATGGTTAAATAGGTGCGTACTGTTTGTACGCTATAATATTTGTTTCGTGTGTTTCAGGAGATATCAAGACAGACCAAAATGCAATGTCAGAAACCTTTTATCTGACGAATATTGTCCCACAGAATTACGAAAACAATGGGGGTTTTTGGTATAGAATGGAGGTGTTCTGCAGAAGTTTAACAAAAAAGTATAGTGACGTGTATGTTATAACTGGTCCACTTTTTAAACCTTGTGGCGTTCAAAAAGATTTGAATCTTAAAGTAAGTACTCCATTCACCTTGTAATACCTTTATCAAACCTTCATCCATGGATGTATAAAACGGAAGGAGAACGAACTCTTATTATTCTATTATTCAGATAATGACTATTCTATTCATTGCGGTATAACTTTGATGTCATCCGTGATGCGCTTTCGGCTGGTTGTCGGTAAAACGAATACTTTTTTAAAAATTAACGACAATTTAAAAAACCAAATATCATCCATTATAACAACGGATCAACTTGCTGCATAGTGACAAGCAGATTATTAAACCTAAAGCTTCCTTGAGAAACAAATGAAAATCTATGTTTTTACACAGAGTTGAAGATATCGCGTAATTCATGTATAAGTTCCAATCTACATATCTTCTGACTTAAATGCGCCTCGATAGTGCCGCTGTACGTGCAAAAACTTAGGATTATTCTCTCTTCAAAAACTGAAGCTCGGCGAAACTGCTTGAGGGGATCACGAGATATATAGACCTAAAGTTGCAATGTTTTCGTTGCATATTTGTGACGTTTTTGCATAATTCTCCCAATTCCTACAGATTATGCATGCTAAGAACTTTACCCTAACGATCTTTAATCACATTGGAGAATTGATATGAACGAAATTTTCACGCAAGAACGCCAAAATTATAAAAATTATGCAAGATGATAGGAATTATATGTTATTACACACTGAGGACTTAAACAATGCAGCGCATCACGGATAGTACAATAGCAGATTTTGAGTTCGTTCTCCTTCTGTTTTATACCTCCATGCTTCATCATAGTTTGTGATTGTAAATTGAACTACAATTCCAGTACTTTATGAATGATCTTTTCGTTCGCTGTATGTGTCAATAAGATGAGTTTGTGATGGCAAGGTCTTCAATTGCTAAAGAAACAAAACCAGCCTTTTGAGCTAAATAGAATACATCATTAAGTACCTTAAGGGGGAGAAATGTTCGCGGGAAAATTAAATTAAATTAAATTCCAGCGAAATTTTTCAAAATTTGTCCGCGAAGATAAATTCACAAAATCGTTGATTTTAGGTATTGGTTAGGGATTGTTCACAAATGACGTCAACCATTTTTTCAAGATTTTTCACCCACCCCCTCCCCCCTCTGTCAACCTGCGTCAACTTTGCGTTGGCCCCTCCCCCTCAGTTGACATCATCGTTTGAGAAGACTTATTTTCATCAACCGCGAAATTAAATTCCCGCGAAAATTTCTTCCCTTAAGCTACTACATACGTGTTATATGTTGCATGTTTCGTTTCTTCACACTACCTTCACTGTATTGTTGACTTCAGTTCATTGGTAAAAACAATGTGGCAGTTCCGACACACTTGTACAAAATTATATTGATTGAACACAACGCTAAACCGAAAGCTGTTGGTGCATTTATTGTTCCCAATGAGCCGATTGGTGAAAATGGAAAATTAATAGATTTTCAGGTAGCACTCGAAGAAGTGGAAAAATGGACGGGATTTGTGTTTTTTCCTAAATGGGATACGAATAAACTCAAAAATTTATGTGTTTTCACTAACTGTGAACTAACGTCTCAAAAACTCATTGAATTGATGCATCTTACGAGAAAGTTAAAAAGCGCGAAATCCCTGGAAGACCTGGAAAATCTTTGGAAAACTGTGCAAGATAAAAATGCTCAGGTTAATAAAGAGTTCATGGATACTTTTTTGAACAAACAGAAACAGTTTCGGAAAAATGAAGGATTGTAGTGGTACGTTATGTTCATCTTGTTTCGATTGTTATGTAAATATAATCTGTACTTTTACCTTCAAAGAAGTTTAAATAACTACCTTCTACATTTACCTCGTTAATTTCATATCTCTGAGGACCATTATGCGTGTTGTGAATGGTTAGTCTAAACTGAGATAACAAGGTCATGGTTACGTTCAGATCACTCACTTTTTATTTCAATTGGAACGGAAAGTTTTCAACAGGTTTGATAAAAATTGTTTGTTAACAGGTGAGGTTTCGCCATAATTGTTGTGTATATTTTTCATGACGAATTTGTGTTGCATGTCTAAATAACGTGTTTGAAATTCTGCCAGCTGCCACAGTGTTGTTCAAAGCAAGAGTTATGCTAATCTGACGGTGCCGAAAAAGATTACTTTATGAAGTAGTTGTCATGACTGTTTGCTGTGACTGCAAACGAGGCCAATATGCCCTTGATTGTTATTTTTAACTGTATTTTAAATATGTCAGCAAATATTGACATATTCTCAGAAAAGAAAATATGATTTGTGTAGCTTATGTAAAAATTTGAATGACCCTTTCGACATTGTGTCAACTCTGAACAAGAGATAAAAAATACAACTTGAAATTGTTTATCGTTGTTTTCAATGAATAAACATCGAACACAGTCATTTACAATACTAAAATATTTACATAATATTATATACAGCAATATAATCATTTTTAAGAAACATGTTTTCTATCTAGATAAATACTATTTTAATTTTCGTTTACAACATTGTTGTATAATATCTTGAAATGCAAACGAAATGATTTCTGATTCTGGGATTAAAGGACTTTCCGTCGTGCATTGTGTTCCGGCTGTGTTATCGGCCATTGAGGTTTTCCTAATCGCTTGAAGATACAAAATTACCGCCCATCATTATGTAACGCCCATCATTGTTTTTGTTCCATTTACGAATTAGTTTGAAGTGTTGGTTACGCATGAGGAATTGGAACAGAGAAATTGGACATTTTTTAATCACCGCATAAGGAAGTTACCATTAGCAACCATTCTTTTAAATTCTAAATATAAATTGCAAAATAAGTCACGTATTCGCAACAACGATGTTGTACAACTGCTATCGACAATACTGATAATTGCTACTCGGCGACGTTTTCGGAAATTTGATATTATTGTAATTTGAACTAGCGAGAACGCAGTGAAAACATACCTGTAAAACTGATTTTCCCGTCATTGTTTAAATCGGCTTCTTTGATCATTTTTCGAATGTCTTTCTTTCGAACTTTTTCTCCAAGGCCTTTCAGCATCGCTGCATATAAATAAAAAGACAGGCGAATAAAAAGCAGGATAACTCATTTATTTAAGGTAAAGGCTCAAATATTTCTGATAATGAACGAGTAGAATACAATTTCCCCATTGCTATGGTAACAGTAGGAATCATTGAAACATGTTTTCGCCAAAGAAAACAATAACGATAGGAGCACCGTACCTTTTAACTCCTTTTCTGAAATGAAGCCATCATTGTTCGTGTCGATCATAGAAAATAAGCTCTCCATTTCTTGGTCTGCATTTTGCGCCAGGCAGTTATTATCCATCAAGTTTAAAAATTCCTTAAAATCAACCAATCCGTTGCCTGTAATAGAAATGACGAATGTTAAATATTGATCATTTTTAATGAGTTCGTCTCGACGGACAATCCGTTTCCAATGTCAATTGGACATATTGAATTGAAATTTTATTTTTTGTAAATGCAGTCATCATGGTAGAGTTTTGTATGCTTTCCAAGAGAGCTGTATATAACTTTTCTCGCCCCGTACGTTAATTGATCTTTTATTCGCAAGGTAATAGAGAATTTACATTAACTATATTTGAACTCTAAAACTTACTCCTCAATTCAAAAAATATGTCGCTACCGAAAGGTTTTTCTTTACTATCATTTTACAGTGGTCTTCATGCAAAATCAGCCATACAAATACAGAAATATTTGCTCACCATCTTTATCTACAAGGTTGATCATTTCTTCCAATTCTGCTTGTGTTATCATGTGACCAAAGTTGGCCATAGCTTCTGATAGTTCCTGCTTTGAGATATAACCATCTGCATTTTTATCGAACACTGCAAACGCTTCTCGGAGACCTACAATAGAAGGTGAACTAACCCTTACAAACATTTCAACATGATATCTGTAGCTTGAAACAGTTTTGAAAAACGATACATAAAAAACACAACAAAATATAATACTTACCATCCATATTCTTAGCAGAAACTGGCCGTGCCTAAAATAAAAAAGTGCTAATCTTCAACAGGAACGAACTTGATTAGAACATCTGTTAGGAAGGACGGCTTTCTTTGATACTGTATATTTGATTAAAAATTTAAACTGTTTAGTTACGAAAAGATGTCAGATAATTCGGAGATAAGAAATTAACGCTTTGAAATTGTTTTCTTTTAAGAATTGAGAAGTTGACTAAAAAATTTATGAACTACTTCAACAGCTGTAAGTATGCGAATGAAAACTTTATTGATTGTTTCTCTACTCACAGAAACCCTTTTTGTTGTTATTGGAACAGAGGATCACTCGAAGTTAAGCAAGAAGCATCTTGGCTTTGTAAATTATTATGATTACAAATTTTCGATTATTATAAGTTTTCAAAACACTACATAAACTTCGTTTACAGGCTCCTTTTGGAATCTGATAGTTTTACATCTGTGAAGTTTACTAAAGTATTTTTAAAAAGGACTTATATCTTTGACAAATTTGGACAAAAAATTCTTTTAAAGTTCTTTTAAAAGGGAAGTGGGGTTTCCTAAAGTTCTAGTGATATGACCACACAGCAAAACAGAATTTTTTTTGTAGATTTTTATCAGAGTCAATTAAACATTTTATAACATCTATAGTGCTTATATAAGTTTTAGGTTCGTAATCACGAAAAGGTTCCTTTAATACGTAACTTAAAAAACACTTACCAAAGTATAGTCTGTTAGCTCCCAGGACATGGTTTTACCTGCAGCCTACGTATGTCGCAAAAGACTAGATCTATTACGATTATGAACTTAAGCATAAAAGTTTTTTTTTCTTTTTTTTTTTTCCGAACTCTTTTTTCTTTGTGTTGTGGTGATTTTCTGATTAAACATGAATCTTAATCAAAAATTAACTTAAGTTTATCAAAATACTGTGTATATATAAATATACTTCCCTATACTCTTGTTTTACTTATAAATCGGAATGAAGACGAATTGTTCGATAAAAAAAAATTAATTGAATTATTCAGGTCATGGTTTGAAAACCGCAAAACTTCGAAAGTATAATACGTCTCCAGAGAAACAAAACTTGCGAAAACGTATTATATATTAATGGTTACTAAAATATAAGCAAATGAAATTACTAGGTTAAATTTTAATGTTTGGATTTTACTGACAACATATTATATGTGTATATTATATGACTCAACTGGTGAAAATATTTTTATTATTATTATTATTTCTGGTATGTCTATGAAAGATTCTGAAAGTACAAATAAAATTAGGAAATAAAGTGTACAGCTTGTTTAATTCTGAATTCCATTGCGCAACTGCAAGAATATACAAGCAGCCTTTTTATGGACACATACCGATTAAGTTTCATGTAACTTTGTTAAGAAAACATTCATTTCGAAATGTCACACGGTTTAGTTTACAAAACTCACAAAAAAAGAAAGAAAAACAAATAAACACACAATCTTAGATTTAGGAAATCTGGTTGTGTTTTTTTTAAGTGTTCTTGGTTACAAAACTTAAAATGAATGTAATTGATTAAAATTACAGCGACACGGATGGAAGATTTGGCCGAAGTTCAAATAAAGTTATAGATTTACATCAACATCATCATATCAATTATTTTTATAACAACATTTGTACGATAACACGAGAAAGTTTTTTGAAAACAAACAATTTATCAAAAAGAAAGCGCCATATACACGTTTTTTTTTTTATTAGAACCCAGTTTATAAGAACATTTAGGCTGAAATTCGGCAAAAAATTAAGAACATCGTAAGAACATGCCCAGCCTCGAAGCTAAAAAATTAGAACATGAAATTGAGACAAATCATTTAAAAGATAAAATATTTTTACGTTTTCAAAGTAATCGGAAAAATGCGTACAAATGGTTTTAAAGTTCCTACAGAAAAACAACTTCTACACCATCAAACTCTTCTACTCCGACGAAGTCCTCATCTTCGTCGCTTAAAAGCACCTTGTATTTTCCGATACTTGTGTTAAAATATCGAATCTATTATAAAGGCGCAATTTTTTTCTTCAGATATTTGATTTCGTATCAAGAACGTCAATAAGAACATCTGAGGCTGAAATTTACTGAAAAAATAAGCACATCCAGGCTCAGCCAATATTAAGGTGTTCTAATAAAAAAAAAAAACGTGTAAAATCGGTTTGACTGTTACATATACTTGTTGAAACGATTTTACTTGCTGTAAAATCATACTTATTTGACCAAATAGGCTTACCAATTGACTAAAGTTGATTTTCTCATCTCGATAGTTCTTCAAACTGTCATTGTATTAATTTATAATCTTAGGATCAACTCAGTCCATCAACTTAGTCGATAAGACCTCCGATAAGTTTGAAAATAATCACAAATTAATCCGAACCGGGTATAGTAAACTTACCATGCTGTGTAAAGCATTCGATTGTTTTCCGACAAATCCGTCTAAAATATGCATTTTCCTGCTGGTTGGACAATCGTCACTTTGTGATTTTCGACGACAAGCTAACTAAAACGAAATAAGTTGAAAGCATTTGCCATGTTGAATTTATATGGTTTTTTTTAATGATTTCGCAATATGAATGTCATGTGACAAAAACAATAGGAAATACGACACTGCTAACGGATAAAGAATCTTAATGATGTCATAAAACTATCTTTTAATTGACAATCTTTTTTTTTTTTTTTTAATTGGCAGCACAAAAACTCTATATGTTAACGGCACTCCTAGATCCAATTCATGCCTGCCATAATATATTTCCCTTAAAGATTTAATATCTTCAAGCACATGACTATCATCACTTGATTTAATCCGAACTCCTTTGCTCACGACAAGAATATAATATATTCCCAATGTTTCAGGAACCTGTACGATGGAGATCAATTAACTAGAAAAGGATATTCATTTCAATCAATAACAGAATTTCACAAAACATTCGATATCATTCCTGACATTTTAAACAACCTACAAAGATTATTCTGTGTTCGGATGACAAACAAAATCACGAGGGTTGCAATACATTTCATGCATAATAATATAAGCTTTTTTGATATAAGAATATGCTTTATAGCTAAGAATGTCCAAGAGGAAATTGGCCAACAAGTTAAGAATGCCTTAAGGATATTGCCATCTTAAGATTTGTGACCTAAAAATTTATTTTGTCAGAATTCATTTTGTTGTATATGTAGGTGCTACAATGTAACATACATATAACGTACATATGACATTTATTCATGCTCTTCCATTTATGAACATAATGCCTCGGGGTTTTTGTTACTTAAAAATCTTTGTAAGTTATTTGTTGTACCCCTTTTGTTGCCTTTTGAGTTTTGTCTCCTGTTTCTGAGCACGAAATGTGAGGTACGGCCTTAAGAAGGTCTTTTGAATATGTTAGGATGGTTTGGACTAAAAAGTCATCATGAAACGAAAAAGCAACACTCTTAAAAAAAAGATTGTATTGTCTGCTAGAGAGTTATTTTGCAGAACAGTCTAGGAAATAACCAATAACTTTGCAAAGTTCTGTAAAATTAATGTAAACGTAATTACCACTAATGGAAATTAATCCTAGACAATTGTTCCCTTGTCCGCTATGTCCTGTCTATTATCTGGAAAAAAGCTGACTCGTTTTGTAATTTCTGTTATTACCATCATGGTTATAAAAATTGTCAATTTCCAAACATGAACCAATAGTATTTGTCTTTGGTTACTCTGATGGCAACTGTGGTCAGGTTATGACGGCAAAGACTCGTTGATATGGTTTCAACATCCTAAGGATGTCGACAACTTCATAAACCTTATGAGTCAGAGGATTCGATTGTTGCAAGAAGTCATATTAGAATTGTAAGAATTCATGCGTGCTACCTTCCAAGTGATTATCATAATTGTGTGAAATGTAATTTAGCCATTGTTGCAACTATAAAAAAATGCATACGTGTTTTTCAATTTCTGTTTTCGGATTGAGATAATTTAAAAAATACCTCTGAAAATTAAAAAATTCTGTTGCATTATGTTGCGTATGATGCACGCAATATAACCAAATTTCAGAATTCAATTACTACCACCAGTTGATATTTTTTCTTAATCAGAGCAAATCAGTAGAAACAGGACATTCTAGTTTTTCATCTGCGGAAAACAAATTTGACATTTTAGCAATTTTAACAACCAATGAGCTAAGCGTTCACATAAGTCGAATGTTCATACAGACATTCCAGATGAACGCATTTTTCTGGTTAGTTTTCACTTGCTTGCCTGGATCTTATTTTGTAGCTTATCTTACAGTTAGTTGTCGGTAGCAGAAAAGCATTTTTTACAAAATCAATTCTTTACATATCTGATAAGATAAACAGTCGTGCTTCATGTTTTGCACTAACAATATCGTGATGTTAAAAATTACATTTTGGCCAAAGTTCTAACGTCTTTTGACGTCGTGTCTTTGACGTCTTTTGACGTCGTATCTTTGACGTCTTTTGACGTCGTATCTTTGGCAGAAATAGAACTCTTAAAAAAAACAACAGCAACAATTACGATGAAGGTTTGTGATGTATAAGATTATCGAATTGGTTTATATTTTGCTTCTTAGAAGAAAAACTGCTTATGTTAATCTAGTAAGTGGTTGCTTAGCAACGTGGTTTTAGGGAATTTACAATGCAGTCCAATACACAATGCAATAAAAAGTTGAGAAGGGAAAATCGTTTAATCCTTGATAAGGAAAATTGACAAAGTGTATTAAAACGTATATTTTTTGAGTTTTCTATTTGGCGAATCAAATACACAAAATACGTCTCCGATGTTGACGTCAACTTGCAATGACGTCGTATGTGCATGGCGTATATTGTCGCTTTTTTGTTTATCAATTGGCGAAAGAAATGCTTTTAAAGTATTATATGATCTCAATTTATGGTTGCTTAGGTTTTCTGAATTCAAAGGATACTCTACTTTAATGCTCTTGTTAGCATTAATTTTAGATAAAACAGCTGAAATAAATTGATAATGTCTAGTTGATTTGTCATAAAAAATCAGAAGGGATTGGATTCATTTTAAGTATCTCATTTTAAGTATCCACTATTGTTTTGAGTCAAGCGTAGCTATCCAGATTATCAAGAAAATACCAAACACATTATAAGTAAAAGGTTCGACATCCTTCCAAAACATTTTCAAAGTATAGCAAAATCCATCTGTAACACGTATGAATATCGTCTCAAAAATACTGACGCAACATACGACATGTACGAGTCAACAAGTCATGTCTTGTCTGCAACATGGCGTCACATGTAGCATGAAACTGGCAATTAAATTAAGGTTGAACTCAAGAAATATTTATTGGATTTTTACGTAAGCAAGAAAGTCATAACAATCGTTTATTTCTTCGAATTCCTATGTTGTTCAGACATAGCATAAAACGCGGAACACTATAATATGCCAATTACGTAAAATGTGGCTCTCCGTCCTTGAAAGAATGAATATGTTGTCAAATGGTATTGTACTTTACTTGAAAATTGTTTTTGAAATATCTTTTAATGTTGGCGAGGACTTTGTAGCTAGCAATGGAAAAATGACGAAGTTGTTAGTAACTAGGTGGGTCAATGTGCGATGCTGTTGGTGAATGTCAAAATGTTTAATGACGTTCGACAGGCTATACTGTAAGTTAAGTTAGCTTCTTTAAGTGTGGTTGTAAGTATCAAAATAATTTTTTGAGGAAACTAATGTTTATACGCTGTGTAAGATGGGGAGCTTGTTTCTGTTGTTTTTGATTTGTTGTCGTTGTTTTTTTCTGATAAATGGTAATTGATCGGCAGATAGCATTGCAGAAATCCATTTCATTTGAACACTTTTGATACCGACCAAATTGTAAGACCCACGACACACTATGCTGTTATTATTAGATATGACTCTACATCCTACCGAAGTGTATTTGCGAAACGCGAATTTTGGAACAAATTCACGGAAAAAACGTTTGCGAATAGAAGAAAAAGGTCATTTTCGCGTGAAAAAAACTTTCGCGAATGAGCAAAAAAAAAAAACGATTTTTTTTAATATCTAATTTTCTTCAACTTCCCATTCAGCATCGGTTTCTCCATCTTCACCAATGTACTGTTGAAAAAAATTTTCGCGTTTTTGAAATTATTTCGCGTGAAAAAAAACTTTCGCGTTTTGCTGTTTTGAAATTTCCAAAGTCATAAGAAAATGGGCCAAAAACGCGAAAGTTTCGGCCCGCGAAAGTGTTTGATCTTAAGGTTTTGAATATACTGAAGAAAGAGAAGTAGGTCGGTCAGAATGGTTGCTGAGAATAACAAAATAAGTGAATTTGTCGTAATGCAGTAAATTTGATTTATTATATTTTTGCGAAGCTTGAAGTATTTCTAGTACATCAACAGTGAAAAATTAATTCCAATGTTTTTTTAAAGATTTCATTTCATAGACAATTGAAGCCTTCACGATTGTCTGCCATTTTGTCTGCTAGTCAATGAGTGACTGGGTGTGAGCAAGTAAACAGTTACAAAACTTTGTGGGAAATAAAAAAACAAAACTTGGTTGCATTCTTTTTAGCATGATTCTTGATCAACTTTGATGTCCGAATCACAGATGTTAACTCTCAAGCGCATGCTCTACAACCATTTTTATAACAAGGACGAAACATTCAAACGTTATCTTTTACTTATTGCAAATATTTTTATACCTCACTACATCTCGCTAAATTTTCAACTTCAGTAGAAACGACCAAAACAATTCGACTTTTCTTTACGATCTCTTCTCGATGAATTAATTTTGTAGAACTATATTAATCAGATGTTCAATTTCACCGACAATAAAAGAAATTGTTGTTATGTTTGATTATTTTTTACTCTCTTGCATCAAATTTATTTGAATGTTTCAGCTGGTTGTCAGAATCAATGATCGAGGCAAGATGCACTATTTTTAAAAATCCAAGGATTTTAATGTAAATAAAAACAAAACCCACGTGGTCCATGTTGCATTTAAAATTATATTAAATGTTCCTTATTGTTTCTCATGTAAATTTAGCAACCCAAAAATTTAAAATTTAAAATGGTTCTTTATTTCATTTGACGACCTTACAGGTTGGCGTATAACGGAGCGTGTCATAATTAGCAAATAAAAAATTGTTTTAAAAAAATTAACGTTTAAATTCTAATTTGCCCTGAAGTGATTCAAAGAATAAACAGAGATTTTAAAGTACATCCAAATATCAGAACATTTTCTTCACTCCTCTTGACGGCTTCACAAAATGCAGATAAATATTCAAAAATTTTAAAAGGCTTACCATCTCCTTTTCCAAAAATGTTTCCCTTCTGGCAGCGTGTCTTGCAACTTAATTCTTCCTTCGTATTTTCTTTTACTTTCAGCCTCTTTCGAGATTGTATTTTTTGCAGTCTTTTTTTGTATTTGCTTTTTTATTTCATTCTATTATTCCCAGATTCCATGTTACATTTGTTTTCTATAATGAATGAGAAAACAAGAAAGTAAAAGATTTAATCTCAGAGAAAAGCATATTAATGAAGGATAGAAAAATGGAAAGTAGTGTTTTATTAAAGTGATTTTCGTGATTTTTCAGTGTCGACCTTCTGCATATAACTGAACGAACAAGCTAATCCAGTGATAGATAGGGCTTTCTATGATTATCTTGAAAATGTTTAACGAAAATAGTTTATTGGTAGGTGTGAAATGATAATTACATTAAACTATTTTCCCACAGCTTCACTTCGATTATAACATCATAGTAGATATTTTTATACTCTTAAAAAGTCTATCATCATCTTATTTAAGATCGTGGGAAGTAAGGGGGGGTTTACACGTACGTGAGATGAAATCTCATCCCGGGACGAGTTTCATCCCGGGATGAAATGGAAAACGTTTACATGTGTGTTTCATCCCGGGATGAAATCATGTTAATTTCTTCCCGGGATGAGTAGTTTCATCCCGCGATGAAATGTGCTTTTACTCGCCTTGGGTATGATTAATCGTAACTGAACTTTGTTTGAAAAGAGCTGATAAAATAAGAAACGTGTAGAAAGATGGCTATTGGACAGAGAAAATTTGCACTTTCAACTGCAACTTTATCAACAATTTCAACAATTGCATCCTTCCTTATGCAGTTACACGTAGTAGTTTTCCTAAAATGAAAATATTTTGATAGGTTTTGGTAGTTTCATGTAAAAGTTCATAAATGTTGCTCAAATACATATCTGAAGTGATAATATAAACAAACCTTTTTCCTTGATTCTCTCTTCCACTTATCCTAACACCGCGTCCACGTGCAACGAAAGAAATCTTTTCCTGTCAAATACTCAACATCTTGTTCAAAATGCGCACCTTCTGCATCTTTAGCACGGGATGAAAATTAACATGTGTTTACACGTGTTTTTCTTCAGTTTCATCCCGGGAGGAAGTGTTTACATGTCTTTTTTAGCGAATTTCATCCCGGGATGAAATCTCATCCCTGTCCTAAAGACAGGGATGAACTCATCCCGGGATGAGATTTCATCCCGTCTAAAACATGTAAACAATATAAACGTTTTGACCTGACACAGGGAGCAACTCATCCCGGGATGAAACTCGTCCCGGGATGAAATTTTACGTGTAAACCCCCTCTAAGAAAAATTGCAAATAAACGTTTCAGACAGTTTGGAGAGCTTGTTTGATGTTTTATTTTTTAAGAACAAAAAGAAAATTGTTGCGCTAATGTTGAAAAAAATCATCATGAAGTAACATCATCATATTTCGAAATTTTTAACTACAGAGCTCTTCTTGTCTGACACATCATATCCACCTGAGTGTTGTTAATCTGTGCAGCTTGTTTTCTTCTGTTTTTTTTTTTTTTTTTCGTGTTTTCTTCTCAGTCTGTTTTATTTTATTGGTCTTCTCTTCTTAATGTTATTTAATACACGAGAAGAAAATCATTTATGAAACTTATAATCGCATTTTAAAACGAAAAATAAAGCGGATAGAAATATAAGAAAGACAAGGAAAAAACAAGTACGTGAAATTTCACAGCGAAACGATATCGAAGATGAGATTTGTATTAAAAGAATCTTCATATTAAAAATGAATAAGGATTTTTGAATAACTTAAAGATTGTCAGATGTTTTAGCTGTAAGGTTGGCAAAGATAAACTTATGGAAGACGAAGTCGACCCTATGCAAATTATGAACAAATTATGAAATCGCTTCAAAATTTTCCCAATGTAAACAAAACTATATACAAATTTATTATTTTGTTTTTATGGGCATCACTTTTGACTAAACCTGGATGATACTTAATTCAACTAATTTGAGCTTCAAGTGATGTTTAAGTTAGCGAAATAATGTTCTCTTGCGTTTATAGAAAACTGTATACTATATTCTTTATTCTATATTCATGTGATCAAAACTGTACATTTCACTTTTCAGATAAATAAAAATAAAAACACGTTATTACGTTTTTGCTTGTGCTCCACAAATTTCCAAATACGAAATTGTCTAACGTGTAATCGGTTATGTCTCTTTTTTTCCTCAGTTATATGAGGCTACTTTAAAAGGAGGAACATTTTCCACGCAAGATTCTGCTGTTGAGAATGACCGTGTCTATAATGATGAGGTGGGAGCAAAGCTATTTTTAAATCTGTCTATTTCACTTGAATTGAAATTAAATTAAAACAAATGAAAATTCTAGTTGCGACACTTACTGGCAATTTTGCGACATTTACTGGCAGTACAAACAAATTTATCAGAAAAGAGTGCTTGAGAAAATTCCGACGATTCTTTTCGCAAGTGACAAAGTATTTTTCCCAGAGAAATACTCTATTTTTATGTTATAAAAAAATTGCAAAAAGTGACTATAAAACTAAAATTAGAGATGATCATAATGGCGAACCCTTATACTCAATTGGGTACTTGTTGGTTATCCCCTCCCCTAGGTTAGGATTAGGGTTGCGGTAAAGTTTTTTTGTTTTTTTTTTTTGTTGGGGGGACAACCGACAAGTACTTGTCTAATAGTCGTGTTCAAACTTAGTTGTCCATAAGGCTCGTTTTCATGTTTTTATTAACCGTTTTGTTAACTGTTAATGCTTAATGATCGGATAACAAGAACAGGACTTACAACTTCTATAGATTTATAGATTGCAAACCCAACTTTAGTATTAGTAATTGACATAAACCCTCCTAAGGCAAAATCAAGAATATAATGATTTGATTATTATCGATCCCTTACACCCCAACCTTCAATCTTTCAAAAAGTGAAAAGCAAGATATTGTTTTTCTTGTACTCTTCCCAGTGTTCCTCCAGTGCATTTCTAAATAGTGATATTGCAACAAAAGCGATTATTGATATAATCTAAATTTCCAGCCAATATTTGAATATTTAAAGCTTAAACTTACAAGGAAATGCCTATCGTACAATATTGAATACATCTCATAGAATGTTTTAATCTTTGATTGATTCAGTTTATTTCTTCTTGTCAAAAATAGTGCTCGATATTTTCGTAGAGCTATTTATATATTCGTATAGGAAAAAACAACGGTTGATGTGTTTGTACGCAAAGTTTCATGACTGCATCGCAGGCAATCTTCATCAAACTAAACCGTTAAATAAAAAATGTCTTTATCATAAATAATTCTGTGAACTAGCCTAAAGTCCGATGAAACTTGGGACACGGTGTGGTTACAAAAGAATACTGGCAAAATAGTTTTAAACAATAAAATTGAAACGATTTAGAAATTGAGTCATTCTTTCGTTCCTTCTTTCGTGCTAAGGAGTAGTAAATTAATAGCAAATACCCTCGACTTAAACGAAACATTTTCAGTTATTGTAATGGCTGTTGCGTCAAATTTGTACCATAAATAAAATGTCTTCATTGAGCAGTGATGGTGAAGTGGTTGCTATCCTGAGTGCAAACACTACGCGCCATATTCGTGACCCATCTCCATACGCTTTAAAAGCAGCGTATCAGTCCATTAAGAGCCATCGAATGATGGTACACTGGCTATCGTGTCATTAAGAACAATGCTGTACGTATCTTTGGCGGGCGGATGGAGGCCCAAAGAATTAAAACTCCTAAGTATTTACTTACTTCATAAAATTCAGTTCCATTCAGCGTCAGTGTTTTTAGTATGTCTTATCATCAGAAAAGTCATCTCATATGAAAAATATAAGCATGTGAAGTAAAATTGATAGTTATTATGAAAACCTCAAAGATTTTAAAATATCACGAAATTATAAAGGAGGGACCTGATAAATAAAGAATGATGAAAGATTATAACTTACATAATTCTTCTTTCGAATTCGTTTACTCACAACAAATAAAATTATCATAAGTTGTCCAACGCCTTTTTAAGCTTATCAAATTGTTATTATTCATTTTTAGGGTTGGTTATTCAGGGTTGGTTCAGATGTAATTCAAAGTGGCCTTATTTCATTTTTATTTTAAGTCGTTGAGACAGTTTTTGACTTTTTCAGTAACTAAGCAACTGTAACTAAGCAACAGTAATTACTTGATTGCCCCCGCAGAGAGCGTAAGCGAGCGAGGAGCCATAGTAGTTTCACAAATTAGGCGAACGTCAGTTTCCAATTTTGTTCATAATCCTCATCTTCATCATCCTCCAACTTTTCGTGTTACTGTTACACTGTAGTACACAATTACTAGCTGACTTTGCTTTTTTCCCGTTTCAAAGTATGGTACTGTTAGGTGGGAGACAGAATGTTATTAGTTGTTTCTTTCTCCCAATTTGCTATTGTATTGAGTTGATGCATGGAGGTATAAAACAGAAGGAGAACGAACTCAAAATCTGCTATTGTACTATCCGTGATGCGCTGCATTGTTTAAGTCCTCAGTGTGTAATAACATATAATTGCTATCATCTTGCATAATTTTTATAATTTTGGCGTTCTTGCGTGAAAATTTCATTCATATCAATTCTCCAATGTGATTAAAGATCGTTAGGGTAAAGTTCTCAGCATGCATAATCTGTAGGAATTGGGAGAATTATGCAAAAACGTCACAAATATGCAACGAAAACATTGCAACTTTAGGTCTATATATCTCGTGATCCCCTCAAGCAGTTTCTCCGAGCTTCAGTTTTTGAAGAGAGAATAATCCTAAGTTTTTGCACGTACCGCGGCACTATCGAGGCGCATTTAAGTCAGAAGATATGTAGATTGGAACTTGTACATGAATTACGCGATATCTTCAACTCTGTATAAAAACATAGATTTTCATTTGTTTCTCAAGGAAGCTTTGGGTTTAATAATCTGCTTGTCACTATGCAGCAAGTTGATCCGTTGTTATAATGGATGATATTTGGTTTTTAGATTGTCGTTAATTTTTAAAAAAGTATTCGTTTCACCGACAACCAGCCGAAAGCGCATCACGGATGACATCAAAGTGATACCGCAATGAATAGAATAGTCATTATCTGAATAAAAGAAAAATAAGAGTTCGTTCTCCTTCTGTTTTATACCTCCATGGTTGATGTTTTAGCTCTAAATCTTGGCTACTTTTTATTTTGAATCAAAGCTTAAAACTCTTGAAATGATTTCTAATAGATTTTTCGCTTTAATTTTTTTTTTTTTTTTTTTTTGAAAAAGTTTGTTTTTTTCTTTTGGCTCTTACAAAATTTTTTTAATAAATCTAATTTTAATTATAAAATACGTATCCATGGTTGCAGTTCACACATTTCTTTTGTTTGTAGCAATACTTTCTGAGATTACTTGTTAAGCCTTATTTACACTTTTTAAAAGGTATGTTAGCATTAGTGAGACTTATGCCTAAGAGATAGCAAAAAGTAACAAAAAAGTTTTATACAGATTTTCAGCTGCGTAAGTACAGTGGAACCTCCTGAAAGCGGACACTTACGGGACCAGAGATTTTGTCCGCTTTAGAGAGGTGTCCGCCTTGGAGAAATTTTGCTTATTTTGGCCAGAAACTCGGAAGAAATGCTAATCATAAATCGGGAACCCATTAGGTCCTCTGCTATTGCCCAGTTAGGTAAAAATCATTCATAAAATGAAATTTGATCAGAAAATAAACATTTATTTGACGTATTAAAAAACCGTTAGGACTGAAAATTACCGGGGAGCTGGTTATGGATTAGAGTTACCATGTATCTTCCACGATAGTGGGCAAGAAAAGGCTGTCATTTGGCTAACTAAACCTTGTATGGTAATATTTAAAAAAAGATGTTTACAATAAGAAAAAGAAATAAAATACTGAATTTTGATGTTCTTGTCGAATTTTTTCAGTGTCTGATTTGTAGAGGTAAATTTTAGGGGGAATTGTCGTGCGGGACCTGGAAAAAATGTTCGCTTTAGGGAGGTGTCCGCTTAAGACTGTCCGCTTTGGGGAGGTTTATAAAGGTTTATAAAGGATTCGTCCGGGACAAAATATTTTGTCCGTCTTAAGGAGGTATCCGCTTTAGAGGATGTCCGTTTTAGGGAGGTTCCAATGGAACACTATTTGGTTTGCATATTCTAAGTTAGTGTAGCCAATCAAAAACATTTTTACAAAAATCCTTAAACTACAAAATGTTTGGGCGGAAAATTTTCTTTTTGTGTGCGCAAATTGGAAAGCTTGAGCGCGGGGGCATTTTTAGCTAAAGCTACATGCTAGTTTAGGATTACTTTGAATATTGTTCTAAATAACTGTGATAATACCAGTTTTGTTCGTGAGATATTTTTATTATTTCACGGGGAAAATATTTCTCATGATGTTTTATGGTATTTTCTCATGATATTGGGGAGATTAGTCATTCTGGGAAATGACCAATTTTTTTGCATTTTTTTTAACCATTACCACATTCGACCAATCATTTCACGAAATTTTATCGCGTGGGTATTACCGAGGTGGATGTCGAAGATTTGATGAACTTACATCATATATATTTTGATTAATATAGTAATATAAATTTACGCAGTCGAATTTTTGCCCCATTTTATGAGGAGTGTGTCATTGCTATATAAATCATTTTAACAGGATACAAAGCTTCACCTTATCAAAATGCTACTAATAATGCTAGTCTAGTGCAAATTATATGTTATGCTTTATGTGAATAATCTGATGGAAAATCTATATCAAGAAAAACCAACCATGATTTCGTCCACTTTTAAAAAATGCTCGAGCTTCTTCTTCCAAAAACAAGCTTTATTTTTAAATGAGTATTCAAAAAATAAGAATATAACCTCTAATTCCCTGAATCAAAACTCTTTATTATTCTTTAGCAAAACCTTTTCAAGTGAAGCTTTTAATTATTAAAACACGTATTCTGTAGTTCTAAGTACTGATAGAAATGTTTTTATATTCTCATAGCGATATTTAAATATCAGTTTGCTTTGATCTTATTATCAACGAATAACAACAAAACATAAACACTGGAAAAAAAACCACAAACTTGGTAATCAGATAACTGCAATGATGAATCGATCTCATATTGTGTTTCCAATGGAAACTTCTTTTTATATTCTAATCCGAAAATAAATTTTCAATCGCATTCAAATATAGAAATCATTTTTAATTCATCATAGTTTCTAGGTAACCCAAAGGTTTTCACCAAAGGTCAAGTGCCATTACGTAAAAATAAATCAACCCTTACCAACCACGTTTTCGTATTTGGTATGCTTAGTCGAAAAAGTTTACATTTTATATCCTACTTTGATGAAGGAAAATTATTCACTACAGCGTGAAAAATTCTTAATACAATAGCGGGGAACTAAATCGAGCATTTATGATATGTTTTAGAATTTCTCAAAGATTGACATAAGATGAGCTCTTACATTCCAATTTCCTAGAATAGCTTACACAGTACCGCTAACAAGAAAATATAAAATATAAATCGAATATTAAAAAATTTATAACAATTTTAGATCTTTTTTTCAAAAAAAAAAACGTAAGGCATATTTCGTTAGAAAAAATTATATTTCATGGAAATTGCAAAAAGCAATCAAAAAAGCTATATGTAAATTCATTTTTAATGTAAAGAAAAGAACTACATAGATGATCATGTTTGAAACAAAATTCTTGAAGAAAATATTTCATTTAGGAAGCCGACGGAAATAGGTTAGGGGCTGGTGAGGGTTGTTTTAACCAATCAAGAAGGAACAAAATTGAAAAATTTACTGGTCTCCTTAGACATTTAATCTGATGCAACACCATTTTGAAAAGCCTGTGACGGAAATGTGAAGAAAATGAATATTGAATTATTCAGTAGAACTTAACAGAAATGCAAAGTGAGTAATAGTGTGAGTGAATAATGTGTTAAAAGCTATATCTTTAAAATACAGAGAACGATAAGCGGAATGGGAGTGCTGGAATACCTTGAAAATTCTCCTTCGCATCTGTTTTATACCTTCTTACATGTAAGTCTATTTAAAGAGGGATTTAGGCCATTTATCACAAGAATAACATGTCACGAATGCGTGTAAAACCGCAGAAGTTGAAAATGAAATAATAACAGGCATGATTGTTTAAAGATAATGAACTATACGAAGGTGATAAGACGTTTCTCCACCTCGTTCGTTTTCTATTTCGATATTTATCAGCTGCTCATTCCATACTCATTTGTTATTATTCCGTTATAATGTGCTGATATCAGCACACTGCAACCCTCACTTCTGCTTACAACAGCTCGTTATCGTTTTTCCATAACATTAAGCCGAGATGAACGAAATGTGAAACAACTGTCAATCAATTCAGCCTTATTTTCAGTAAAGAAAAATAGAAATTTCAGAGACATTCAGACTAAATGATGTTGATGATGAAGGACTAATACTAACAACTCGAAGGAGGTTACATAAGATTAGCACGCTCCTCCATTGTTCACCTATACTCTCTTCTGCAAACGTAAGATTGGCGGGTCAGATTTGATTATTGGAAATCGACCAGTGATTTACTCCACAGTTAATTTTCTGAAGGTTTGAAACACCTGACCAAGATTTCCTTTTAAAATCAAGAAAAATTTTGGCAACATTGAAGCTGAGCTGGAAAAAACAGTTGCAACGTTGCAAAAAGTAACGTGTAAATTTCTTTGTATAATTTACTGATGAAAAATTTCATAAACACTTGAGCTTAATCACCAGGAAGCAGTTGAGAGACACACAAGTAACCTTGGTCGGATAGTAATGTTTTCGTGAACGCTAGAAACAATTCTTGCCATTCCAACGTTTTTATTTTCATCACCGCGGATCATCAACATTACTCCGAAATTGGCTCTTTCCAGGTCACCGCGAGAAATCCGCCACTGTCGAACCGCTCCATACAGATTTAAATGGAGCCAACGTTGACGACCGTTTACAATCAGCACATTGTCCAATCTGAAGATAAATTAAAGGGAATGTGTAGTCGGGCGCAATCTGTAAAGCTTAAAAGGATCTAACAACCACTATCACTAAAAGGATCGGACCGGATAAGGCCAGATTTTCCACCCAAACATGTGCAACAGCATTAATTTTTCAATCCTGATTGATCCAAAATTCTGGCCAATGAGTTGATTGATTTTTTCAATCAACGAACGTTGACTTTTTTGGTCATCTGGTCACCAGAAAATTCGAAACTAAAGAGCGTGTGCTCGGTAGAAATTGGTTGCATCAAGGATTGTGTTTTGACCCGATCTAACTTAGTAGAAAGCAGTCTTAACATTGGTGAAACCGAAACGCAAGTGAATGCGTAGCTCATCTCCATATCTGTTTTTTCTTTCTTTTGTGTCTAACTGCTTGAGTTAATAACGAAGACAACTTGGGTAGCTACACTTACTGCTTGGGATCGGTATCTTTCCCAACACCCAAATAATCCTCCATCCATGGAACACGGCTCGTTACATTGGTTCGGTTCCAGTTTGTACTAGTTATGACGTACGCCTCCAAATAAGATGAACTGCTCACGTGTCGTTGTCGTTCAGGTTGCGTATGCCCTGAATATTATGAAGAAGAATTAGCTTCTGAGTTTAAAACATCGAAATGAACACAAAGAAGTTGTTGGAGCATTTTTAATCACTGCTCAAATCGGATGGAATGTAATTTGAATGTAATAAAAGAAAGAAAAGCGTAGAAACATCTTTAGCAGACGCGTTTACCAACGTAATACAGTTGTAAAGTCGCAGAATGTACTGCATCCGTTCTCTTCAATCGGCGAAGGTCAAACTTGAGTAAAATCCGTCTTTTATATTGGTCTGATGTGCCAACTTGGAGGTATTCCTCTGTATTGAAGCTATGGTATGGATCACCAATCACAGCTTCTTCCAATGTAGGAAATGCTAAGGCGTAATCATCTTGATTTGCTGAAAAGTAATTAACATAGAAACTAGTTTGATCCCCTTAATCTCCATCTCTGGAACATTTCATAATTCCAAACATTTTGTTGGTTCCTTGAAAGTACTCAAGAGGTTGATGTACTTTTGACCCTTTGTTTATTAGCACGCACTTCTTAAAATGCTGTTTAAAAAATACCTCGTATTACAGCTTACCTGTTTTGCACTGTAGAGAAGCAGGAATCGGACGTTTTGGGTATCCTGTTTGGACAGTAATCTCCTGATAGTCAACTGAAATGCAAGATTAAAAATTATGGTCTTTGTAACTAAGAAGAGACATTATAGAATACAGTGGAATCCCTATAAAGTGAACACTGTTCGTTCAAGCAAAACGTGTCTGCTTTATGAAAGTGTCTGCTTTAAAAAAGGGGACTTTTGGAGATCAAACTAGTTTGCAGGTTAGGTGATATCTGATATAGGTGATATAGGTGATATCTCGAAAAAGGATTAAATCAAAAGGAATATCAAAGACAGTAGAGAGATTCTACTGTATCCATGTTCTTTACGTATATCTACATCTTTTTGCTAGTTGTCTTGAACTTTCAAAATATCTTAACTTCTGTAAACAACATAAAATTCAAAGAACATAATTTCCATGTACCTACTGAAGGATTTTCCAAGCATAACATTCTCACTTTATAGTCACTGCAAGACTGATCAGAGAGATGTTGGTTTCTGCAGTAAACACCAACAGGAATCACACATTTTGTATTTTCTTTGGTAGTCGTGTAAGATCGGTTATCCATCGTTTTGCATTCGATATCAATGATAGATCTGTTACCACACAGACGTTGATGCGTGCTCCATGTTCCAGTGGGAAGGCGAACAGTTTCATGCCATGCAGTCCATTCTTGATTCTCTATGAAAGAGAACAGGACTTTAATTCTTAAAAATAAAATTGTGATTCCTTGATTAATTAATTGAATATCTATTTCAAACAGGTTTTGTATTTACAACCATCTGCTTATACTGGATCCAATATTCTGTTCTGAAAAAATATCTCAACAAGAACAAGAAAAATAGGTTCTCGACGATGAGATCACTCTGATCCTCTGCGAGTTTTCCTTGTTACTTATGAGTTAACGAGAATATCCACCTAGTATACTTATATAAAAACTGTAACGTTTTTACGTTGTATTTAACATTCTGAAAATTGTTGTAACATTCTATATATCACCTATTAACAGAAAATATACCTATCAAATTTATCTATCTACCAATGTTGTTAATACAGAATAATAAGGCAAATGATGTCAGTAGTGACAATTATCAAATAGATTTTGTGAGATCGAGTTCGACACTGTATTTAAAATGTTAATACCTTCTTGGTTAAATTCTTTCCATTTATCTAAATTGATATCTGGTATAGAATTGCAAATCTTTCGTTTATCTTCAAGTTTACTGAAGGCTTTAAATACATCTGGCTGAATAGAGACAATACCTAAGGAGAAATATTTGTATTATCGTGTCGTATTTCACAAGGGTAACCTTTTTTAAAGAAGCTTTCCAAGTGTCCGAGGTTCCTGAGCTGAAAGAACGGACAGAGCCCAATTGACAGCCTTCTAAACATTAGAATTGAGAGAAAAGTCTTCTTGTAACAAGATTCTAGATAGATAAGTAGACTAAATACGATAAAACTTTGGTCACAAAATATGTGCGCGGTTTTGAAATAATAGTGTTTAGCTAACAAGACATTACCATTTAAATTATTGCACATGACACTGGCCAAACTAGTTTTCTTGATTTCTTTTAATTGATCCTTCGAAAAAACGAATTCGTTTTCGTAATAAAACCGATCACCATCTCTCAATCGCAGAAATTGATCTCTAAGAATGCAATGAAATAGCGGTCCGACCATTGCTCCTGCGACGTGATCTTCAGCCAAACCACCGACAAAGACATCTGTGTATTCTACTTGGTCATCAAACAATGTCCGCAGAATGTTTCGTGTTTTGTCATTTTGGATAGTATCTTTCAAGTCTTCAAACGTGTACGCTTTCTTTAGATTGCAAAATTCTCTCCATCTGGCATAGCCTGGCAAGCCATGATCCCTTCCACGCTGTATATTCAAAGCTAAAAGTTAATGGAAGAGATCGCACTGATATGAGTTTAAACCATCGATATTTTACCGACTTCTCAAATGCAACAAACAGGTGATAAACGTTCCAAAATGTTCAAGCTGAAAGACTTGTATCAATGCGTTCATGTTTGTTACATAGTTGCAGAGAGAGAAAAACGTCGTGAAAGTGTTATTACCGGCTAAGTCGAATCCTCTGACAGCACCAGGTCTTTGAAACAAACCGCGTGCTAGACCATGAGCGATATTTCGATCAACATCCGATGTCACATTTCCAACCATGCCAAATAAAAACGGCTCAATTCCCTCCAGCAGCAGGAGAGTGTTATTAAAAAAAGCGTTGATCAGTGGCAAGTCCTCGGCTGCTTTATCAAAATTCGAGTTCAGACGAGAAAACGACGGCTGAACTAAACTGTGGCCAAATCTAAACGCCGCAGTTGCAAATACATTTGAAATTGACGGATTAACGTTCGGATTATAGCCAGTATACTTCGGTAACGCCTTTTCACCGAGAATCTTCGGTAAGTACTCGGTGTACGTTATATGTTGCACCTCTGCTGCAATAATTTTGCGAGTTTCTAAAAAGATTCTTTCCCCTTCCCAGTGCTTGTTTAGATACTTTAACTTTCGGGCGATTCTGTTGTGTTCTCTCACCCAGAGTGTATGCATGGATGTTAAAACCACTTGCTCATTGACACGTACATCACCAGCATCAAAGCAACCTCCAAAATCTTTACAAAAGCTCAATGGAGGAGTCAGCGTTGCTTTTACTTGAGGTAAGTACACGTGTCGTGTGGTTTTCAGGAGTCCCCTTCCTGCAATGGAAGATAAAATGAAGCATCTGTCAAGTTAATCGAATTTGCTGTACGGCTTTATGATTCTGATGTTTTATCAGTTAAAATGACAAAATACGAAAAATTTTAGTAGTTCTTGGAAACCTTACCATCTTTTTGCCTTAATTCGTCAGATCTTTCCTTAGATGAACCATAAATCATTGATGCATCAAGATAACCCGTGATAGTGTTCATTTGTTGGCGAACTTCAATTCTAGCATTGTTTGTCTGGCAAACTGCAGCAGAACGTATAAACATCGAACAACCCTCATCTCTACCAGGATACATCATTGGAAAACATGGACTGGCGAAGTCTTCCTCGCTGTTGTCACACCTACAAGTAAAAAAGCTGCTGTTCTTTCTCACTGTACAGATATCAGAGTTTTAAAACTTCAAAAGTGTTAAAGTTTTTTCACTGATTCAATTTGCATGAACTATGTAAATTACAAACTTAGTTTTTAAAACATTTCAAATTCATCTTTGCCAATGAAGAAACATTTTATTACCTTGGAAAGACACAGTGATGTCCACCTTCACTTTCAGCTGTCAAAGTTATATCATGGTCAATGAATTGACCCCACTGCATCAACATATGTGAGTAACGAGAAGATGTTTTACCTTGCCATTGGTGTTGATGAACATTAAAGAATTCTTGACTCACGCGATGTGCACTTGGTATAATGGGTGCTTCCGGTAAATTGGGAAATCCAACAGGAGCTGACAAACTGTCAGCGTCAAAATATTGTGGAGCTAAGACATGAAAGAGACTAGAGAAAACGTTGTTCCTGAATACACATTATTACTAACAAGAGCCAGATGGCGCAAAACGGTAGCAGCAAAAGTACTTGCCACAAAAAATACTTAAAGTTCTTAAAAGTTCTGTAAAGGTTATTTCTTGAGATATCTTACTGGTGGAAAACAGGCATCAACGATAATGTTTAAAATTACTAACTCGTGTAAATAGGGTCTAATCGTAACACACCACAATTTAATTAAAAGACAAAAGAATTATACATGCATGAGCTGTTTATAACGTACGTTCTTTTTTTTATAAGAGCTTATGTAAAAAAGAAAACGCGTTTCTTCGAAAAAAAAAATGTATGTTTTGAATTATAATTTCTTGAAGCCAAAAATGAATTCGAACAGGATAACTGCCTTTTTTAACTCGATTTTTGAAAACCTTGATGTTCAAAGACAGTACAGATAGCTAACAAACGTAGAAAGTAATAAGAAAATCTAATCTGAGCTTATGACACGTAAAACATATCTATTTTCAAGTGCCAAAGTGCATTGATTCAGTACCATAAGTAACTAAAAGTCCCAGTTTTATGTAGACTTTTTTTATTAATATCAATTCCTTTATCACTTAAGTGCTAAAATATCAAAGAAAACGTATTTTAAATGTATGTGATGTAAAACCTTCGAAAATTCGAAAGTCTGCGTTCGTTGATTAGAATTTATATTGAATTTTTAGTGGGGGACTCGCAGACTCTAAATCGTAGACTAACTGCCATTTCGGCCAGAGTAGTAGTAGGAGGAGGAGTAGGAGTCCACGGGTGTTTTAATACGGTATTCGCTTTCGCTGCTACCGTAATTATACTCCATCACAATAGCCTTTTCAGCGAGACATGAGAAGAAAAGGTTTGATTATATGCTAGGTACTAAACATAAGCAGGAAGCATTCTAATCATTTGCTTGAAAGTTACTAGACTGAAATAAATGAAAAACTCACAAAGAAGACGTACAAATGGGGTAGATGCAGCGCCCCATAACGGGTTGTTTATGTTATTACACGCTCCATCATATGGTTGGTAGTTTGAACCAAACAAGAAACTAGTGCAATCAGGTTCAACCGAGACCTCTTTGCATTTTGAAGCTTCGATAACTTTCTCCAGTGGTTCAGATGAAACTAACTGGCCGGTACCAAGATGGACGATGATAGGATCACCTTGTTGCCTATCTGTAAGGAAACAAAAGTAGCACTATCTACGTATTTCTTTAAAATGCAATGACACAAGAAACGTTGTAAATAAGGAATTTTACTGGTTGTATACGTCTTTTCAACTTTTCTCTGCACCTTCTGTAATACTTCGTCAAAATATAATTTTGCTTTGGAAATTTTCTGTGCCTTTTTTGTTGGTCTTCGCAACAATCTGTGTAAACCCACAGTACGAAAACTAATTTTTGGGTTTCCACGATCAGCTACATCACGAGCAAGTAACTCTTGATTTATTTCCTTTTCTACTTCTTGCAGTATCTCTGGTGTTACAAACTCTTCTCCTGGAAACTCAGGCAAAACAACCACATTTATAAACGCCACACCCGTTGATTCAAAACCCAGTTCATCTAAGACTGTGTATGGGAATCAATATAAAAAAGTATTGAAATGTTCATACTAAGGTTTACCATCTTTATGGTAATAAGAACACTTTACATTAAGAAAAATGTACCACCTTTTAAGGTAACCATATATAACTGAATTGAACTAACCTTTAACATGCACTTTAAAACTTGCCTCAGTCATTACTGAATCATTGAATGTGTTTGGTAACTTAGATTTTAGGTAAACATTACCAGCTGGTTTGACTCCAAAGAAATTGTTTCCATCACTGAGAAACGATGTTTTTGAATGTGGTTTCGAATAGTATGGCTGCAAATTTAATATTTGTTGATATGCTTCAACACCTTGCTGTAGCAACACAGAAAATCGTTTATTAAGTTTATTTTTTGCCTTGATATTTACATTTATGACGCATTGTGCAGGATATCCGTCATCAACTGTTGCTTGAATTCGAAAACTGTACAGCCCATGCGTGTTTGGATGCTGAAATGTTAAAAAAGTGAAGTGTAGGGATAGAAGTACATTTCTTGATTGAATCAAATGGTATAAGAAAGTTGAAGGTTCCGCAATTCGCTGAATATACATTTACAACATTTTGTCCATACGTCCATTCTAGTATGTGCATTGTTTCCTTGTAGTTATTTAATAATATAAATTGTTCAAGCACAATCGACTGTGGCAACTTCAAGTGATTACTAACATAGTAATGAGGTCTGCATCAGCAACTGAGAGCCAGACTACGCATGAATTCTGGCAGGTTCATTGCAAGGAATTAACTTTTAATTTTACACAAAATACTACAAGTATTAGATCTCACTTACTACTAACATGAAAATATTCCCATTCTTGTGATCAATTCTGAAGATGTCATTGCTGGATGCTTTTTCTATTATCGCATAACGAAGCGATTCATCTGTAATATTTCCATTGACTGTTTCAACAACAGTTTTTGGTTGCAATAGCTTTTTGTTCACTTTCAAATCATCAAAGGGAATACTGATATTATAATTTCTTTGAGCAAACTTTACAATCTTCAAAACTAAAAATACATTGGAAAGTCACAAATTAATTGAGATATTTAACAAAGAATTGTAAATGCTTGTTGCCCGTCCATTTTTTACAATGTATTTTAAAGCCATATTAATTTAAAATCACATTGTACTAAAGTGATTTTCATTATGTCGCTGTTTCAAATCAGGAGTGAAAACGTTACTTAGTCACTTCTTGAAAGTAATACTTTTTACCAAAGCAAAAATGATTGAAATTGCTCACTGACAATAATTTGCAAGTAAATACCAAACCAATTATTTTTTCACAATTTTGTTTTTCTTGCAGTTTCTTTTCAATGATTGTCTTATAAAATAAGTAATATTGCTTGAATACCCAAAAGGTTAAAACGGTTTTAAAATCAGTTGTACAAAAAAGCATACTTTGACAAGAACAAAATTGTGTGAAAATGAAAAGTGAAATATTCTGCATTCTTTATAATATTGTGCACCTTTGCATTGTTTTCTGTTTTCTTTCAATCGATAACCTTTATAACATTTGCATCGGAAACTTCCAATTGTGTTCACACATATTTGTTCACAAGGACTTTTCTTCTGTTTGCATTCATTTCGATCTAAATCAAAACGCTGACATCATTATGCTGCAGAAACAAGGTCACGGACTCAATGATTTCTGCATTTTAAGAGAATAGTGCAGTATCGTAAACTTCTATTCACAGTTTGATCATAGTTGAATGACTTAGCAACTTTAAATTATCAATGATGAATATTTCTTGTTTTTTCTTGATGTAGTGAGTAAGGGTTGAAATAAATAACGTTACGGTTTTTAATCTAAGAAACAATTTCTAACTAGCTAAAGCTTTCCAAATTGTACACACAGCATGATTCAAAATAAAAAAATAGGCAAGATTTAGAGCGAAAACATCACATATACAAAAATAAAACGCATGGTTGGCACAATTTCAGATTTCAAGCTGTGCTTCAAAATCCTTGTCGTTCCCTTCACTAAAACAACACAAAAGTAATATGAAAAATGTCTAAGCAAATTAAGTATATGACCTTTCTAAATAACATAGTATAATATAATAATAAATTAGGAAAAAGATACGAAAAACATTCCACTTACATTACCATGCTTTGAAACGGGAAAAAGCAAAATCAGCTAATAATTATTTACCTGTACTAGAAAATAATGACCCCTTAGAATATCCCATCCCGTGGTTCACGCTTATGACTAACCCTAACCCTTACCCTAACTCTAACAATAACAAAGAAAATCTGACAAGTCATAAGCGTAAACCACGGAATGGGATATTCTAAGGGGCCATTATTTTCTACCACATACCACCGTGTAACAGCAACACAAAAAGTTGGAAGATGACGATGATGAGGAGGAGGAGGAAGATGAACAAAATCTAAAACTGACTTTCGCCTATCTCGTGAAACTACTATGCCTCCTCGGTCGCTTAACGCTCCCTGCGGGGGCAATAAGTAAACAGAACCTGCTGCTACATCTTGCCTGATTATAACAAACGCTGCTGTGAAACGCAATCAAACCTAATATCGATGAAGTCCATGACATACCGTAATTATCTGAATGAGCGCCCTGGCTTAAATGAGCGCCCTCTCCTCAGGAGCTCCCAAAGGGGATCTCATTTGGAAATTTGTAGTGTTCAAACATCGATAAGTTCTATGTAAATCTATTTGCTGGTATTGAAGGACTGCAGCCCACAAGATGAAGAAGATGTTCTTCCATTTATGGCAGTAGACGAAGATGAAGACGATAGCATAGATATTGAACTTTAATTATTTGCCACAAACAAGCTTTTATCTAGCGGTTTATATTTCGTTTACCGTATTTCCTCTTATAAACGCCGCGGCGTTTATTACAAATTCCAGTTTTTGGATGCGGCGTTTAATAGAGGGCGGCGTTCATTAGAGGGCGGCGTTTATTACAAAATGAAAAATTTGACAGAAGCAAACTTACACAAAAATATTTCTTTATCCTTGAAAAGGTTTCAAAAGATGGTGTGAAAATGTTTTACACAAAAAAAATGTTCACAAAAATGCCAAAGAAGGGCAATATTACTGTCGCAGTTCTTTTCTATGAGATGAAAACTTTTATAGGAATTAATTACACATCAAATATTGATGCAATCCTGGAAGAATTGGTTGAAAGAAAACAAATAAAACTATTAACTGTTAAACCAATGCTTGTTTAGCATGTTTTCTAATAAAGGCCGCTTTCCAAGATGCGGCGTTTATTAGAGGGCGGCGTTTACTGCAAGTGTTCGGCTATAAGTGCGGCGTTTAATAGAGGGCGGCGTTTACCAGAGGGCGTTGTTTATTAGAGGAAATCGGTACTTATGGTAATGAATAAGTGTATTTCAAATGATTGAAAAACAGGAAATTCAAATAAAATTGCAAAGTATGATATTTGGGCCAGTTGCAAAGTTCTATACTAACTATCTGCTTTAGATCGAACTTACCAATTGCAGTGTACAAAATGTGAAATCCCGACTCGCCATGAACCTTTTTGTCATCAGTATAAAATCTCATCCAAACTTGGTTACTGCGAGTTAAAATTGGACGAGTTGGTTTTTTGGTGCCGCAAAGTAAAAGCTGATACTTCTTGTTAATTTCCCTTAAAAAGATTGAATGAAGAATTTCTTGATAGCCTCATAACTAAAATTTGAAAACAATTTGTTGAAATGTTTTTGAGAAAAATTTGAGAAAAAGGAAATGTATACTTGACATCTTGAAAATGCAACATCTTTGTACTGATCACAAAATGATCTTTTTTTAAACAGTCTGGCGATGGGTTTGATGTAGCTCCTTTTAAGATAAAAACTTAAATATGTTATGCTTTTTTAACTAAACCATTTTTTTTTTCTTCTAACATAACTAGAACTATTCTAAAGCATTCTTCACAATTCCTATAATTACTCAAGAAATGTTAGAAGCGATTTCGGTAAAAGACGTGTATTTTCGCGTAGGTAGACCTTAGCGGAAATAAATTCGTTCTTACAAAAATTAACTTACCCAGTTTTAATGAAAGAAAACTTATCTTGATAAAAAATCCTTTTGGAACAAGGATACGATAAATACATAGCTGGTTAGCCTTGTATTTGATGGGATAACCAAAACTTTTTATGTTCCCTCTCAAACTTGAATGTATAATTGTTCTCTGCGGACATTTATCTAGAATAGAGGCATCACGAGAATGGAGAAATTTTGGCTTGAAATTAATCTTGGGAATAGATGGGACTTCTTGATAGGAGCAAAAAAAAAAAAAGAAACGTGAACTTACTTCTCTGAGACTGGGTAAAATTGACCAGAAATAAGCAGCTAAAATTAAATATAAACAAGAGCCAGATAGCGCAAAACGGTAGCAGCAAATTTGCTTCTAAAAAATTACTAAAAAGTTCTTTATAGCCTGTTTTTTAGATATTTCACTGGTGGAAAACAGACATAAATGATAAATATGTTAATAATGATATATTAAAATGATTGGTCAGTGTAAGTAGGGTCTATTCATAAAACACCAGAAATTAATTTATTAAAGACAAAAGAATTATACATGCATGAGCCATACGATGTATGTTTTTTCATGGGCGTCCATGGTTTTTTACAAGAATTTTTTTACAAGAACTTATGTAGAAAAAAAAACAACACGCCAGGTGATTCGTCGACAAAACGATTTTAATTATAATTTCAACAAAACCCAACATAAATTCCAACAAATAACTGCCTTCTTGAACTAGATCTTTGAAAGCCTTAATGCACAAAGATAGTGTCGCTAACAAACGTAACAGGAAGTTTTGAACTGATAGGCTTTACTACCAGAAAAACAACATATATATCAAATTTCAAGTATTTTCAGTTAGCATAAGTAACTATAAGTCCCATTTTTATGTAGACTTATTTGATTAATATTCATTCCTCCATGAGTTTGAGTTAGAAAATATCATAGAAAACGTATTTTTAATTTTATGACGATAAAATCTCCGCCAGATAAATACTGGAATATCCGCTATGACTGGCAAGAAATAAAGGTCATAACTCAAACCCACATCGACCTCTATTCGCTTTCTCGCAATCAAAACAGGATGTCTGAGGAAAAGTAAGTTGTGGTTTTTATCTATTATCATCCCACTAATCACCTTGGATATTTTGCTAAGTGTTGCATAATCCTTTCTTTCATTACTTGATTGAAGGATATTTGCATAAATTGTGTTTGATCTTCCATCGTAACGCGTTGGGGAACACACTGTTCTAAAAAACCCTTGCAACCATTACGTGGTTGAGAGAGGGCAGTTTTGTTGTCTTTCAATCATTACTTGATTGGGGATTTCAATATGTTTTCTCGTATTTTTCGTAGAACTGCGAAAAAATCTCACGAATCTACTGATACTGAATTAACAAATACTGAGGAGAATGCTACTCATGATGTCGAGAATGTTACTCATGATGTCGAGAATGTTACTACGAATCAACAAACTCCGACCCCTCCCACCCTTACTAGTACTACTGCTTCTACTGGGAAGAGATCTGCTTTGCCTTTGGATAACACACTGCCACCAGCCCCGAAATTAGCGAGATACGAGCTCGACGAAAACGAAGATGGTAGAGCCTGGGAGTTGAGAGAAGCCCAGGCTGTTTATCTAAACAAGTACCTATCCAACCACGTTAATAATCGTCAGATTAAAGAAAAAATCTTGGACGAGTCACCCACTCCGATAAACATCAAGAACGTTCCAGTTTTGGACACACACATAAAGGAGTTGTTACAAGAACATTCCAAACTAGATGTGCTTCATAAGGACAAAATGCTCAAAAGCATACACGACAGTGTCCATGCAGTATTGGGTCCTGTGTGCGTTATTTGGGACATGATAGAGTCAGAGCGCCAGGCGCTCCTAGACAACAATCAGGAGGACACCTTGGCGGAACCAGCCAGATTATTTGATCAGACCATAATTTTACTTGGTCAATGCTTTAACGATATTTCTTACCAGCGAAGACTGGGGGTACTGTCCAGCCTCATAACCAGTCAACCTACGGTCAAGGACATTTTGAAAACCCAATCACCCAAACTGGATAACCCAGGGAATCCAGAATTGTTTGGACCTTCGTTTGACGAAGAACTCTCGAAAAATTCATCAATTCGATCTAAGGCACGTACAGCCTTCACAGCACTGAAGAAGCCTCAATCTGCTCCACAGACCCGAGGACGTGGACGTGGTCGTGGTTACCCACGTGGACGATCCCACCATGCGGTGGGTTACAATAACAACAGTTACAGTCGTGGTGGCAATTTTTCGGGTGGAAGATGGCCCTTTCGGTGGAGCCCTCGCCTCAGGGGTTCGAGGGGCAGAGGGCAGTCATTCAACCAGCAACCCCAAGATGGGTGGAATTCAGGCAACAGAGGAGGTAAGAGATGTTTCCATTCAAAATTTTATTCCACTTCACAAGCTGGGGAAGGTTCATCCGGCCTTAAGGGGAATGTTTCCGATAATTCCAGAGGGTTACACAAGACCAGTAGGGAAGATCAGGTGTTTCCTCAAGAACTGGGAAGTCTTAACTCAGGATCCTCAGGTCCTGGAAGTAGTAAAGGGTTTCTCCATTCCCTTAATGGAGGAACCACTACAGTCCAGAATTCCACCTCCTTGTCCATTGAAAACGGACGAGATGAAACTTGTAGACAAAGAGGTGGAGGAGATGCTCCAAAAGGGTGCAATTCAAGAAGTCTCCCCGATACCAGACCAATTCGTAAGCTCGATATTTGTGGTAGAGAAAAAGGATTCAGGGTATCGTCCGGTCATAAATTTAAAGAAATTGAACCAGTACATCCCTTACCAACACTTCAAGATGGAGTCTTTAGATCTGTTAAAGGATCTTCTCCAACCCAACGATTTGATGGTGAAAGTGGACCTCAAGGACGCGTATTACTCCGTTCCTCTGAGGAACCACTCACAGAAGTATGTCAGGTTTCATTGGCGAGGGAAGCTGTATCAATTTCTTTGCCTGTGCTTCGGACTAGCCCCTGCTCCCAGGGTTTTCTCCAAGCTTCTCAAGACTCCAATGACCTTACTCAGGAGACTGAACATTCGGTTAGTGATCTATTTGGACGATATTTTGATAATGGGTCAATCAAAGGAGGAAATAGAGATTGCCAGGGACTCATTGATTTTCGTGCTACAGTGTCTAGGTTTCACTATAAACATGAAAAAGTCTGTGCTGACACCAGCTTGCCTTATGGAATTTCTAGGGGTAGTGATAGACTCGAAAAAGATGATGCTCTTCTTGCCAGAGAAGAAGAAATTAGGCATAATTGCCATGTGTCAATCTGTCATGGAGAAAAAAGAGGTTTCTCTGAGGACTCTTGCAAAGATTATAGGGAAACTGTCATCTTCAGCAGTAGCGGTTCTTCCTGCCCCACTTCATCTCAGGATCCTTCAGCAGACCCAGATAAGGGCTTGGCTTGCCAACAACGATTTCGAAACAAAGGTAGAGGTATCAGAGGAGATGAAGGAGGAGCTCTCGTGGTGGGTGGAAAACCTACATCTGAGCAACGGGAAGAGATTGGACTCTCCTTATCCGGATCTAGTGATAGCGTCCGACGCCTCGAAGGAAGGTTGGGGTGCAGTCTGTCGTGGTCAGAGAACAGGGGGACCTTGGTCTCCACTGGAGAGGGACACTCATATCAACATACTAGAGCTCAAAGCGTCATTATTGGCTGTGAGGACCTTTCTAAGAATCTTTCCCTCTACAAGGTTTCTTCATCTCCAGATGGACAATCTCACAGCTCTGTCCTATGTTGCCAAGCAGGGGGGTACTCGGAATCAGGAACTTTGTCTGTTGACCAAGGAATTATGGAACCTTCTGTTGTCGAAAGGGATCACAGTTACAGTAGAGTATCTTCCGGGGGTTCTAAATGTTATAGCCGACTACGAGTCTCGCCATATCCAGGACTCAAGCGAGTGGATGCTTTGTCCAACAATGTTCAAACAGGTGTGTCAAGTTCTGGGGATGCCAGAAGTAGATCTATTTGCTTCCAGAGTCTCTCATCAGGTCCCAAAGTATTTCGCTTGGAAGCTGGATCCATTCAGCATAGGGAGGGACGCCTTTCAGACAAGGTGGTCTCAGCTCCGAGGTTATGCCTTTCCCCCTTTCTCTCTGATAGGAAGGGTTTTGAGGAAAGTAGAGGTAGATCAAGCAACACTCATTTTGGTAACTCCAGTGTGGCAGGGTCAACCATGGTTCCCCAAGCTTCTCCAACTATCAATAAGGAACCCAATACTTTTACCGTTTCAGAGGGATATGTTGAAAAATCCAAGAAACGAGAGTCATCCATTGTTGTTAAACAACAGTCTAAGGTTAGCGGTCTGGTTGGTATCAGGGAAATCGGATTTGATTTTGAACTATCAGAAGGGGCTTCCAACCTTATCAAATCTTCCCGGAGGAAGGGTACAAGGTCTCGTTACCAGTACGCCTGGACTAAGTGGTCTGGCTGGTGTTCGGGAAGACAAGTTGATCCTGTTCGATGCCCTGTAGCCGAAATTTTAAACTTCTTGGCAGATCTTTTTGACCAGGGGTTACAGTATAATACAATTGCAGGTTACAGATCTGCGATTTCTGCCTACCATGATCCTGTTGATGGGACTAAGGTTGGTAGTCATCCTAAGGTTACTACTTTAATGACCGGTGTGTTCAACGAAAGATGCCCAAAACCTAGATTTTGCTTTGTTTGGGATGTTGAGACTGTTCTTAGATACTTGAAGTCATTGGGTAATGATTTGTCAGATAAGATGCTTACTCTGAAAGTCACTATGCTCTTAGCCTTAACTTCGGTGTGCAGGGCACATGAAATCAAGTTTCTGGACAAGGATTATATGGTTACCACAAATGAAAAAGTTGTGTTTCATTTTGGGGAGGTTACAAAAACTGCCAGACCTGGAAAAATGAAACCACCTGTTGAGTTTGTCGGGTTTCCTCAGGATCCTATTTTATGTGTCCTTACCAATCTAAACCTATACCTAAAAAGATGCAAAAGCTGGGGAAGGGATAAAGGCCAATTATTGGTTAGTCATATTTCTCCCCATGAACCCGTGTCGACTGCTACGGTCTCAAGATGGCTTTTGGAAGTTCTTAGATTTTCGGGTATTGATGTTGAGAAGTTCAAGGGGCACTCTACACGGTCAGCTTCTTCCTCAAAGGCTAAAAGTTTGGGCATTTCTACCAAGGAAATTCTAGAACGAGGTCATTGGACTCAAGAGTCAACATTTCAAAAGTTTTATTTCAAGCCAGTAGAGGGGGAGAGCTCAGACAATGGTTTTCAACGAAAAATTCTTAGCATCTGTCATAAGGGGCTTTGAAGAGAGGTCGATGTGGGTTTGAGTTATGACCTTTATTTCTTGCCAGTCATAGCGGATATTCCAGTATTTATCTGGCGGAGATTTTATCGTCATAAAATTGAGGATTGTGCAAGGGCGCGAAGCGCCCGTAGTGCAATCCAGATTTTATAAGATAAAATCGAAGCCTAAAGATAAATACTGCCCACCCGATCCCTACCCGATTACAGCGCCATGTATCTCACTTTGCTTCTTTTTTCAGGTTATGGGAGTCGTGGTGGTTACGGTCATAATTGATTTGTATTTATTTTGACCTAGATTTTTTGAATAAAAATATACGATATCAGTTCAACCGAACTTATTCATGTTGTCTTTTACCTTTGGTATTTCCTTAATGCTTGCTCGAAAGCTTTACCTTTATTACCTTTTCTTAGTTTTCGTGATAGGATCGAAGTCTTTATGCCTTTCTTTCAAAATTTACATTAAAAATTTCGACAAAATTATTTCAAAGGATGTTTGGTTTGAGTTATTTCATTTATTTCTTGCGAGTCATAGCGGATATTCCAGTATTTATCTTTAGGCTTCGATTTTATCTTATAAAATCTGGATTGCACTACGGGCGCTTCGCGCCCTTGCACAATCCTCAAATGTTTGATAAGTAAAACATTAAAAAATTTGCAGACTGCGTTCCTTCGCTAGAATTTATATGGCGTTATAAGTAGAGTCTCGCAGACTCTAAATCGTAGACTAATTGCCATTTAAGCCGGAGGAGGAGGAGGAGTAGTAGTAGTCCAAGGGTGTTTTAATCGGTATTCGCTTTCCTTGCTACCGTAACAAATGAATAATAGTCGTTCGTAAAAGCAGTAATGCTAAAAATGACAACAGTTGTATAAGAAGAAGAATCTAAAGGGGTTTGGCAAGGTTATTGTCAATAATCACTGTTCTTGAAAATTTCAGGCCTTAAGTGTTTTTTGTGTTCAAGCCTACAAACCTACCAGAGAACGTGGAAAACGCAAAGCAAATAGCCTTTAGCTTCAACAGTACTTGCCATTTAAACAAAATAAAATATAACGAAAAATCACGAATTGATCCAGGTTGAGCAATTCCTCTGCTGAATCATGCTTGCGAAAAACATCCAAAACATTCCTATTATGGAGATCCCAACGTTGTGAATGATATGAGTTGTTGTGTAAATGATCTAGCTCTTATGACGAGGGAAAATTTCTGCAATCATCCCAAACATGTCGAGATTCGTAAAACAAATATTTCAGTAGAATAGAGAAAAGCATGGATTTTCTCGTTGCAGGTCAGAGAGAAAATATACTGAAAGAATACGACAAGGGTTTCATAAGGAAGGATCAGAATACAGATTTACGTCACAGTTCTTAGGAATACTAAATGTATGGGAACTATTATAATGTAACAGAATGCCTTCTTTGTTTATGTTATTTTCTTCCACTAATAATGTTTTTCAAGCACTTGTATCCTGTATGGAAATTTTATTATTTGTTTAGAATTCTCGTTGAATTTCACAAAATCTATTGAAATTCACATAATTATCTTTGTGTATTTGGTACATACTTTTTTGCGCTATAACGACACTGCGTCAAAACGGATCATGACATCAAGCTCCGGTCAGAGAATGCTACCGTTTTATTGGCCACATATATTTGATTTCATAAAGTATAACGACTTTCAAATAACTTCCCAAATCAATCTTTACGCAATCTCAAACTTAAAAATGATGAAAAATACAAAAACAGGAAAATAGGAAACAGGGTAAGAAGCTACTCACGTTGTTAACAAAAGAATACGCAACATTCTTTCTTTGTATTTTCTATAAACTGTACGTGAACACAACCTCTAACTTCCACAGCAAACTCTATCACGTCTTTAAGAAAATGTTTTAATAATGAAGAAAAAAATCCGTATTACAACAGCAAGAATAAACGTATACTTTGTACAGAGTTAAGAATATTATATTAACATTTTTAAGACAGCTTGTATCGGTTCTTTGAAAATGATATGAAAAATACTGACACAGTTAAAACATAATAACGGAACACTAAGGCGACGGGATGTATAACTTTACTTAATCAACATCTACTTACTGATAAACAAACATTACAAATGGATCGGTAATTCCGAAAATATAAAACTACAAGATAACCATGAAATGTCAGTAGGCAAAAGGATTTTTGAAAAGCTTTAGAAAAATATTTTTACTTTGGAAGGGAAAATCTTTTCTTAAAAGTTTCATTGATATTAGTTTTCTAAGGGACCGGTTATATTTTCTCACGCTTTGATTGATTTTAAAAGTTTGTTTCTTTGTAAATAAATTTTTATGCCGTACAATCTTGTTTTTGAGAAATAATTACGGTTGCCGAGAATAACTACACGTTTTTTTTATAAGCAACCAAGGTCAGGCCTTAGTAGGTAATGTTGCTTAAAAAAATAACCATTTTTTAGTAGTAATGTTGCTTAATTTGTTGCTAAGAATTAATTGAAAAATTATTAATTTCCAATCTTGTCTAAGCTTAAGTATCTAAGTACAAAGTCCAGGACATAATACTGTAACCTAGTGTAACCACTTAGTTTGGCAATTTTAAGAAATGTGCTGTAGTTATGCTAGTGCTGCATCATTTCAAAATTTCATGTTGCTAATTTATGTAAGATCCTTGTAGTACTGTTGCTTAAGTTTTTCAGAGAATTTACTAGTGTTGCTTATAAACATGTTGCTTGTAAAAAAAACGTGTAAAACATTTCTACAGAAGAACAGACGCTAAAGATTTCTCTGCTTTATATCAAAATATTTGAATCATGTCTCTAAAGATAACAACCATCAATAAGTCCCGAAGTTACTTTAACATTTGAGCGCTAGAATGGTCAAAGTGTCATTAAATATTTAGGTTCTTATTGAGCGGACTGTGATTAACTTTACTTTAGTAAAACAAGTTCTCCTTTTCAGTTGTATCAGCTTAATTTGATTGAAGTCACAGATCATTTATTTATTTTTGAATTACTTTAAAGCTGAGTTTTCCACTCACTATAAAAAGCCTCATGATTTGATTGTCATCGCTTTTTTGCGATAATATAATCACTTCTTACCATCGAATTGGGATGTTTGATTGGTCAAAAAAAAGTCGAGCCTTTTCATCACAGATCGATCAATCACGCTTTCTTTATGATTCAATTGTTTTTCAAGCACTGTGAAAGAGACTTCTTGCACGTGGTTAAAAGGTAAAAATTTGGGATGATTTTTGATTTTTCTTAATTTGATTTCGTCGTAGGTGTTCTTACAGAATGTAGTGTTCTTAAAGAAAACGTGGCCACGTTAACCACGTGTTTGCTTTTCGTTGAAAATCAACTGCCGCTTTAGCGAGTTGTCCAGTTTATAGTGTGTCCATTTTAGAGAGATTCCACTACACGAGACCTCGCTGTCGTAACAATTGAAAGATTTGGTTTACAAAAATATATATTTCATGTTATTACTGAAATCACGGGAGAAACAATCAGAAAATCTCCGGAAAGTAACAGAATGTTAAAAAATGGTGTATTTTCATGCAAGGGTACTCAGCTTTTTCAACAAAAATATTCTTCAAGAAAAATATCAACAAAAGCTATCATCTAGTTGTAAATTCTCCACGGTCAAACCGACCAAATTTATTTCTTCTGTATTGTCTACTTTATGAATGTTCGAAGATAACACAGGCACATCAGGATGATCATCCATATAAGTTAAACTAATGTCAGAATCACTTGCAGCTCTTCGTAATCTTGAAACTTTTCTGTTTAAGAGTTTAGTTTTTATCAAACTCAACTTATTAGACTCTCTTTTAAAGCTGTCCGATTTTTTGGTTTTTCCGGCCCAAGAATTTCTTTTGTCTTTATTGAAAGAAGTAGTTTTTGTTGATTTACTTTTTCGATCAAAGGTATTTTGGGAATGCCGTCGCAGTTCAACTCTACTTGTACTTGGTATCTCATTGATGTCACTCATCACAGTTTTATCCGGATTTTTCTGGAATCTATCGCTCGGGAATTTTGAAACATTTCGCCTTGGTCTTTGTCGACCCAATGACATGGTTTTGAACTGGCTTTCGTTCGATTTTACAGACAAGTTCATTTCAATGAGAAGTTTAATGGAGCTATCAGTTGCCAGATCTTTTGGAGTTTTCTTTTCATCATTGGTCTCTCTCACATCAGCACAGTTTGTTATAAGGAAACGCACTACTTGAAATTGTGAGTGCAAACATGCATAATGTAATGCAGTATTACCATGCTTCCCTTTGGTTTCTAAACGTGCGCCTTCATCGACAAGTATTCGAATAGAGTCGAGAAAACCTTTGATAGAACATTCTTGCAATAGCGTCCGACCATCAGAATTCAGTTGCTCCAAATTGAATTTCCCACGATGATAATTTAAAATCACCTTTAATTGCGTCGCGTCGTTTTGTGCTACGGCGTTCTCAATTACTTTGAAAATCCCGCGCATTGCATTGGTTTAATATCTCGTAGACTTCATGATCTTGCAACATTCTTTTTTGCCAGCTTGCCAACCGATTCCTCAATCGGTCGAAATTAACATTTTTTTTCTCCGCTTTTTCATAATTCCCCGTTGGTTTAACCACATTCTTTGAGAACCTAAATACGTTACTGCAAAGGTGTATACAAAATGGACGCTCCATCTGATGAAATATTTAAATTTTCTATTCACCGACATCACATTGAGAATGAAATTTTCAGCAATCTAACAAGCAACTTACGTGCGTTGCCATAGTTGAATTTGAAAAAATCAAAATGGAATTTAAATATTAATAGTTTGACATTTTTGGAAACAAAACGATCAGCTGCCGATCAATCTCCATAAAAAAAAGACAATATGTTTCCATAACCACTGTCACCTCGCATTTATTACCCCGCATCTAATCTTCGTTGAATGGCGGTACATATCAGACTCTGGTGACTGCTAACTTATTATTACTTGAGGGATCTTTAGAGGCTGATTATGGAGGAATTGGCGCTAAACCTGAATGAGCGCTTTAAGGACTTCTCGCTATTACATTCATTTCTTTTGTTTTAACATGATGAAAAAAATCACTCCGCTCATCTCACTTGTATAGAAGCGGAGTCTCGCCAAACCGTTTGTCTTCATGAGCAGGACAATTCCATCCATACACGTACCCAGCAGGCACCAAACGTTATACTAACGTTAGTGTTACGTTATTTTTTACGTTGTGGTAACGTTAGTGGTTGGTTAGAATGGAAGTCTTTTTTTAATTAGTATAACGTTAAATACTTACGTTAGTACAACGTTAGAAAGTTACATCAGGAAAACGTTAAATTTCGTTAATCTACGTTGTATTAACAACATCAAAATGTTATAACATTGTAATGACTTTTGAAGTCATTATAAACAAATCCCGGTGTCCATCCCAACAAAGTAAGAAAAATGAAGAAAACAGCGAATAGTCAGAGAAGTTGATATTTACCTTTAATTGACAAGAACAGTATATTTTTATGACAATATTTACGCATGCCTAATAGAAGAAAAAGAAACAAATATAAGTGAAGGTGTTAAACGAATGCTTGTGGTTACGGCAAATTGCAATAAATGAAAATCAACGGAAATTCATGCTATCCATTCTAACCAACCACTAACGTTACCACAACGTAAAAAATAACGTAACACTAACGTTAGTATAACGTAAATTAACGAAATTTAACGTTGTCCTGATGTAACTTTTTAACGTTATACTAACGTAAGTAGTTAACGTTGTAATAACGTTGATTTTACGTTGGTAACGTTTAACCTAGAATCAACGTTAGACTAACGTTAAATAAACGTTTGGTGCCTGCTGGGTAATTCCTTAGGAACACCGTGATTTTTCAGACATGTATATCGCTACTAAATATTATTGAATTTAAACATAGAGCAGTCTTTGCTTAGATTTTTATTAGTACTGATTAATGTATGATATGATGTTTCCAAGAAGAGAAATTATCAATAATAATTCGAAATTCAGGGCTCAGTCAAAACTACTGAAGTGAAGAAACTGTTGTAGGTAAAAGTTTCCTCAAAGAAAAGGAATCTCACCGCATAATCGTTTGAGAAGAAAATTTCGCGAAATGACAGTCGTCTTTGTTTTCACATAGAAAAGATAAAAGAACAATGAACAAGTATTTACTGCACACATCCGGAGTTGCACTTTGAACTATTAAAGCCTGTTCCAGACCTTACGACGATTAAAATTCAGTGTAATTGTCAGAATCGCCGAAGATGAAATATGAAAAATTACTGATTTCTTACTAATTGTGTATAGAGGTTGTAAAGAGTTTGTTACAAGATGTTTGATTTTTTATTAATCAGTTTTTATCTGATTTTATATGTTTATTTTTTAGCTGATGATGGTTACTACTAACCGAAAAATATTCTTAAAATGAAATTAATACACATTGTTGGTTCAATGCTTTGATATTTACTCACCACGATGTTTTTACCACTGAAACTTCTTACTGATTATTACTGAGATGCTTGAGAGAGTGTTCACACCTGCCGATTGCCGATTGCGACGATTCATTTATTTTTTAATCCTCGTAATCGCCTGGTCTGACCAGGCTTAACTATATATCCCTGTCTCGTTTTCATGCGTTGTAATGTTTACATGCCAATGGTTGATGATAAGTTTTGCTAATCTGGATGTAAGTGGCAATGGCATAATTTGTGATAATGAACACGTACTGGTGCAATCTCGATATATCCAGAGTTCGTAAGAGCTTCATAAGGGAATGGAGATAGAACCAGGCTTGTTACGTCTGGAGTCATGAGATCGAGATTTCCTGCAAATTTGTCGGAGAATATCTTCGCCGATTCTGATATACTCAAAAAATTCTCAAGTTTATTTTCTTGTGTAATTTGAAACAGCTTTAAAAATGACGAAAGTCAGTTTTTGAATTTTCGAAAAACCATTTTTTAAGATTTTGCAATTTAGGGGCTGTTCATATGGAGGTGAGCTGGCCCGGTTAGCCGGTCTAGCTCACTTAGCAGAGATCTCACTGTTAAAAAGAAATCTTTACAAAAATAAATTGTGTTCATATGAAAAGCGGGCTGGCTCACTTAAGTGAGATCTCATTACATTTGGCCGGGATCTCACCTAGGTGAGATGAAATTTGTTCATATGAACAGACCAGCCCGGCTTAGTGGGATAGATTTTAGACAAGTGCGCACGCGTCGAAATTCGAATTATTGTTTACGTGATTTAAAAAACATTCTCCAGCCCGGTTAAGTGGGATGAGAAAAGCCATATGAACACTGGGTGAATTTCATCTCATTCAAGTGAGCCAGCCCGGTTGACCAGGCCAGCTCACCTCCATATGAACAGCCCCTTAAAGACGTTTTTCAAAACATGATCACCATGACAACGCGACATTACAGAAAGAAGTTGTTGATATACAGGAATAACGTAGACATTAATTTATTGCTCGAACTTTGTAGTGTGACAAATAACTACAGTTGTGAAATACATTAGCAAAGAAGTTTATTGTCATTCTTTCGAAAGACCGTTTTTTGAAAAAACAAATGTTTTAACGCTGACCGTTTTTACTTTACGGGGAAAATGTTTCGTGAGGAAATAACTCGCGAAATGTTAAGGATTTATTTTCGCAAATGAGTGATTAAATCAATTTCGCGAAAAATAATCTTTCGTGTTCAACTGGAAAAGTAAATTTCGCGTGGGATAAATTTTGTGGTTTTCGGTTTTTGTGCAATTTTTTTTTCTAAACATTTTGCAATTTTGAAAAATAAAACCAAGATTTGTTTACATTAAAACATAAACTTTTCTTACTAATCAGAAAATTATTTAAGTAGAAAAAAACAGCAAGGCACTGAGTGGGAATATGATGAGCGAGTCGTCACTTGACGGACGAGGCATTTTCATCACTCTTGCGTTCATTTTAGCATCAAAATTATTTTCGTAGTCAGGTGCACACTATCAGTTAGGGACACTTTCATTTAAGGAACCCTCCCATTGAGGAGAACCAACGAATCAATGATAAACCAAAATAGATGTTTTAGAGTATTGATTATCTTGTATACTGCAACAAGAAGAAACAAGAAAAATAAAATCTTGCGCAACTCCAGTAACTTAAGTTTGCAGAAAAGTATGAAGTGCTCACTAAATTAGGTGCCTTGAAAATAACTTCTCAAATATTGGATACGCACTACAAGTTGAAGTCGGCTTTTAATAACGCGCTGCGCGGATCGTTGTTAGCGGATTTCAGAGTAAATAATAACAACCTTGTTCAGCGTGTTCTAAATCGCCAAGTGGAAAAGGGGCTTTAATAAAGTGAATTTCGTTTTAATATACGTCTAGTAAAAGCTGTTCCATTTTCAAAAATTTCTTCTCCCTTCCCTTTTCTTCATTTATAGGTTTGAAACTTGTCCCTAATGCTTACAATTTTGTTGTTATTTCCATGGAAACTTATCAACATGAGGTCTAAAAGTCATACTCTGTACTTCAGATTTCAGCATCGCCATAGAATACTCTCATGAAGAGAATATACAATACAAACAAAGGAGAAAAATTTTTTCTTTTTTCGCTGTATCAAATAAATCTTTTCTATGCATATTAGAACGTTCATACTACAAATATGTCTTGAGAAAATGGTTTCAGATTTCATGTTTTTGCTTTGTTCCTCAACTTATTTCGTGTTTGAAAATTAAACACGAAACCGTTATGCTTTCCTGATAAGATTTTTGAATAAAAAAGAATAAATTCAAAAGATTACCTAAGAGAAACAAGAAACGCCCTTAAAGACAGTGTCTAAAACTTGATAAAAAACCTTTATTACAAATATTATTTACATGTTCTTTCTATTTTTCCCAAACGAATCGCCACGACACGACACGACAACATTTCAAAGAAAAGAAAGCACATCATCTCATATTGTGGAAGCCATTACTTCTCATAAGGTTTCGGTGCAAAAAATCTTGTCCACATTGAACCTAAAAGCAAGTAAGAAATACTAATTACTTTCTGTAATTATGGACGTTGTGAGGAGAACAAAGAATTCCAAAGACATCTTTAATCATATCAAGAACTTCCGAGTTCAGATTGAGTTATATTATATCTTCGTTATTCAATTCTTTAACACTAAAGCAACGAGGTTATGCCTCCTTCTTAAAACTCCAAATTTTCAAATCTACCATTTTTAGTTACTTCAATGAAGCGCTGTATACAAAATTGTTTTTTCAAGTTATTTTACATGGTGCGCCAAACATAGACTATTATAAAGTAATGCTACTTTTACATCGTTAAGTTAAATGTGTAAAAAACTCCAAATCAGTATTTTTTGGTTTTTGTTTTTTTCGTTACTCCTGAAGCTATTATATTGGATAAGATATGAAATTAAATCTAGCCATAACAATGTTGATTACTAATTTTGTAGATAGAGGCGGAGCTAAGATTCGGCAAAGAAATGGCAGAGCTCAAAAAGAACTTTTCACTTTTGGCGTTCATAAGATCTTCTTAACCTTATTTTTTGGCTACTCTGAACTTATTCCAGTAAAGCTCTAGATTGGCTTCTGCCAATCGATGCTGTTCGTCTATGTTGTGTATAAGAAATAAAGCTTGAAATTTTTACGAAAAATAAAATTCTAAAGCACCTTTATTCTCAGTAAAATTAAAAGAAAATAATCTCATGATTACTGTCATCATCAACTCCTCTGCTAAGGTCACCCCGTACAATTATGTCACTTCGTACAATTATGTCACTCTGTACAATTATGTCACTTCGTGCAATTATGTCACTTCCGTACAATTATGTCACTTCGTACAATTAAAGTCACTTCCAACAATAAAGCCACTTAACTAAGACATCAGAGTTCAATATTGATTTCAATTTAAACTTTTCACTTTTCTTCTTTGAGAAGTTATATTTTCATACTCCTAAAACATTTTTCTTCGACGCTGAAATATGCTAGTACGGCTTGGAAACATACATAAGAGCAAAATACCAAATATACGATAATGTAATGAAAGGAGTACATGTGATTCGAAGTCAAAGCGAGTGATACGCTAGTTGCATGTGTTTGCATAGTGGTTCACTAATACTCTCTAAATTCACTATCATCAAGACAAAATGTGTGTTATGGTGAAGGCTGCCTTAAGTGTAAAAAAAACGTTGTTTACATTATTTTGTTTGTTCATTAAGTCACCACCTTCACACGTGAGATAATCATGCTTTCGTTTTCAGTTGAATAAGTTAACACCATGTTAGAAACTTGATTGAATGTATAAGAAACCAGTGAAGTCCTTAAAGTACCGTATTTACTCGGAAGTTCTCGGAAATGCTATCGGATATCGGATATGTTATATAAAACAACTTAAAAAAAATTTTTTAAAAATGACGTCATAAAACGAGAGCTTAAGAGGAATTTCTTTTTCTTGTTTTGCTTTAGACATAGAAATAAGAAATATGTGCGATGCTTTAGACGATGTTTTTTCTGCGATGTTTAACCTCTGACGAGTGATTTAGGGATATAGTCATCCGAGTAAATATTGTACCTTTGTGCAGTCAGTTAAACGTCGGTCGGTTGTGGTGCGTATAGGTTATGTCTGTACAGTGCGAGGTATGGAAGATATAAACGTCATATTTTGTTTGGAAGTAAGAAAATATGTAAAATGATTATGTACATTACAAAAATATACGTAGCTACTCCATATAAACAATTCACAAAATTCTGTCAGAAGAGGGTTTTTCCAAACTAACATCATGGAAGGTGTCACGTGTCACGTTAAAAATAAAAGTGAGATCTCTTTCACTATTACGCAACACCGCCAAAGATGGGCGAACAGGTTACACCTGTAATCTAATATAATTTATGAACGACTCAGACGCAGTTCGGATGTACATGATCCCTGTCTAGTCCAATCATTATGCAATTATTATAATCAAACACTTTCAATTAATTAAGAGCTAGCGACAGTAGTTGAGAGATATAACCTTTCCCAAATTAACGGAAAGTAACGGAAAGTTAAAACAAACATAACAGGTTAAACGCACTGAAACGTTCTAGTTTACTTTTGAACTTAATTTGAAATTAAACTAAAATAATTATTCCTGAAGATAGAATTTGGAAAAAGTTACATATTATCCCACCAACTTTAAAAAGAAGTTTTTTGCAGAAAAATTCAGTTACGGAAAGATAGGTTTACTATTTTTAAAAACTCTTTAGGTACAAATGGAATTTTAAAAAGCTTTTTTCCATTTGGCTTATGTTAAACAATCTGAAAAAGCAAATTCTGAAATAGAATTAAGTGATGATTTCAAGACATTTTACAAGTCCCATGTCGTAAAGAACGCCTTCGCCTTTTTTTCTTACGTTTTCCTTTTGTTTTCTTTGATTCTTTTTCATCCGTTTTTCCTGCAGCAGTCTCTTTTTCTTCTTTCACTGGGCTACTTTGACCATCAGGCTCGTCTTCGTCACTTTCACCTTCAGTTGCTTCTTCTGCTTCAATGATGTCTTCACCAATGTTTCCTGGTTTCCCTCCATTCAATTTTACGTCATCCTGTTCATTTTTGACTGGTGCATCTGATTCTATCTTACTATTGCGGACCGCTTCTTCAACGTGTCCGTTAATATTATCATTACCTGGAAAAGTATTATCAATTTCGTTCTCTTTATGGTATCCGTTTACAGTGGGAGATGCTTCTAAGCTCGAAGGTTTAACATTAGTATTAGCAGAAAGTTGTGCATCTTTAGTCTCACGATCATCGATTTGAAAAGATTCACTAGTGGCTATATTTGTTATTGATTCAGTTGTATTATTAGTAGCAAGGTTATCTATATCAGTCCCTTTCTGCGGTCGATCTTCTGTCTTAACAATAGCAATTTCATTTGGTTCATCATCGTAAATTGTCTCTTTCTCATTAATTACAATATCATTCAAGGATACTGGATCATTGTTTTCACAATTTTCTGAATTAGTTTCCTTATGGCCATTGATCGTAGTAATTTGACAACCTGCAACTTCTGAAGGGATGTTTACACTTTTCTCGTTACAATCCACCTTTTCCTTTATGTCATCATCTTTAGATTCGTAGGTATTTTTCTTAAGATCTTCTAAACATGCATCATCGTTCATTGTTGTTACTTCTTTTGAGGTTATGTTCATATCATCTTCATCTTTGGAATATACACCATTGCATTTAACATCTTTCACATCTGCCGTTTCAGAATCGCCATTCTCACATGTTTGTGCACCATTCATATGAACACCTTTGTCAGTTTCATCTACCGATGTATTTATCTTTTCTTCCTGATCACCATTTTTAATATTTGCAACAGTATCGTCCGTAACATCTTCAACAGTACCATTTGTTACATTTTCAGCAACACTGTTATTAACCTCAGCCCAATTTGTAATATCTTCAACAGCATTTGCAACACCTCCAACAGTACCATTCGTTTTATCTCCAACAGTATCATTTGCAGCATCTCCAACAGTACCATTCGTTTTATCTCCAACAGTATCTTTTGCAATATCTTCAACAATACCATTCGCTTTATCTCTAACAGTAGTATTTATAACGGCCTTCACTTTTTCATTTTCAGTATGTACATTCCCCGGGCTACTTTCCACATTACCATTTGAGGAAGCACATTCTTCTTGTACTTTCATATCTTTACTGATTCCATTTCCGACATGATTTGCGTCGCCATTCTTCAAATTAGCTTCCCCACTAATTCCATTGCTTTTCATGGATCCAGCAACTAAAAATAAAGTTTATGAGGATTAACACGAACACTTTTTCGAAAACCTTTTGAACTCAACAAGAACTGGTTTACTTACCCAAAAACGAAGCAAGAGCTTTAGTTTTCTTCCAGTTCAATTTCGACTGATTGGTAGCCTTTGGTGGAGATACGTTTTTGATTGGTGAATTTGCAGTTGCATTTTGTACGTTACGTTTACGCAAAGGAAATCCATTTCGAATTTCATCCATCAGGTTATCAATAATACACTCTTCCTTAGGTGGTGGTCTCCGTCCTTTCTTGACAGTCTTGTCATCAACAATCCCAAGTTTTTCTTTCCGCGCTTTTTCCTCCGCTTGTTTCTTTTCTCGTTCCAATCTTCTTTTTTCTTGCTTTTTAAACTGCTCGTTTTCCTGAAATAAATGACCAAGAAATTTAACGAAGATGCCTGCTTTTTTAAATAATCCGCCAAAAAAATAGAACGATTGATTTGAAAAAGTACCTCTGCTGCCCTTTTGAGATTGTCTGAAAATTGTTTGAATACTTTCAAGTAATCCTCAAGGACAAACTTCTTCGGATCTTCACAAAAATATTCTGCAAATTCGGCCATCAAGTCTCGAATTTCCTTTATATGAGCATCAAGGTCTTCGCAATCCTTTAGTGAAGTCTAAAATTCACACGAATTAATAAGCATTATTTTACAGAGAAACACATAGAAGGACTATTATATAGTTCATTATCGTAAACTACCTCGATGAAGCTGTTGAGCTGATTCTTAACATCATCGGGTGCACTCTCTAGCTTCTTCTGTATACCTGACACACTCGATTTAAGTTGGTTCACTTCTTTTTCCAAATTCTCAATCTTTAATCTAACAATGTAAAATTGATTAAACGAAGAACAATGTTCACGAAACAGACTGGTCAAAATATATTAGAAATGTACCTGCATGCTTCGTCCAAACATGTCATTTTCTTTGGAAATTCCAACAAATTTTCCTTCTTCGATTCAGCAATCTAAGTAAAAACAAACAATTTTTCAGTTTAAAATACTTTTCAGTAGAAAAAGCTTCCTAAATGAACATAGACAATTTGTTACCTGCACAATGAAATGTAACAAATTCATCCTTGGTTTGTTAGCTCTTGTGTCGGTGAGTTTGAGCAGAGATGTGATTTTAAATGCTTCTGCATTTCCAACGTGTGAGCCCTATCAATCACGTAAATCCATTATAGTATACTCACCCAAAAACGATTAGTATCAACAAAAGTATCCTCTCTTACGTAGTTCATAAAGTTTCCAACATTCAGGATCAAATTCAGCATTTCAGGAAGTGTTTCATTTCTCAAGATATCTGTATGTCATAAATTATGTAATAACAAACATTTTTAGACCAAAATTATGTTAACATCATTAGTTTGTGCTGTGAAGGAGAAACTAACCTTCAATAGCAGTCTTCAATACTTTAATGTTTGGCAGTAGACTTTCTTTGGATATCATGAACTCTTCTTTTAAAATCAAGCCTTTTATTCGAAACTCGTAACTGAATTTAAAGAGACAAACAGTGTCTATAAATTCCACGAAACAAATAAGGTAACACATCTTGAGATCTTTTAACACGGTTTGTTACCTTGACAAAGCCATAAGCTCCAAGAAGAACTTTTCTGCTGGTCCCAATTTGGTTTTGTCACCAGGGAACGTTTTCAACTGCTCTTTTTCCGATACATCTGGCAACAACTTCTCTAAACATTTCAGTCTATCGACTCCTAATTCGGCGCTGTTTCCTTCGGTGATCCAATCCATTATTTGTTTAGTTCCCCTAAATATATTGAATTCTATGTTCTGACTTTCAGTTTGGATATGACATTAAGGTTCTAGTAGAAATTAAATGCAATGATTCGTAGATGATGTAGATCTCTAGTACTGTTATCTTGGCTAGAATAAATTCCTACCCTTTAAACTGCCGTAGGAATATGTTAACATTCATACTTCTTTTGCCATCCAGTATTGCAATCTTAGAATCGATATTGCATAAAAATAATCAAATCAACCAAACGGGAAACTTAGAAGGTTTACAGAAAATATTTCATTACCTCTTTCGGTTCTTTTTTCTTCTCTTCTTTTTTTTCTGTTTTCTTTATAGTTTGCTGGCAAAACAGATCTTCCTCCAAGACATAATCAGGTTCAATGGCTTTCTCAGAAAGTTCAGAAACTTTTTTCCATACACTACTTGTACTCCGCTGCAAAACGTGATTAGGTATTTTACTCCACTGCAATTTTTTCATTTTTTGCTTTGGTGTAATTAAGGGCTTGGCAGGTACTGCAGGACCATCTGTAGCAGTGCGAAATCCTGGCAAACCAGGTGGTGGTGGTGGACCACCTCCAATCGGAGGAGGTGGTGGAGGTGCTCCAAATCCGGGAGGTGGAGGAGGAGGAGGAGGACCTCCATTCATTCCTGGGAGTGGTGGTGGTGGTGGTGGTCCTCCACCAATTCCTGGTGGAGGCGGTGGTGGAGGTACGCCAAACCCTGGTGGTGGAGGCGGTGCCCCACCCATTCCTGGGGGAGGAGGTGGAGGAGGAGGTGGTGCTCCTCCTATACCAGGAGGCGGAGGTGGTGGTGGTGGTGGTGGAGCGAACCCCTGTGGAGGTGGAGGTGGTGGTCCACCACCAATGGCCGGTGGAGGTGGTGGCGGCGGTGGCGGTGGAGGTGGAGGACCACAATCTATCGTTTGAGGTGTTATTGAAACAGGTGACATCCCAGGCAGGCCTACTGCACCAGCTGGTAGTTTTTTGGTGTTCGGAGTGTCTGCAGTTATTTCAGTTTGTATTCCTTTTTCTAATTTTTCTGGCCTTATCCCTTCCGTTTGTGTTAATTTACTATCAAAAAGTTCATATTTTTTGTGCATCTTCTTCAATTCATGATCAGCGCGAAGCTTCGTTGCTTTTGTTTGACATTCGTTGTTAATCAACACAGCTCTTATGACTATATCTTCAATAGTTTGCCACACCACATCTTGAAACTCGCTGTCAGAATCGATCATCAGCAAACTTTGCAATATATTGAGCAAGTTATTCGCGAACGGCTTGTTTGCTACCTACAAAATTAGAAATTAACAAAGCCTTTCTAAACTGAAAACTAAAGGGAAAAGTAGAATCAAATTTAAACGAATCAAAGGAAATGTGTTGATGTACCTGGTCGAAAACGGCTCGAAAAACTTGTGCATGGTCGTTTAGGTCTAACCCATCACCTGTGATCATCATCTCATCATCTTGTTGTTTCTGTTCATCAAACACACTGATCTGAATGCACAGCCCATCCTCGTCTTCATATCTGAAAAACATAACACATAACACTATCTCTAGAAATCTGGCTTTTTCATTTGGTATGGTGTTACCATGGTGTCAATTCTAGAGAAATATGCTGCTAGTGATGATCGCACATGTGACTTGATTTGATCACGTGTGCGCTCTCTTTCACTTTCATGGTCAAACAAACATTTTGGAAATATAGAAAAAAAATAAAATAAAAATAAAAGGAATAAAAGAAAATAAAAACAAACATGAAATCATACCGAAGTGCTGTTAAAAGATCCAGCAGTCCTAGCCCTGAAGCAACGAGATAAAAATATTAAAGTATTATTTGGATATATTGGTTCTAATCAGAGAATGTCGAATCCAAACAATCGTCGTGACGTCACTTTACGTTCAAGGAGAATTCTTACCGATGAATTCGTTCCGTATACCACGCCGTTCATTAAAATCTATCGTTGACATTAGAATCGCATTGACGAAAGCAACAATGGTTGTCTTATATGCTAACAGTTCTGCATTTTTAAATTCGTTAATAATAATACTAAATCTGTAACGTTGGCTTTTTTCATTCTAAAAAATAACAAAACAGATTCATAACACCGAATTCGTTCACATTTGCATATAATTTAAAAGCTTACAACTCCATGCGATAATCGCTCGTGGATTTCATTGAATTTTTTATTCCCATGTGTTACAGAAGAGTTATTATCACTCGGCTGAAATGACCGAAATGCGAATAAGGCCTGTTTCTTTTTAGTTTAGAATGATCATTGTAGTTCAACAAAAATTCTTTGAAACGAGAATTTTCGTTAAACATCATCGTTGATAAATTCGTTTCACCTTGAAGTATTCCAAAGAAGATAGGGCCAACTGGTAACCTCTTTGGTTGTACAGACAGATTCCTGATAACATTTCGAATACTTGCTTCTTCACCATCGTGTTACCAGTATCAAGTGCTAAAAGAAAATAACATGCAATACACAACACCAATCCTCTGAAATATCTCAGGCAACCTCCGTATGGTCAAGGTACATTTCACGGTCTGACTACTGTATGAATATAACACAGGGTGAAGCCCAACCTAAGGTGTTTGTTTCTGTCCATAATAAAAACCATGCTGGTGGAATAGTATTGATACAAACGAGACTTGATATTAGTTTTGTATTGAAAATATGTTATTTCAGTAACGCTGGACTGCGGTTTGAGCAAGGAATTAAAACGACGTTTAAATGTTTCAAATCGGGAAAAAAATTATGTAGAAAAGATAAGAGATAAGAAAAGATAAGAGGTAAGAATAGATAAGCAAATACATATAAGAAAGTATTCACTGAAGTTAATCATTCAATATTGCGTAAGGAAACCACATGAACGTTTTTGAGATTTCTGAAAGTTGAAGAAGCGTGACCAACAAAGTAAATTCCTTAAACGTTCAATTACCATGAACCATGTGAAATATTAGACTGTTGTCTTCATCGATCAAGTACGTGATTCCAGCGGTGCTATTAAGGATGGTTTTTATCCCCGTAATAATCTGAAGCTGTATCACTGCGTCAGCAAATTTGGAATTCCTTTTCAATCCCATAAATCCAAGCGTTTCAAACATTAATTTCAAACCATTGCATTCTAGAAACTGTTCCAGCCAATCGGCATCACATTCTTCAAGCCATTTATTCAATGTTGCATAGGTTTGTGATGATGGTTTTGAAAGAAGCTTCTCGCAATATTCAACATCAGGTTTACTATTTTGCAAATCATTTATTGTCACATCTTTTGAAGTTGACGAGTTTAGTTTACTAGAGACTCGTTTCCAACGATCCTTCATCGTCTTAAAATTATTTTTCTTGATAATAATTAGCGTGCTCTGTTCAAACAGTTCCTTTCTGCTTTTGAAAGTTCAACTTTCTTGATCTTTATGCTGTTACCTTGAGAATGATGCGACAAGATTGTTTTTAAAACACATATGATGCATGACTTGCGCACACTCACACAAACATTTCTAGCTACAGATGGTTTGTTTACATAAAAGAAAACCAACAATAGTAAAATAACAACAAATTAAAAGCACTCGTGTTAAATAAATAAATCAATTCAATTAATTTAATCTTTTTCCTTCGTTACATTTTATATTTATTTATATCATATTTATTTTCATTTTTATTTTCATTAATCATCTGCTTTGCTTACGTATATGTCAAATACCAATGCGAGTGTAAATAAACTTAAACACAACACGAGTTCAAAATTGTTCATTTGTTTTTCTTGTTATTTATTTTTAATAAACAAGCAGCGCTCAGGGTACTTGATGTATGCTAATCTTTATAAAGGCGTTTTAGTCAAACTCAGTGGGCGCTTATTTGGCTATTCACCGCAGCCACAAAAATAACATTATATCCGAACTACACCCCTGCCTTTCCCCTCTATCCGCCCCTAATCCGGAAACTTCATAAATTACTAAATCGTTAATATGACACTATATGATGGTATGATATTGTAGTGTTGCTAACATTGAGGTTAGAAACACGAAGTGACTTTTGATCTATGGACTTCCTCCAACCTCGCAAATGTAGATAAATTGCCAAATAAAATTGTATGCCAACATCAAAAATAAAATGCCAACATCAAATCAAAATCAAAGTTTCGAAATAAAATGAGGCAATATGCAATGCCGACAAATTCAAAAATATGGAATTTAAAAGAAAATTTCATAGACCAGTTTTTCATTAATTTATGTAGTACAGTTACATAGCTTTTTGAGAAAATTTTATATAAAAAAAAAAACGTATACTGTAATTTCTGAAATTGTAATTTACATTGATATTTAGTTTTAATATTTATTTATAATAAATTTTCCACTTGTTTCTTCTTGTTTTCGAAGTAATGATGAATATATTTTCAGATAATAATACAACTCCTCCATTAAATTTGCATCGTCTTCTCGCGTCACACATTCACAATGTTTTGGTTTTTTAAGAGGTGATTTAATTTGAACATTATTACTCAAAATTAACTTATCTTGATAATAGCAACTCCGTAGCATAATGGACACTATTGAGAACTCATTTTAAACTCATTTTGGCAACATTACTTTGAAACACTACAGGTTTTTCTAAGATGTGACCACTATTGGTGTGCAAAAGACATTTTTGTCAATTAAAACAAAGATATGAGAATTTCGTCTGCTACAGTACCATCGTCACGTTTTGTTGAATAAACACGATAAAGTAGGCAAAGTTTACTGATACTTTGCAACTTCACAAATGGTATAACAATAAAGACACTCAGCGATTCTCTTGAATCCATATATCCGTCAGGACATTCAAGTCACCGTAGGATAGTTGTTGTTTTTTATGTTTTACCATTTAAAACAGATCTTCTTAAAAATCAACTAAGCTTTCTTCTATCTAAAGCTTTACTGAATGAAACTGACAGAAAACAAAACTAGCTTTTATTTTGTGTAAACCATTCAGGATGCGATCGGAAGGATGACGTTAGTCATTATTGACAGACGTTGTATTCTTCGACGTATATTTATAGATGACGTTATAATTAAGGCACGTGCCAGAAAAGTATTGTTCTCCCTAATCGATAGCAACCTCGTTTCCATTCTTCATTACAAGAAAGCTTCAAACTAAGTACTAGGAACGAAACGTCTTGATTTTCAAATTTTTACCATCTATTATGCAGATCGATTAATTCTTTTGAATGGATCGACTTGTTGCCTTGACTTGGAATTACCTGCCTCACAAATTGCAATGGACATTACATCACATCTACGTTAACATGCTATTTTTAAAGGCAGAAAAAGTATTGATTTCATAACTAACGTTACACTTTCACACATTTGTCAGCACTTCTCTGAAAATTCAAATCACACAATTACTTAAAGGAAGAAAATAAATTCAGTGCATAGACAGGAATGTGTGTTCGACCACCGGCTTTTATTTACCTATACCATTATGGATGAAATGAGAGATAACACTATAGAACAGACCCTAGTGAATATCTCCCCAACACTGGAACACATCTACAGCTTTAAGAGAACGGAAGCTTGAATCAATAATCAATCAATCAATCAATTAAAGTAATAAATACTCAAATAAGTAAACAGCATCACTACGCGGAAATTGATATATTCATGTTTCATGTTTCAAAGTGGAAGTACTTGTTTTCGGTGTTGATAAGATTTTTAACAAGAAATATTTTGACTTCATTTTTGAGTATCTATCTTTCACTTTGTTCAGCCTTGTCAGAAAGAACAATACTCCTGGATTCGAGATATTATATATTATGATATTAGCATTATTTTGTGAGAAAGTAGGAGAGTCAATCATAACAACCAAACGAACTCTCCGTCGTAGTAGAGACGTGATTAAAAAGATTACAATTCACAGACGTGTTTTTGAAGAAATTAATGACTTGATAAAAAAAATGTCTGAACAATTATTGAAAACTTTTTAATCTTCTTAATACTGATTACAATCATTTCTTACTCCTCCCTCATTATGCTAGGATTAGTTGCCCTTGGTAATTTTTCACTTCGAAACAGATATCAAAAAAACAACAACAAAATATAACATACTTAGTATCATGGATAGTATTACTTCAGTATCTTCTCCAACTAAATGTTCGATGCCAACTTGGCTATTGAGAATTAACTTAATACTGCGTACGATCTCAAGTTCGACAACTGCATCTGAGAAATTTGAATGGTTTTTTAAACCCATAAAAGCAAGGGTAGAAAACATCGTTTGTAAAGCATTGCATTCCAAAAACTTCACTAACCACTCCGAAGTACATGTCTTTAGATGGTTGTTCAAAGAAGCATAATTCTGTGACGAAGGTTTTGTCAATATTTGTTGACAATATTCAGCATCAAGTGCATGATTTTCAAAATCTGGTTTTTCTTCTATGTGTTGTGATCGACGGTTTAAATTACTAAGTCTTTTCCACATTTTTTTTTTTATGGTCTACTTTTCACAGTCTCAACGAAAGCTGGTACAAATACAATATAAATTATAAAATCTCTTGAAAATCATTCAATTTCTTATAGTAAGATTAGGTGAAGTAAATCATTCATAATTGAACATCTGAACTGCTGTAATTAAGAAGGTACGGAGAAAAACAATAACACCAAAAGTATGAAATAGCTTCAATTCAAAAAACTCGAAAATCAACTTCAACCAAAAGTTTAAGCGGAACTCCACATATGACGATAACTTGATGTCAATGTTATGAAGGATTAGAAAAGCTATTATGGACATGCTGGTTGCGATTAGAACGAACTATAGTTTTCATTTACAAAGATAGTAAAAAAAACAATAAAAAAAAATCAAAATTTATCAGACTATTTATTATAAGACTGCCAATTGACTTTCTGTTTTCACACCATACTTGTTTAAAAACGTCAATGTTTTATCGTTATGATTATGAATCTAGATAAAAATAAAAAACAATCGAAATGTTTTAAAGTGTTTGTCAACAACTGGGCATTTGTTTGATGTGAAATTGCTTTTTTAAGCTAATGAGAAACTGCCAGAAGAAAGGCGTCATCGGTGGTTATCTTAAGAAAAAAAGGACATAAACATTCATCAGGGATATCTTTCTCTGCATTCATAACATTCTCTCATGATTTTGTTAATAAGCAATTTGATTAAATTAGTCAACTAATAGTATTCGTGCACAGTAAATTGAAGTGAAGTTCAAGACATCATTTTCAGTTCGGAAACAAAGGATGAGTATCCTAACATTCGGTTTGCACATTTTTCTGTTTTTTCAACAGTATCAAGTTGGTTTTGTAACGTGGTTTTGTTATAGTGGTGAGCCTCAAACAGCGACAGAAACCACATTAATTTTGCTTGAGAAACTGAAAATATCACAGAATATCAAAGAATAGAGACAAAAAAACATTCGCGATTTTTTTTTGATCTCATGCAAAATGGATGAAAATATCCTCATTCAGCTTTAAAACAAAAAAAGACATGGTGCATTTCCTTCCACCAATTAACGAATTTACTTTTAAATCTCGTTACCACTAGGATTTTAATTCTTTTGTGAATAAAAACTATGGCGATGTGATGAGGAGGTTTGCAACCAAAACGTAAGATATACAAATGCAGTATTATCTCGTAAAAATGGTTGCATCTGCTTTTTAGGTATGAAGGTCATTGTTCAAAATAACATTTATAGTAGATTACCTTTGATTCCTGAATTATATTTGTTTTGTGAAGAGTGGCAATCGACACACAAAACATGGTTCTGTTAAGTTTTCAACATGATATTTTTGAACGATGTTGTTAATCACAACACATCGGAAGTGCTAACAAAAACATTTTGTGTATCGAGGGAAATTGATAGCATTTTAAGTTCCAACGGAAATTGCTTACAACAGCCAGCAAAAACATTTTCAAAATCGATTATATGATGCAAGGTCACCTAATGCTTTTCTGGGCAGTAGGAAACATTAACTCATTAGTTTAATTGTTAACAAAACAGAAAATAACAATGCAATGCAAAAGTTCTCTTAATGTCTAACATCTTCACAAATCTTCACAAAAAATCTTCACTGTTCCAAATTTTACATTACAACCATATAAGCCATGACACCATCATACGTTATTATTCCTTATCTACAACCATAACAAAATCCAACACACGTTCTCATGAAGTTCACCATACACGTCACTGTTTGTTCGACACAAATATTCGTGTTCATCTCAGAATATTTTCCACTCGACAAAAATAAACACACATGTAGAAAAGCCTGTTGAATGCAAATGTACTGTCGCGAAGTAGAAAAATAGTATTTAACCACTTCATAATCATATCAATAACCGGTTGTTAGACTTTTCTTCTCATAAACATCACGATTACCTCAAAATTTCCCACAATCTAACATTGACAAATTCTCATTGCAAACAACCTCTAATCTAGCTAAACCCATATACAGGACACAGGTAGCAAACCTCAATTTATCATACTGATGAGAAAAGGAATAAGCTTTTACGAGAGTTGTAATAAGTTTGATGTGGTGACGTCATGATTTCAGTGAAGTAAATAACAAATTTTTGTGGAGAGTCGCATGAGATTATTTGACCGACAGAAACAGTTGTAGTAAATATTGAAACGTAAAAGTAGCACAAATTCTATTAACTCCCCAAAGCAAATTTTCCTATTAACCCAAGTGTTGGTTTGGCTGTACAACCACTAATGTGACAACCAACACTTGGGTTAAACCTGGAAATTTTAGTAATTCGTCGGCATCTTTCATTTTTATGACATGCGCGATGGTATTATGCGGCAATCATGTTTGTACATTCATTATATTTAACTTTTCACTTTGTGACATATGATGTCTATTGTGGCATATACATAGGCAGCACACCCTTTCATGTTTTTGATAAAATATGAAATTAAGGAATCCTCATGTATGGGTCCTAGATAACAAAACCTTATTATTAGAAAAACACTCGAAAGAACTTAATCACACAAACATGTTTGATCTCAATACTCAGAAATCCCAACTATCACTAAATACTTCTTTGAGCAGATTAAGCGATCCACAAATTTTTAAACTATGCTCATAAACTGATATCTGACGTACATAAAAAATAATATCAAATTCGAAATCAGCACAATCAAACTAAGTACAAATTATTACGGATGGATATTGGTCCACATTTCATTTTCTTTTCTTAGGCATTTTCTTTTCTTAGCCTCTATAAAGGTGTGGCTACGATCTCCACCACCCTGTATCTCTACCATCGCAATTTTAATTAAAGATACCGATGAATTTTTTAACATTGAATTTCAAATAAAACAGGCAACAAAAGAAACGAAACTAACTATTATGAATGAATGAATGAATGAATGAATGAATGAATGAATGATTAGGAGAATTTTAATAATCAAGTTATTCTTGATCTACGCACGCAAATAGACATAACAACATAACTGAAGTGCATAGTTGGCGAGATATCACAGTATGTAGCATATTACGTTTGATCACTAAATCAGCTGGTGTTAATCAATACGTCAATTATATCCTTAGCAGCATCACTGAAGGTTTGACACAAAGAAAAAAATTGTTGGAGAACTAAAAGCTATAATACCTAATGCCATTTCAAAAGTGAGATTTTGATCGCCATCTATCAAATATTTCATTCCAACTTCAGTATTTAAGATTGCCTTGACACTTCTCACAATTTCAAGCTGTAGAACAGCATCGCTGAGGCCTTTGATGTCTTTACTGCTCAGTAAATTCAACGTTGTAAAAATGATTTGCAAACCATTGATATCCAAGAACTCCTGTAACCATCCGTCTGGACATTTTTGCAACCATATATTCAAAGCAGAGTAATTTTTTGACGAAGGTTTCATCAGAAGCCGCTCACATTCGGCAAGATTAAGCAGACTGATATCTACTGCCTTATCACTTTTATTGGCAGATATGAAGCTTTCTGACAAGCGTTTCCAATTTGTGCTTCTCTTCTCCGGGACAATGAATCGAGGTTCATGCCTCTGGTTAGCAGACGTACTACGGTCAGTATTGATTACAGTGGGTGGACAGATATTGGTTTTACAGCTTTTATTTGTGCTTCGTTGCGCTACTCTATCGCTTTTTTCACATTTCAATTCGTCGAGAACGTCTGTTGACTCATCTTTATTATTGCCAGAATTCAAAAGCTCGACTTTCTCTTCATCAATATTATTTGAGCTCTGAAAAAACGCTGAGGTAGCAGCTGGTTTGGATTTATTATTGCTTTTTGTCTTCTCTCCATCATCCTCGACTTTATTTTCTTCTTTTACCACTAAAACCTGACCTTCTTCATTGTCTGATTGACTGAGCCTATTCCCTTTGATTTGTTTTCTTCTTGTAAACGAGCGTAAAGATGGCAAACACGAAAGTTTATTACAAACCATATCTGTTCCACGAGCTAGCTCATAGATGAAAAAAAACCTATTTCCTGAAGTGTTTAAATTATGAAAAACACAAACTTCACATCCATTTCATTGACTGCTAAATTTTTAATGTATATTCAAAAGAAATTTGCACTCTATAAATGTTCAGTTATCTGGATTAAAAAGTTATTTCCCTTATCGTTATAATTAATTAGTTGCTTTAACTAAAACGATTTGGGGTTTTTGTTATGTTCCATTTCGGAACTCCTCCGTTGTTAATTATCATAAACAAACAGGAGTAGCAGAACTATAAAGAACTTTATAAACTTGCTGGAGGAGAGAGGAGAGTTGTTAGGAAGACTTGATGAGTCCTGAGAAATCCCGTCAAATAGAAACACTTCAGCTGGATTAATAAAGCGAATTTTTTGTTAAATTAATGATTTAAGACTCTATTTTCACTATGTAGTTTTTCAAGTATTAAATAAACACACACAACTCATCTCGAACACATTCAGCCATTCAAAAAAATCATAATCAAATACACATAAATGATAAACGAGATGTTTCGTTCTCATCATAGATCACTTTCTAAGTGACACGTTGCTTATAAATGCACGTGTTCTTTTCTCGATAGTTTCTTAATATTTTAACATGAAACATTAATGATCGAGTCAAAGACTACTTGTGCACTCATCTTGAAATGCTCATTTTACACTTTAAAATACCTTATCGGTTAAAATTTCGTCGGTGAAAAGTGACAAATTTGAAAAAACATTCGTCACTTTTCACCGGCGAAATTTTATAACCGACGAAATGTTTTGACCGACGAAGTTTTATAACGAAAAATTGTTGTTTGAAGTCGACAGACCCTTTTAAAGTCATATTTGAAGCTATAAAAAGGCGGTATTAGGAGGAAAGATAAGAAAAATGACGAGAGTGATTTTGAAATTGACCTTGAAATAGAAAGTACTATTAGGAAGAGGAAGAAGAAAGCGAAGAATGTCTTGAAAATGAAGAAAAAAACACTTGTATTACTATTGATCAGTATTTGTTTTGTCAAATATAATTAAAAAAACTAAAAAGCTGTTTTCTTCTCAAAGAGGGTTAAAACTTTTCGTCGGTTAAAACTGACGAAATTTCAGAAAAAATTCGTCACTTTTCACCGGCGAAATTTTATAACCGACGAAATGTTTTGACCGACGAAATTTTAAGCGATAAGGTATTTTCTGTTGATTTAGTTCTCTGAGGGGTCATTTTAAGATGTTTTAATAGTATACAATGTGTATCAGTGTGTATCAGTATCATCAAATTTTGATTTTACAGGTGTCCAACACACTGGTCATCAAAAATACCAAAATTCTACAAACATAATTGCATCAATGGTGACCTCAACCGGTCTTACCGAATACACACAAATTTTGAATGTGATTAATTTTTTATTTGTTGCTGTAATAAACTTGATTTTTATATCAATCGATAGGATATTTTGTAAATTTTTCAAAGTTTGAAGTCTCGAAATGTGGAAAAAATTAGGGAAGAAGAAAAATCAATTTTTATCAACGATTCGCACTAGTAACTTTACTTTATAAAAGTCCAAAGAGCTTTCTATGAAAAATATTTTAAAAGTATTTATATTTATTAATAGTTCATCCCTCCGACTTGCTAGGTGATTGCTTTGTGCTCTATGATTTCCTCGATTTGCGAATGACACGTGTTTTGTGTTTATTTGTTTCAAAAGAAGAGGAATCTGTATGAAGCAAGATGGACTACTCTTTTTAAGACCCCGCACACACTTAATCCATTCTATGATACTTAATTGTTATGATCCAATTTACAGACGATATGAAATTCAATTTCGTGATACAGCAAAACATTCTAAAAATGTGAAGGAATAAAACCTCATGAGCATGATTACATTGTGCTCCTAAGATTTTGTTACCATGTCAACTATTTAACTTATAGTTACTATAGTTACTATGTAACCATGTCAACTATTCTCGGTCATACTTGTTGGGTTAACGCATAGTAAACGTGAAAGCAAACTAACTTTTAAATAGTGATGGTGAATAAATTTAAATGGTGGATGGGGAATTCGTTTCATCGTTTGAAAACTGTCGCTTGTATGATGATTATGATGTTTAAAGAAACCGAAAATAAAAACCATGCTGAGGCCTATTTAGGGATTACTAACATCAAAGGACAGCATGCGAGGTGGAGCTGCAGATACGTTTAATACGTTAAATACACATTCTTGTCTCTTTAAATTCAAACATTTGATTGCACAGAGTATTCATCAAGTTCTGGTGCAATATCGCTAATTCATTCCAAAAATTCATTTCAAATCAATTGTAGTTTCATTCATTCATTCATCCAATCATTCTTATGGATTGGAAAAAAATACAGCTAAGAATGATATCTATTACTCTGACTGTAATAAAACAACGCGAAAGAACGCATAGATACATTCGTTGTAGAGATATGGAATAGAAAATACTTATAATGGCATTATTTTCTAGCGACATTATTTTCTATTATTACAGATATCATGGTTTGACATCTATCATTGCTAACAAGATGATGTGTTTTGTCAAATGGGAACAATCAGAAAATTGGAATTCCCTTCACTCTTTAAATAACACTGGTGTGACGTAATGTCGTCATGGTGATCACTATCGTCACTGTGGATTATTTTCTTCATGTGATACTCCCCATTTCACGATCAAGGAATTTCAATTTATTCATTTTAAGAATTTCTTTCAGGTGAACCTGCAGTGGGTTAACTCAACCAACTGGATTTAGTCAATACGTTCTAGACAACTGGTATGCTTAAATGGCGCTATCTTTGTATTTCCAATATGAAAAAATTATGTCGAGTATTATGATATGAGAAGAGGTTAGAAAAACTTTTGCTTACCTGAACTGATACTATGCGGTATTTCATCATGTTCAATTACATAACATAATCCGATATTTGACTTCATGACAGCTTTCAAGCATGCAACACATTCCAGGAAAGACACAGCGTCATTCAAATGTGTCATGCCTCTCATGTATCTTGATAATGTGAATGTGTCCAAACAATTGAGTACAGTTTCAAGGCCATTCTGATCGAGAAACCGTTGCATCCATTGTTCTGTAGCATGCTCAAGTTTAATGCGTAAACCAGAGATATTTTGTAAAGATGGGTACCGCCCAAAAAGTTCAATCCACATGCTGATTTCATCATCACCAAATACGCCTTTAAGTAATTGCGCCTTACGCACAGTTGGACTGTTTGTTGACGTCGATGTTGATTGGTTGATTTCGTTACCTTCTTCATCTGCGTTGATATTCGAACGTTTCTCATTTTCAATTTCATCATGAACTTTACCTATAAACTTTTTAAATCTTTCCATCGTGTCTGTTTATGTCATCATTTTATAAAAATCTCAACTCAAATCTACTTTATCTTTTTAAATCAATAAAATATTTGTATGTTATGAGAAGAATTCGTTTTTGTTTAGATAAGTTATTAACAAGATTTTGCTCAAATTTAAAAAATAGTTATTGACGATTGACAGCCTTCGTGAAATGCCAACACCCGTACGAATAGCAGCAACTAAAGATCAGGAACAAAACCCCTTTTTCTTATAGTAAATTACGTAAATTCTAGTAAATAACTAGAATTTCTTTATCATAATATAGTGTTGAGCCGTCTTATGATTTGATGATGAATGGTGAACAATAACTTGTCAAGTTAATGTGAATTTCAGGCCTAAGTGTGATCTCCATGCATTCATTAAGCAATACTAGATACCACTTAAACAGTGAACATAGTGAAAGAGATTGATTCAAAAGTAGCCATTGTTGTTTACATAATTCACAAACATGTGCTTTTTGGGATTTTTGTAAGCCCTTCCTCAACAGTAGTAAGAAAAGGATGATTGCACTTGTGAAATTTTAAAATGTTCATAATATTTCATTTTATGAACAAAATTGTCTATATTTAACAATAACTAATCTTTTTTAAACATTCCCTCAATCGAATTAACATCATTTTTACTTTGACGAGAGTGTCATCTTTATGTAATTAACAAATCCTTTTTGTATTTATTTACCGATAAGCCTTTTGGTGTAGTGACTGCTTCTTGTTTGGGAGTTAATGAGTTCAATCCCCGTTGTGTCTGGCTGAGTGGTTCCTGTCATTACAGCTTCCTTAGCCCAAAAGGGGGCTTTAAATGTTCTAGGACCTCATTCACAGGAGCCCCGTTGATAACAGTACCCTAAGGAACTGAAGGGGCTATCCTGGGTAAATAATCGTAAAAATAAAAAAAATGAATTTAAAAAAAAATTTCTAATAAACAGCGCGGTGTTAGCTACAATTTTTTACTTTTCTAATGGAATCCTGCTGATAAACACCCTACTACTTTAAGGGCAGAAACGCGATTTTCGCGATCTTTGTCTTTTTTTCGCGAAAGTTTCTGCCAGGTAAGAAAGTAAAATCGAAATTCGCGAAAGTTTTTTTCGCGAAAAGTCAAATTTTTCTAAAAATCACGAAAGTTTTTTCAACAACAAAAAATTCTCAAATAACAAGGAATCCAAGAACGGAGTGGTTTTATTTAATTTTTAGGGATGTCCTGAGATACAAACGCTCTAAAATCAACTAAGACGATCTTTACTTTATTTCCATTTACATTTCGATAGTTTTTTTGCAAGAAAGTTTTAAGAATTTCAAGAATTTTCAAAATAATACAAAAAAACATTTCTTCATTCATTGTCATTCGCGAAAGTTTTTTTCCCCCCGAAAGTAATGTTTTTGGAGGATTCGCGAAAGTTTTATCAGTAAAATTTATTCTAAAATTGTTATTCGCGAAAGTTAAATTCGTGAAATTTCGCGATTTTCCATCCTCGCGAAGCTTTCTGCCCGCTAAACTTTCTGCCCTTAAAGTATAAGTCCAAAAATAAACAAATAATAGGTGTCAAAACGATGTCATCATCACATCACATCGATGGCTTGATGTGACTTTGGTTTCTCTGATTGCCAGATACTTAGGTTTTCTCACTTTTCGCCGCACCATTTGAAATGAGTAAAGAGTTCATTCGAAACCGTAGACCAGCATAAAATAGACTTTTCCCAATATGAAATAGAAATGATTTGAATATTAAAAGTATAATAAAGATCTGTAGCAAAGTAGTAGAAACATTGATAGATACTCGTTATCTCAATCTTTTCGAGTAGTTTCGCTGTAGTAGATACTATTGTTACGGTTACAACTGTTGATTTTTTGTAAAACAATTGCAGTAGATTCCAGTAGAAATTGAGAACAAAATTCAAGGGAATGTTCTGACGTGAAAAACGCTTCTTGGAATTGAACTATTGCTGAAGTTGAATGACACGACAATTTGATTACTTTTGTCATATTTGGAATAAAATAATGCATTTACATTCTGTTCTTCTTATAATGGACGTCATCATAATAAACGTCTTCTTCTTCAAAATTATTACCTCAACTACAAATACAAACATTACAAGAATACTCTACAAAAATCTTTTGCAAAATCCAAAAAGACATAATGAAAATGATGTTACAAATTCAGGTCTTCACTGTACATACGCAATGTTAGACGAGAGACGATCGACTTCTGTTAACGACTTTACATATGCTAGCTATCATGCGTTACTTCCACAAATGTGTGCTTGTTTCAGACTTTTTCCAGCGTTTTCGATGGTACAGCAGAAACTTCTTCTCCTTCCATAAAATCATCCTAAACAACATCATGCTGATTGTGAAGGAAAATAGAACGATTTGAAATTTACCACAACATCTGCATCGACGTCATTGGGAAATGATGAATTTAAGAAAGAAAAGGAGTTTCTATAGCAACAGCAACATAATGACGTCATCGGCCTGATGAATTCTATTGTGGATAGTTCATATTTCTGAAGTTGATTACTTTAAAGGAAGAAACTTTCGCGGAAGAGTAAAATCCCGCGTAAAATGCTGAATGTCTTCATTCGCGAAAGTTAATTCCCGCGAAATATGAGGTTTTGAGCCATTCGCGAAAGTTAATTCCCGCGAAAAATGTTATTTCTTTCATCGAAATTTTCAAAACAAATCGTCACACTACAAAAATATGACATGATATAGTGGAAAAGTCATACTTAAAGTGATGGACATCTTCACATTTAGAAAAGAAGATTTCTCAAAATCTTTCACTTCAATAAAAACAGCGACTCTGTAAATAAAAACAATTCTTACCAAGTCATATATAACCTTGATAATTAATGAACAGCTCGGACATGTTGCAACATCTTCGCCGTCAGCCAACATTTCACGAGTAATCTCGAAACGGTCACCGCATGGACAGGGATAATAGTAAATCTCTTCCTCTTCATCATACTCAAAATCCTCGATTTCAACTTCGTCGTGAAATACTGCCATGCTGGTAACAGGTGAACGACATCCGCAAATTCTCTCAACCAACAAAAGTTTCTAGTTTCTGTATGGCCTGAAGATATAAATACAAAACTTCAAATTGTTACAAAATGCGGAAAGATCAACAAGGAATACAAAATCAATATTTTACAATTTAAAAAAGTTGAAACTCGCTCCTAAGTGGTGTTACAACATGTAACAGTTTTAAAATGCAATCTATCCAAGTATTATAGGATATGAAGGAACCAAACGAACACAGTGAGCTAATAGATGGATGAGGAATTTTTACATTGAAGAGTGGAAGACAGCCTGATCTCATTAGTTGAAAGTATATCTTATCGAAATTTGGATTATATCAATATATATATTAAGACGTTTTAAAATCAACTTTCAATTAAAAAATATTTTAAAAGAAAAAAATTAGTGAACTGAAAAAGAAAACTCGAAGCAAGAAATGATTTCTAACTTTTCACGCGACTTTACAAGCAGAGCAAACTGCAGGCATTACGATTTTTTCTTAGATGTTCTTGTATGTACTTGTATTTTTCGTAAACTTCAATAGAATACTATATCAATTAGAATCCTTTACATTTGGCTCACAGAAATGAAAAGAACATATCAAGTCAGATTTCAAATAATTCAACCTACTAAGATCACCTTGGCAAGAGATAGTGTCTACCAAATGAGGTTGATGGCCAGACTGCTATGACTTAATAATCCACGCAGCAAAAAGAAATCCATTACCTGCCCACTTTTGTTTGGAATCTGACTGGAAAATTCGTATTAAAAAATATTAAGAAAAATCAAATGTAATAAAAAGGAATTAAAATTCACATATTTACAAAATATAAAACCAAAAAATATTAAAATTAGTTTGCTTGAAATAAATGTTCAATTTCTCCTGAAGGTCCAAAGTGATATCAAGAAGAAGAAAGGCAGAATTCTGAGTTGTTATTATGGAAAAGGATTTTTCGCGTTGCAGAAACCAGTCGACAAGCAAGAAAAATCGCCAGTACAATCAGAATTTTTTTTAAAAAAGGAGTTAAAAAAAAACAACATACTATTTTGTGATTCAATGAACTGAAGATTGAAATATCTAATTCCATAGCTTCTAATCAAGAGATTGTGAAGATGCTGACGAAAGTGTTAGTCGTACAAGAAAGCAAGAAAGATTGTTGAAAATTCCATTCTCTTGCTAAATTATGAAAGATCTGTACAAACACAATACAAACCTTATAAAAATAATATAAAACTGTAAAAAACAAATCTTTTTTTATAAAATAGACTCTTCTTCTCTAAAACAGTAAATATCAATGAGAAACATCTCTCTGTTAGTTCATTAGAACTAAATTCTATTTAAACGAAAAATTAAGAACATAATTAAAAATAAATAAATTTAACGAGCATTTTTCATCTTAGCTTTTTAACGGCTTCTGACTTGACTGCATCAACGAGAATGTAGTGAGTTCCATTTCTAGTCTCGCCAACTTCCGAGTTCTCTTCGAACACAGAATCTACATCACCAGCGTGAACTTCCACATAGGTTATACTTTCGCTTGCGCTATGTCGAGCCTAAACAATTGAACATCACTAAATTGAATCTAAAAATTACTTTTATTTATTCAAAATTCACAGTTAGAGGTGTTCATGGTATCTCTTGACGGTTTACGGTTAGCTACAGGTGTTCATGGTATCTCTTGACGGTTTACGGTTAGTTAGAGGTGTTCATGGTATCTCTTGACGGTTTACGGTTAGTTAAAGATGTTCATGGTATCTCTTGACGGTTTACGGTTAGCTACAGGTGTTCATGGTATCTCTTGACGGTTTACGGTTAGTTAGAAGTGTTCATGGTATCTCTTGACGGTTTACGGTTAGTTAAAGATGTTCATGGTATCTCTTGACGGTTTACGGTTAGTTAGAGATGTTCATGGTATCTATTGACGGTTTACAGTTAGTTAGAGATGTTCATGGTATCTCTTGACAGTTTACGGTTAGTTAGAGATGTTCAGGGTATCTGTTGGCGGTTAACGGTCAGTTAGAGATGTTCAGGGTATCTGTTGACGATTTACGGTCAGTTTTATGTTCAGGGTGTTGAAGGTTTACGGTTTGTTACAAATCCTAGTTAGCTACAATACATTATATTGGATACAAGTTTCATGTCAAAGAAAAATATCAAATTTTCTTGTACATCGTTTCTTTATAGCTTATAGCACTTCAAACAATCATTAATCAAAAAATCTTTGATGAAGTCATTATTACAGGTTACTCGATAGGTAATGGATTTTGTGTAACAAACAATGGAAATGTGACAAATGGTGCAAGGACAATAATACCTGTACGTTCTCATACAACATTGTATATTCATCACTGTCTACGTTAGTCGGTTCTGCAGGTAACGCTTCACTCTTATAATCAATAGTATTAACATGTATATTATTATGTCCAGCATGACAAGCATTGCTGCTTGAAACTGCGTGGTTCTTCAGATTAACATTGTCATAATTATCGAAAGAATTGTCACGGAAGCCATTGCGTGTTGGTGATCGCATGCTAGGATAGCTTCTATCTACAAGATTATCATAAGCACTGTTTGCATCATCTTCAAACCCTCTCATTAGTACATCAGTATTAGAGTAGGAACCTCCATCAACTTGGTCAAACTCATCGGTGTTGAGATGCACAGAGTTGTTGTTAAGTGAGTTTTGCAAGTTATGTTGAACATAGTCAGTTTCATTACTCATACGATGGATGTTACTGGAATCAAAAGAAGTCGATTTTTGAGTTAAGCGTTTTCTAGGATTTTCTATTACATACGACTGCTGTTTCTTCGGCTTTTTGGTTCTATCAATAACTGGAGATTGTTGTGGTGGCTTCTTGCCTCTACATACAACAGGTGCTGTGAAAACAACAACAACAAATCAATCAAGTAAATTCAGGAGAAATACACAGCAGTAGCCTGACAAATACAACATAGATTATAATATATATATATATACCTTTCTCAGCAGGCTTGAATGGTTTCACTTCTTGAACAATCTTATTTTTAACTTTAGGAATTCTTTGTAGCGGATCATCATCCCTAACTATAGGTGGGGGAGAACCAAGAGGTAGTGTGCAAGATATTGGTATATGTGGCTGAATTGCTGGCTTGGCAACAGGCAGTGTACTACAAATCTTCCTATTACCAGGACTTCGAAATACTTTCCCTTCCTGTGTTTGCTGAAGGTTTTCATCCATTTTATCCATTACAATATAATCTTCATCACTTTGTGATGGTGCCATACGTTCATAACCAATATTAAGTAGTTTAAGTTCATTGGAAGCCATGCCAGTACTACGAGGCTGCTTTACAGACATTGATTTCCAAGGGCTTGGACGTGGTTGTGGCGGTGTGTCGTATATCATTGAAATATGTGTTTCTTCATCATTGTGAGGATCAAATAGATTATTCGGAGTACTGTATGTAAAGCTTCTACTTCGTTCTGAAACAGTAGGCACAGGTGGCAAAATACGTTCACTGTTTATGCCACTATCTTCTTCATCTTGATGCTGTATGTCTTGATGTTGTTCGTCCTCACTAGAGGACCACACGTCTGGATCTACCTTCTCAACTGTCAATCTGATTGATAGACTAGATGGTGTGGAGGAGGAATTAGTTGCAGTTGACTGATTTGATGATACCGATGAATGTCGTAAGGGAATTGGAGAAACTTCCATTTGAACTAAACATAGTGTTGATGAAAACATATACATAAAAATGTCTACTTGAATATCAATCACTAATAATTAGTTGTTCTTTACCTGGGACAACAAGGGTATCATGGTTAGGAAATCCACATACTGATTTTAACTGTTTCTTCCATATTACTCGTTCTGTTTCAGATCTTGCAGCAACATGGTAACTTCTGTCAGGCATTTTAATACAAAAAGGGTATTTATATTTTGTTTTGCGCAAATACTTCAAATAATTGTTGTTTGTTTCCATTATTTTTATACAGTAATTCAAAGCAATTCCTTCTTTAATTGGTTTTGTATCATTTTCATTTTTGAAGTACTCTAATGTCTGGTCAGAGTAAAGCTTGAAAAACCTTTTACGCCACTAAAATTCAAAGTAAAGATTAATTACTGATTATAAACAGTGGTTGAAGCAGTCACAATCCCTAACAATCACTAACAACATGTACCTTGTAATTTTTTTCCACCTTTTCTTCTGGAGGAGATTTTCGCAAAACGCCACTGTATACCAGTGTCCTGTTTACTCCAGCAGACATCACAACTATAATAATTATTTAAAAAGTCAAGTACTTTAATGCATTTCTCAAAAGGTTATAGACTTTCTTTCATTCATGAATATGCTACAGAATACTATCAAGTAGTTCTTATTAGCAATAACTTCAAATAATTTTGAGAAGTGACTGTAAACGTCTGGCTTTAACACTAAGTGCCTTACAACATTATTACTATTATTCTTTGAGTCAAAGAACAAAACGTTATAACCTTCACTATTCAAACACTTTACCTCAAAACTCTCTAATTCTTTATACCTTTATACTGATGCTTTTGATCTTGTTAACATTAACTGAAATAATTGAAACGTTTTGTTAGCACGATGTTAATAATGGTCTTAGTGTGTGAGAAGCTGAAAATAATCTCAATAATGCTTTAATTGTGAATTTTTTCAGCAATTTTTAGTCTGTCAATTTTAGTCAAACTATAATCCTTTAAAATCCTAAAATCACAAGCAGACAAAACAAAATTACTGTAGTAGCAAAAGTGAATCATATGCCATATTTAAACACCTTTGGGCATGTCCTCATGTATGCTGGAATGCCAATTTAGACTGTGAACATGTGTGAATTTCATGATTAACGATCACAGGCTAGAACCTTCAAATGTATAACAATTACAAATGTTATATAGTTTCATTCTTAACTGTTTATTTTGTTATCCATAAGAAACATGAAACTATACTTCAGTGTTCACTGAATCAAGCTATTTACATAACTGAAATACAAATTTTTCATTTTCAGTTTATGTGAGAAATAACTGTACATACATACATAAAGTAAATATTATTGCATATGACTTATGAGGTTGTGAAATTTTATTTCTTTTCTACCACAACAAATTCTATTTTACGGTTGTTGGAATTTCTTTGTTTAGACCTTCAACAACAAAAGTTCATTTTTCACAATATTGAAAGGCAGTTTATCCAATCAGCTTACATGTGGTTATATGGTATTAACCATAAAAAATGAAATGTCATAGCATTATTGTTGAAATATATACATAATTATCATCAACATTATCATATCCCTTTAATAACTATTTTCATGCTTGCATGAGTTAAATGAGTTCTGATGACTGTCTTTCATACTACCCTTTTTATTAGCTATTCTGTTCCTTATCTTGCTTACTACTTCATGCCAGGCCCTTTGAGGCAAAATTCTTCCTGAACTGCCTTGAACTGCAATATCCTTGCATCTTTCTAATGACCAAACCATTGTATCTTCCATGTTATGTACACATAACCATGTTTCTCAATTCAAAAAGAGATATAGTCACTTAAGCTATTCCAACAACCAACTGATATCTTTTTTCTAAGATTTTCAATGTATTCTTCGTTTACTGGCCAAATCTTGCTATCATAATAATATCACTGCATAAACTAAACCTGAAAACCCTTCTTTTAGTTACTAACAAAAGTAACAATGAAATGATTTTTAATGGTTTGATTGAAGTTCACTCCTGCAACTATTTACTTAAACCTGCAATTTTAAAACATGTTCTCTGCAAGATAGGATGTGATATAATTTAACATAATGATAATATGTTTATGACAGAAAGTTGACCTTCATGAAGAAGAAAAGCCACAATTATATTATAAAGAAAAAAATGTAATTTATTAACAAACATAGACCCAGGCCTCGAAATTTCAAGGTAACGATCGTTCTGTTACCGCATCGTTACCGTGATAGCATCATCTAGGGAAACGAATTTCTGTTTCTGTAAAGTACGCATTTCTGCTTTATAGAGGATAAAACAGTTGAATCACTGAGATGATAACGACATAAAATGAAATAAAATGACAAATCGAATGAAAACAACAACACCCTTTAACTTTAACGATCGTTTCCCAGAACCAAAATGGCGGTACCCAGTCATTAATGAACTACATACATCGGCAACGCTCATTTCCGTTATTGATATAATACGGAAACGAAATATATAATAGTTTACATGAAAGTTTGAAATTTCGAGGCCTGAGACCCAATCATAATACTCCATCAAAACACAATGCAAAAATGAGCAATAACAACACAAAGTTGGTTTTTTTTATAACTTTGATCAAGATGAACGAAAAAAGGTTTTTCTGCGGAAACCAAAAGAAATGTTATTTGGATCATAGTTTTTCAGAAAAATCTTTTTCCACAGTGAAAATCATGTTACACATAAAGTCTGAAATATAGTCTGTTCACCACATTTATGGCCAAATCGTTAGTTTCAGTCTGATAATTTTTCTCAGTAGCACATAAAAAATATAAAACATTAAAAATACGACCATAGTATGTTTTAAAACGGGTGTTCATAAATTTGATGCATTTATTACTTTCATAAAAACGATCATTGTGAAGGACGGCGTATAGCACCATGCACACTGTAATTTAAAATGTATTACAAGCCTATTGTTCTTATATTTTCATCAAAACAACTTATACGCACAATGTTTTAGTATTCATAAATTATCTACGATGTGTGTATCTAACTTAGACATAAGAGTTAGCTTTATTTATTTATGATGGCGATCATTAAAATTTGAAAGATCACCGAAGCATTCAGCCATGTTTGTACATGAATATAGTGAACAAACTATACACTATTAATTTGATTCAATAAATTGAATTGCTAAAAATTGGACGGTGTAAACACAAAAATTTGATGATTTTTCACCTGTTTCAACAAATTTGAAACTCTCAACTTTCATCCAACTTTTTCCAATGGAAAATTTTAAATCACCATTGTTTCCAACAGGGAGATAGAAACTTAAAAGTGTTTTTCTTTATGTGGATCTGCATAAAAGAACTAGTATATGGGAGGAAAATCACAGAAACAGAAGATTTTATAAACTTGTGGAGGCAAGAAAAGAGTCTGTGGGACGTAACATCTTCCTATCCAGTTGAAATTATCTTAGAAGAGTGTTTCCTACACCAAGCTCTGTTCTCCATGTTAACCAAATTGATTTTTCACATTTTTGTACATCATCTTTCTTTAAAGATAAAGTAAAGATGCTACTACTGCAACACATTTTAATTTTTCTGAATCCATCATGAAACAAGTTTCTTCCAAAACATTCCTTAATTTTATTTGAATAGTGTAAGCAATTCAATTAATTGGATGGTCAAATTTATTATTGAATCAAATTAATTGGATAGTTTAGCCTATATATTTTGGTGAAATATAAGCAAAAAAACATTACAGAGAAGTGTACGAAAGGATCTATTTAGCTGCTGCCTCTTCAACAGGTCATTCTGAAATTGAAGCCTTTTATTGTTTTTTTTTTAAGATCGTAGCTACAGGGAATAAACGTGTGACTAAACTGACTGACATAAAGTCATACCAGAAAAAAAAATAATGAAAAGAAAAAGAAAAAGAGAAAACAAAAATAAACAGGAAGAAAATTGAACATGGACCTACTCTAGTATTCATGTGTCACTATATTAAAAAGCGCCACGATAGTTGTTGATTATGTAGTTTAATGACCTTATTTTTTTGTTGACATAAGTTCAAAGTATGATTACGTCGGAGCCATATTTCTAATGTTAATCGTAAAGATTAATCGTAAAGATTAACGTACCGAAACATCTACTTCGATGTATCATAAGAACCAAGGTATCATACGAAACTGAGAGGACCTGCGACTTTTATTTTCAGGGGGACACCGTTTTCTTCTTATACCTTCCCAATCCAACCCATTCTTCGCTTTTTTGAATGTTTCAGATTATGAATAATAGGATGGATTTGCGCCTGCAAAAAGGCAATAAAGAGAAAGTTTTGTCCATTCTCTTTGATCTTGATAACAAGTTTGTCTTATCAGGTCTAAACTAAATATGAATGGAATGCAGCCTTTTTATCTAGAACTACTTAGTTAAAAGGTCAGAAATCATTGAAATGTGGAAATGTAATTGAATAAGCGGCAGAGACACTGCACATATATTACATATACCTTTCTGTTGACTCGACGTTTTCACAACGTATAAGCATTACTCTAATGACATTAATCTAACTAATTTGCAAAAAGGAGGCGCCCACAGTATGTAGTTTACATGGATGTTAGGCTGTTCAGGATTAAGATTTTATTTACTTCGATATCCGTAACTACAAAGTGTTCCTCACACGAAATCGTTTTCATTAGAAAACGTCAAATTCCAAAGACACTAAACAAATGATGAAGATATTGTATTTCTTATACACGTTTGTTTTTTTTTATAAGGAACATCCTTATAAGGAACTTGAGGCTGAAAAAAGCTTGGAAATTATGGAGCTGCTAAGGAACTGGTCGGGCCGAAATACCTGAAAAAGAAATTAAGAAACAATAAAAATTTTCTTTTTTAAAATAAGAAACAAATATAAACTACTAAAAACAAAAAACTTTTGACACTTGCACGTATGACAAAGTTTATCAAAATCAAATGCGACATAAGAGAGGTTCTTTTCTGAGGTTGATAAATAAGAAAGTAACGAAGCAGTACAAGGAACGCTGATAGGAACGATGAGGCTGAAACATTTTGAAAAAGGAACAGCAGGCTCAAAGCCCAGTATAAGGTTCCTTATGAAAAAAACGTGTACCCAATTAATTAGGTGACGTTAATACAGTGACGTCAAAAAGGACCATCATCGGTGACGCAATGGAGCGATGTCAAAAAAGGACCTTCATTTATATGAGTGGTAATGTATCAGAAGAAATTTCTTCTTGTTTGATTTTATAATCATTTGAATGTTTTGAAGAAACATGTAACTCACTACTTTACTGTGAAGAAACATTGCACTGAAAATAATACAAATTTTTATTACACGAAAAACAGAAATGAGGGAATTTCACGAACTCCGGCAGCACATAATTTCTTTCACATTTCACTTAACATGGACGTAACATTTTTTTACTTGGTCACGTGTATCATCGTATTCAACGTTGTGTTTGGCTATGAAAAAGGATCTATAATTGGCAAAAGTATGTTGTTTCTGTTTGTTTTATAATTGATAGAAAAAGGAAAAACATTTCACAAAGTTATTCTGACGTTATGACAAATTTGGTGGCACGGAGATAATATGATAATGATGTCATGTACTCCATAGATATCTTATAATGTAAAAAAATGTTTGTTTGTTTGTTTGTTGATTTTCTTTATTACACACAAAGATTTTATCTGTCATCTTTTTTTTAACATAGGGTAACAATTTATTTTCCGATCAATTTTTGTCAAGCTTTTTTTCGTTTACTAGGCACACTACTTTGCTTTTTGTCAATAGCTTTCTTGATCTAGTATCACAGCAGGTAGACAGAATCGAGGCACAATCGATTTAAGTTATTCTATCAATTTCTACAATCCTGAGTAAAAGCATTTGTTTCTTTACTCATTCCCCCATTTGAAGAGGAAATTAAATGAGGATTGATATTGGGGATAAATCTCCCTCACACAGACAAAGTACAAGTTCTTTCATTACTACCATTTTTAAGGAACTAACTTTAAAAAAGTGGAGAGGAAGAAATTGGTCAAAGAATAAGAACAAATTAAGAACATATTTTAGGCTGGGAAAAAATAATAATGATGAATATAAACTGCTACAAAATCCTTTGTCATGAAGTCGGCTGTTTCATCAACGTACATCACCTTATATTTCTTAAGAACAGTATTGAAGTAAAGAACAAAGAAAGGACATTTTGAGGATGGAAACTTTCAAAAAAAGAGAGACTCACCAAATTTACTGGTTTCTATAAATAAGTATAATTCGTAATACTTCTCATTCTTCACCTAGTTGTAGTGAGATTTGGTTTTGTTTTTTTATCAATTGATCATTTATTCTTCGCTTCTGGCCTTTGGCATTGAATCTAAAGAGAAAATTAGACGAGTCTTGATTCTTTACTGAGAGCAAACTCAACTGTGTTTCAAAGGACTAAGGATGGAGAAGCATTAAATTTAAAATAGATTACCTTGGTTGTTAATCTTGTTTGTGTCCATGATTATGTGTTATGAAAATGATATCTTTTGTTAACCCACGCTGCACCCAATTTTTCTAACGTATGTCAAGGTTGAAAGGATTTTGTAAATTTATAAATTACATAACATTAATTATAAAAATCGTAGATCAAGAGATCAAGTCTTACATAATTTGCGGAAATGATGCCCTGTATATACCTTTCATACTTCCTGTACTTTACACTGGTTATGGCTCACTTCTGTATAATTTCTAGGGTGTACGTACCAATATACTAAAAGAGTGTTCGAGTTCACCAGTCCAGGGTATCCAGACTTTTATCCAAACAACGCAACCTGTGGCTGGAAGATCATTGCTAAACAAGGCTGGCAAATCCATCTCACCATAATCGATCTGAATTTGGAAGATTCAAAGCATTGTACATTTGATTCTGTTACAGTTTACGATGGTGTGGATGACAAGGCAATTCCACTCCTGAAATTGTGTGGCACACCACTTCCAGAAAGTCTTCGCAGTAACAGTAACACGGTCACCATCATTATGAAAACGGACGAAAGCGGGAACGGGAGGGGTTTCAATATAAAATACAAAATGTTTCCAGGTAGGTCTGAAGAAAGATTCATATTTTTCAAAAATGCTGATGGCCAATATTCTTTCAATGTTTAATTGAATTGGGAAGACCACCGAAAATTTGGAGTTCTATTCAGCACCATACAATGCTACTGCCTCGAGCACTCTTGTCGCATTCTTAAAAATAGATCCCATTCACGACAGAACCCTGGTATTGAAATAGAAAATTGTCTTGATTGGGCTTTTTTGACAAGCGGAATGCCTATACGATTAGTAGATTGATGCAAATGACAAATAAAACATGTGTCAAATAATGGTAATATTTTTTTTCCAGGTTGTAGGGAGCAATTCACAGCTGCTAAAGGTACAATTATTTCGCCAGGTTATCCGCTTGGTTACCCGAACGGAATGTTCTGCACATTTGACATTTCCGGTGTTAGTGGGAAAGCTATCAGGATCACAGTTGAGGACTTCGAGTTAGAAGAAAAACAATATTACGGTGGGTATAGTAGTGATGCAGAAAAACTTTTAAACAATCGTCGCAATGTTCACTTTAATGCATCGCTTATTTTGCGAGAAGTTTATTTGCTCTCATTGTTTTCCAAGTTTTAATGATCATGATCAGTTTCTTTCTTCACTTTGTGTGACCCAAAGCCACCATGCATTTAATTTTCTACACTTTACTTATGAAATTAACCGCTTCTCATCTTAGAATGTTTTGATCACATGTCTATATTCACGGTATCGAAATTGCAGGAAGAACGCTTGGTTGGTCAGTTTTGTGGGAACGCCATTTCGAAGAACAGCTTCTGCCTTAGAGATGTTAGCGTGAGGATTCGATTCGTTACAGATGACGCAATTTATTTTCGAGGTTTTCAGCTGAATTATGAGATCACAGGTAAATGCTATTTTGTCTTTCATTTTAGTTTGGAGGAAGAGAAGGTATTGAATAAAAATATTAAGTATGTCATTTTTGTTCTAACCTGACCAGAGGACGCTCTTTATAACAGAAATATTTCGCCCCAAGCTGTTTTTAGTTCGAGGTCTTCATATATTTATAGATGACCCTTGCAAAGAAGAAAGAACAACAGAGATTGAGACGCTACCAAGTATCGTTTACATTAAAAACATTGAGATATTTAACGCATTACTCGATGAAGAGTTGAGTGTCATGAACCTTAACGAACAATTAACGGGGAGCGAGGATGTTAACCAAATAGACGAACGGCAGACGATTTCGGAAGAAATAACTCAGCCTGATGCTACAATTGCCAAGGACGAAGATAACGAAACCAGGCTAATGATCGTCAGTTCTGCTGTCATAGCAACGCGTTTTGATTTTTCATCTGTTCGAAATGTCAAGCTTGACGCCGCATCTGTCAACTATAATTCTTTCAAAAGCAGTAACGGAAACAGTGACCGAACCTTCATTTACCAAGATAGTATCAAAACAAATATTTTGAAAAAATTAAATTTTATGTCATCTCAAGTTCAATCGACTACTGAAAGCGTTTCTGGTCAAAGAGAAAGCTTTTCAGTATCCAGCTCTCCAAGTATAACCACGACGAACATTAACATATTTGCCGATAGTTCAACGACATATTACGGGAGCGCAATGTCAGAAGGCACAGTTAAAACATTCAGCGATTGGTCAATCAAATATAGTAAGTCATTCAAGGGTCATTACTCTAAACCAACGTCTTTCATAAACAGATCCTTTTCTACAGAACTTGAGATGGTGACTCGCGAAAGTAATTTCAGAAAATCGTTCTCATCAAAGTTATTGATGAAGAATACCAGTCCAACAACTTCTTGGGGATTTAGAGGTTCCACAATTATTTCAAAAGAATTGCATCGAAGCCTATCAAGCAAACCATATTCTACTTATAAGCCAAACCTGTCTACGTCCTTTTCAGTTGCAACAATAAATGATAAGAAAACACATCCTATTCAGAGGCCAACCACGCAAGTGTATACTGAGGTATCTTTGACTCGACATATGTCAAATGTGATTACTACTGAGAAGGTCAAGCCAGTTACATCGATTCAATGGAACAGTTTTCATCTTTCAAGTATATCACCGAGTAAAATAAATTCACAAACGGCAATTAACCAATATTTCAGTAAAGCAACACTTCACATGGGACCATCAGTTCAGTATGGTGCCAATGTTCAAAAATCAATATTCAGGCCTTCTCTTGTTTCGAGAAAAGGCAGTACTTTCTATTTTAACATTCGACCAACTTCAACAAGGAGAAATTTATTTTCCACGATAGTGTCAGATTTATCACCAAATTCAACTATTTTTAGAACCTCAAAAAGTGTTTATGTACCTTTAAGTCACCATACCGCTGCAGTCACATCTCCATTGAATAATACTAGTGCAGTGTCAATTACATTCGGTTCGGGTGTCAAAACAAGTTATCAAAGTTCATCGTTCCAAACAACCCAAACAATGCAGTTTCATACAAAAATAACTTCAATAACAACAGTACCATCACTCAAAACCACTGTTGTACGAAAAGTCACGGTAAAAAGTCATGAACAAAGTGGTCCTGGGATAGATGCAACATCATATCAGTTTTCTGTTGATTCTTCTTCGTCAAAATTATTCATAAGTATGCCAAGTATCTCGCCAACGAAGTCATTACCAGATTATCGTAAAATATCTGCCACTTTGATGAAGAAAGAACAGTTGAAAGAGGCAGACATAACTGACTGTAAACGGTGTAAGTATCTTGATAGTTATCCATTTTGGGAAGATAGTCTCCATGATACTCCCTAAAAATACGGAACGGGTTTCTCGAATATTTTTAAAAACCTTTGTCAGAACATTCGAACTAATAATCAAAAACCTGTGACTCATAAGGTTCCCTAAATTTTGTTAGATTTATCGATTGAGGTTGTCGAAGGTAGCGTTCCATTAGCTTATTTGACACCAGCAGAAGCAAGTAAACTTGAAGAGATAGTCCTGACGAGAATTGATAGCGTGTGGGAAGTTGGCTGGGCTCACCATAATACCTCAAAGCATCGACAAGGTAAATAGAAATAAATTTTCATCTTTTTGTTAACGTCATTCAATATCATGATTATTTTTTCCTAGAAATGCATTATGGGACACTTATCAAAACAGACGAACACAATTGGTTGTTTTACGTACGTGGACGTATAAGAAAACATCTTCACTTACTTCAAATTACGCCGACCGAACTTGCGAGTAATGGTGTACAAACATTGAGGGAACTCAACACAAAAAGACTTTCATCCACTATCAAAGAATTCTTAGCAAACATGGCGACATCAGTACGAATGATGATCAAATATTGTCGATAACGCGATTTCAATATTCAAGAAAGTGCGGTTGTTCTTGAGGTCTGCAAAATAGTCATGAAAATACTGGATGGATTTTACAGACCGAGTAACGATGACTTATGAATTAAAAGGAATGTTAAAGATGACGTCATGAAGTTCGAATACTTATTGACTTATTGATATGACATCAAATCCTTCCTGTTGTTGACTTACACTAGCTTATGTTCACAGGTAGCAGAGTTATCAGAGTTTACACGTTCTTTAGGTTACATGAAGAATGTGAGCGTGTGATTTCTCGAGTCGTTTCATGTCGCTACCGAACAGCAATCCGTAACAGTAGAAGTTAACATTAGATATTGACTTCGATTTTATCCATAAAATTTTTAAACTCTGAAAATAACTCTAAAAATAATCATTGAAACATCGAAATGTTTTGGTATTATTCGAAATGAGCGCTCTCAGTCATCTTTTAAAATCCACGCCCTCAGCCGCATTTTGAAATCTACGCCCTCAGCCCTCATCCTTTGTGCCCCCAAAAAGTCAGTCTCATGAAATAACGATTGTTTGAGGTTATGAAGAAAAGAACAACTAAAAACTCGGATGAAATTCATATTCAAAATGAAATATAAACTAAAATGCCGAAAATGAAATTTTGTTTTGGTGCGAACAGTTGTCGCACGTGTTCATTTACGCAAGTTCACGTCGAAAGCGATTTTGCGCTGACATCTAAATATTCAGTTCTCACCAAGTCAAACTAAAATATAAACTTTCCACTTTGAATTCCATGCCCTCCAACGCCAGAACTCCCGCAAGGACCAATTCCACCCCCACCACCATTGTCAGAATCATCTTGGTCGTCATAGCGAGGAAACTTAAACGAGTTGTGAGAGGTGTGATTTCGCTGACCACTGAGCTCCTAGGTGAAAAGAAAGATCTTTGTGAGCCCAAAAGTAAAAGCAGAGTAAGAAAAAGTAAAAGCAGAAAGCAAAATCAACAAATCACGAATAATATCATCTTTGCTTTACCTGAACATACTTTTGATTATCTAGCATGACCATCACTTGCAAGTTTTCGGAGAGCTTCACATCAGTTGGGCGCTCCTCCACATTTTCACCATGCCTCTCGTATATACAAATATATGGCGTGTCCCTCGGAAAGTGCTTACCAAGCTTAGATAAAAAATCCAAGGGCGCATGACTTACGCGCGTATCGTTCATTAAATACCAAGTGGGTGTATTATCTCTAGAATATTGACAATTGTATGAATAATAGTGTCCATTATCGGATGAATATCCTGAATGCACAATTATAGAGATAATGCGATACTTCTCATCACTTTGGCAATCTGATGAGTTTGTGAATACACATGTCTCATTGTTTGGAAACATCATGTCTGTTTTATCTTGAAGGTTGTCGCTCTCTGGAGCGAGGATAGTCCTGTTACAACCTTCACAATCACGACAAATGGTAAAGTTAGTTTCATAATCCACGCTTTGTAAAATTTTGCTTCGTTTTTGAGTTTGAACGTCAAAGGTGAACCGCTTCAAGGTCAGGAAAAGATAGTGTGGAAACTTGACCACGCGCATATATTTTCTTGCGTTCTGTAAGCATGAACACTTCTCACAAAAGTATTGATTGCTTCCAGTTAGATCTTCCGGCAAGAAATAGTTGTTCAGCATGCTTATAACTGACATCGGTTTAGAATTTCCGGCATTGGCGTCAACCTCACCACCTGGCGAATCATTTGTATCAGGAGGAATTTCCATCTCCACTTCATTGATGTCGGAAATGTCAAAATGTGTTTTTCCTTCTAACCTATTTGACGAATCACCGCCTTTGAGTGTAAAACCGCCTCCGCCCGGCTCTTCCATACTACTTGTAAAGGATAGCGGCAAGTCATTGAAATTTTCCGTCCTGCAAGACAATGAACGGCATTGGAAACATTCGACAATCGTATTTATGTCACCAGTGCACAAATTATTAACGGTTTCGCTGGAGTTGGCATTCTCTTGCTGAATCGTATCTAATAAAATCTTCAAATATTCTGAACAATCTTGTTGTGAACCTTCTAGGAACCAAGCAGGACGAGACAATTTATAGAACGTCTTTGGAGCTATTGCTGGTCGCTGAAAAAGGTGTGAAGGAGAAATCATTTTAAGTAGATTCATTATTTCATGTCGGATTGAACCATGAGTAACTTACTCTATGAATTTTATCAAACGCTTAAACGAATAGTGATGAGCGAGAGAAGAATATAACTTACTTCCGAATTCTGGAGCATTGCAAAAACAAGTTGGAAACTAGCAGATACACTATCACATGGATATGATTGAGTTAAGATCTCGTGTTTCACACTAAAGAAACAAAACACCAACTGATAAAATCATCATGTGAATCAAATCTACAAACCTCAGTAGAAACTTTACAGTCAATAATGATTGCCGTGGGGTTGTTCGCTATCCCACCCACCTTTGATAAACCAAACTTATTTGCGATATTTGTAAAGACCTGTCGTTGCACTGCAATTTATTATTTTTATAGCATAGAGGGGAGTGACAAAGACAATACGGAGGTATTATATAAAAACAGAATAAAAAGTTGTCCAAAAAAAACATACTGGTTCAGGTTATGCAACGCTTGAATCACACTATTCATATAACATGTGTTGCCGAGATTTTCCAACCCTACTTTGCCAGTTTCAGACTTTCTTTGTTGAAAGATTCTGTAAGAAAGGTCCACCTTTTTGATAGCTGAGCTTGCATTTAACCACTTTTTCATGCTGGCTTCGTTTGGCTTAGGGTATCCCTAGAATTTCCAGTAGAGCGTCACATTTCAAGAATAGCTGACCAAAATTAACAAATGAAACCACTGCTAAGGAGTTGTTTGGAAATAGGATTCTCTTTATACCTGGACAACAGACAGTAGTTCAGTGTATATATCGGGATAGCCAGGAAAATGATACATCAACGTATGTATCAACTCTGCCAAAACATGACACGTCTGCTTGCTTTCCTCTTCCTCAGATTTTTTCAAATGTTGGAACAATTTCGAAAAGATTGGTGCTAACTAAAAAAGAAGATCAGAAATATAAAAAATAAACCGGACACATAAAAATATGGTCACCATTATAAACATACCTCATGAAACAGTTTCGGCGAATGGACATAGGTGATCATGATAAATGTTACAGTAGATAAAGCTGATCTTCGCATCATTGGAAAAAATAGTAAGTTACACACCTAAATCATCCATAAAATAGTAAGTTGGACACCTAAATCATCCATAAAATAGTAAGTTAGACACCTAAATCATCCATAAAAGTGATTGTTAAACTTTTGGTAACAACAAACATTCTAAATGCTTTCATATACATATACATAATAATTATTCATTCAAATAACTTGCATGATAAACAAAGAATAAATTGACAAATTGATAGCTTTACTTGTTTTGATTTCTTTTCTGCAACAGTAAAGACAACTTCATACTTATGAAATTTAATCAAAGATTTCATGAACTGTAGAATCCAAACATCAGCTGAAATAGACTGATCCGGAACACACAACCAATCGATCATACGCTCAAGTGTCAAAACAAGCAACTCATTTGAAATATTGGACATTAAGATTTCCTCAATACCAACAACCAGATGTTCTAATTTAAAACATGGTAGAAAGTGTGCTAAATTAATTGAGGGATTTTTGGAAGTATCTGATAAGATGTGAAACAGATAATGCGAAGTTTTCTTCATTAACTGAAAATCATCCCGCATTTGCATGGAAAATAACACATAAACCTCCTTTAAAAGTGTCTCGTTTGATTGGCTACTCTGTTCTGTCTTAGAATAAGGAAATGAAAATGGTGTTGATGTCACGATATTCAAGACAATTTTTGCCATATTGAATTTTGACTCAGGATCAAGCCTTGATGGTATAATCATTGGATTTTGCTTGAATATGGAAGAAAAAGTAGCCAGAAGTTCTAGGCTATCAATAATTCCAAATGAATTAAAGAGGTATGATGCAACAAGGCCAGTGACAACAACACTCAGTGAAGGATGACATTCTTGTATAATCTCTAAACCAAGCTTTAATCGCTTCATATGCTGTACTTTCTCTGTTGCATTCATATCCTTCATGGGTTTTTGCAGAATCTCAAAGTCCATAAACATCTCTGCCATTTTCTCATGATGTTCCATCCATCCTCGTACCACAGCTGTTACGGATGTTTTGTTAAACTCGTCAAGCTTTTTCTCGCGCTGTGAAAATAGGTAATCCAAACATCCTTTCAAGAAATTGCAATAATCTTTATATTCAATTTTCTGTTGCCCAACTTTCAGAACTTGCTTTAGTAACGCTTGCTTGACTGGCAATGGTTGACTTGATTCTAACACACCAATAAGAATCTTTTCCATGCTTTCTATTAACTTTCCTATAACCGAAGAATTTACAGTTCATATATTATTATAAATCATGTGTATGAGCCAGACTCATTCAAAATCACTAATCGAATGGAGAAAGGAAAATAAACAATTAAACTTTTCTTGAAAGTTTTTATCAAAAATTCATCTAATTTACAATGTAGAACAAAGTTATTCAAAAACTCAAGGATACAAACATTATATGAAATAAAGTAAAAACTTCAAATACAATTTCGAAAATAGGACTTCTTTTAAAAATCTGCATAAAATATATAAGATTTATTCAAAAATCAGAGCAAAGCTCAGGGGAGTTTTAAGTGTTTCTCCGCAAATAATGCTTCATCTACTAAAAAACTGTACCATAAATACGAAAATGGAATAGTAACCATATGCCATAAAGCATGTCCATCTAACATCCACATAACTGGTGGAAAATCCCACAATTCTAGAGCAGCAGCAAAAAATATGCCAGCCATTGTGATGGCACATTTCTGAACATATGGTTTGCTGTATCTATTCTTCCAGCACCAACTTAGCCAAAGTGTGATATTCAAGACTCCATTGCCTACCATAAACTTCATGTTATATCCGTAGTCAAAATGTATGCAAGCCATATAATAAACATGATGGCCAAATGCAAGCAAAATTATAAAACCGGCAAAGTAGATGCGGATATCATGTAGAGCTTCTAACCATCTTGTGAAAAACGTGAAAACAAAGCAACCCACCACAAATGTGGCACTGAAATAATCAAATTTTTCAGTCCAGTAAAAGTCTCGGGTATGAAATACTGTTGCACATGTCCAGGCAAAAACATTGACCAAACATTGAAATTTAGTCAGATTATAGAATATATTTTTAGGACTGACATTTCTTTGGTAATAAATCCATCCAGCCATCTGCACAAAACAGTGTAATAAACAGAACAGAACTGAGGCAGGTTCTTGTATACCAAAAAATCTTATGAAAGGCCATTTACCATGATACTGTAAAACATTTAAATTGTCAATAAGACGTTTCTCTGTTACCTCAAACATGCAATTATATTTACAATCACTAGTTATGTCCCAATACAAAAGTTCTAAATGTAGAGGTAATCTTAAATGTCTATTTTCTTCAACACATTTTTTAAGACATTCTTGAAAAAAATAGTCTTGGTCTCCAGCAGATGTAGTTACATGAGATATAATGCCACTAAACAAACTAACTGCGAAATACCACCAAATTAACATCTTGAAGCAATTCTTTAGTACAATATTTCCCTGAAAAATGTTAAAAACTATTATATAACTATTATGAACCATAAAATCTGAGAAACACCTTTCAATCAAGTTGGACAGTTGACAAATACACCATTCTGCACAAATGCAATAAAATTATGATCAAAGGTTCAATGTTATTTTTACTAAAAATAAAGGTCACCACCACTCAATCATGACATTTTGGGTTATGACCACACGGATTGACTTGAAGAACAGCACAATAAAAAAAAAAAATAAAGTGCTAACTCTTATATACTCCTTCTTCAATTTACAAGTATTTTTCTATTATTAAAACTTTTCTTCTTATCAGTACAAATGTATGTAGACCCTAGAATAAGTTCATCATATGATTTTAACAATTTTTTTTTATTTTTCTCAACTTAATTTTTTTTATTTGTGGTAATTATTAACTGTATATAACTATATAGTATGTTATTTTACAGCTGAAGGAGGTAATGTCTTGGGTGCCTGGATGTTCTTGTTGACAGCACTCCATTGTCCTTATTTGACGATATTCTTTGTGTGGTTATCAGTGCTCATATTTTAGTTGGGATACTTGTTGACAATCAGCCCTCTGAATTAGGAAAAAAGTAAAAGTAATAAAATAAATGCTGTTGTATTTGAAAAGTGCGACGGCAGATCATTATTTACGACGGCAAAAAAACGCAGTCGTGTACGATCTTAACGACAGCAAAACTTGATTGGTTTATCAGGGTCTAATCTAGAATAGAAGGGCAGCGTCTGGCGGAAGGGAAAAAGGGCACATTATGAACATCCAAAGGGCAATTTTTTAGGAAAAAGGCAATCTGAGCTTTATTTCAGTGGGTTAAACCTGTGACGTGCAACGTACCTACGCCTTAACGTTTCTTTACTAATTTCACGGCAAGCGAGAACTCACAAGACAATCTGTATTGAAAACTGAAATTGACTTGAATAAATATATTATATTGAACTTTACTGAAAAAAAAAATCCATCCAAAAACAAAACCCAAACTGACTTTATAATACTTTATAATACACATTCCTGCCTAAAGTTTTTCTATATGACATTAGCTTATCGTTGCTTATAAACAAGAAAGACTTTTCATCACCTTATTCACATTTTATAAAAATGGAATACGTGACGTAAAAAATGTTCTATGGAAAGAAAATTTTTGAGAATAAACAGAAGATTTCAGGGGAATTCCCAGGAATTGCCAAAATTACCCTATAACTCGCTATTGTTTTGTTAGTGTTTAAGTCTCGCCAGTTTCTCTTGGGTTTTCCTCTCAAAAGATGAAATGAAAATATTCATTTAGAAATAATAAAGGTAGCACCAGTTGTCAAAGAAAAAGAAATGGATGATTTTGTTTCATCATGTAAAGCACATCAGATGAACTAACGTGATTGAGAAAATAGAAAAATAGAATGAAAGAAATGAAAGGACTTATATAATTAAAGTATTTAATTATTTGATGTATACCGTCTATGTGCCTAATTACGGACAGCCTTCGTAATTACGGACACAAAATGTAAACAAACATTCTTGTCACAAAAATAGACATGCATTCGTGCCAAGTTCACCACGTATAACTGAATAAAATGTTTTATGAAACAGAACAATCCAATAGAGAGCAATTAGCAGCAACACTTGAAGAATAATGGACCGTGAAAATCATAATGGCCTATATTTCAATACTCAGTAAAAAGTGTCCTCCCCCACTGTGATTGATGTACAAAAACTTTATTTATTTGACTTATTTTATGATAAATAGCTTTCTAAAAGCATGATCTAAAAACATTTTCAATTCATTTTTAAACATAAATTTTCTACCTGTCAATATTTCATGACGGAGGTGGCCATTATTATTTTTTATCCGTAAATATGGCTATCATTGTACACACGGAGCTCATAAAAATACGCATGATTCTCAAGAGAGCGCAGTCTATTTTGAATCTTTAAAGTTTAGAAAAATAAATTCTAAATGGCATATTGGTAATTTTCTAGCGTTCAAATAAATTTAATTATCTCTGAAGTTTGTTTTATTACAGTTTGGTTGACAGTACAGGATGTGCTGTGTTTTTAATTTACAGAACAGTTGGAATATGTTTTGTCGATGTCCGTAATTACGAAGGCTGTCCGTAATTAGGCACGAAGACGGCATATTAAAAAAACACTGTCAGCAAAATTTTGCTGTCGCAATTTTGATTTATGGCAGCTTCACAATGGCAAAAGCTGAATGCCATCGTTAACTCAGAGGACTGTGACAAGTAGACTAGTTTACACTACCGTCAACCAACAAAACTTTGAACAGCGTCAAAACTTTGAACAGCTATAACAACCGTATCAACAAAATAAACATACCACATCGAACCACACAGCACACAATACTATAGCTAATACTATTACCAAATGAATATTTCTATCACAACACAGCTCGCACGATACTCATCAATTAGCCATCAAGTATAATTCCCATAAGAGTGCTTTCCGATTCATCGCACCGGTAAGGCTATGTGCACACGGAACAATGATCGCATGTTGAAATAGCCTACGTGCTGGGTTTTTAATGTGCAGTGCGCCCTGCGCAAGTCAGGCTAACGTAAACGTAAAGCAGGCTAATGTAAAAAGGCGTCCCGTCCGGCATGAAACTCGTATTGCAAATAATGACGGGGGCGGGGTCGTATAAATAAGATTATTATTATTTTTTTTAGCATATAAAATTTCCTTTAAATCTTTTAATGAAGTATTTTCAAAGAGGTAATTTTTTTGCAAAAAAGTGTAACGAACGCGAGCTCCATATTCTCATCAAGTAGGAAAATTTTATTCATAACGATACGCGCTTTTTTATAAGCAACACTTTTATAAGCAACAAAAGGCTGAAAATCGACAAAAATTAAGCAAATATATTAGATTAATCTAATTTTCCTTTTATCTCCTATCAAGTCCTCCTAACCTTTATCATCAATTCTTGAACGCGATTTAATCATTCACGGCGGGTATGCACCATTTCTTCGTCTCCGATAACTGTCCTCGCACACAACTCTTACTTGTGTTATCTATCTTGTCTCTCACAAGATCACTATTTTATGCTGAGTTTTTTGTAATGGAACGATCAATAAAATTTCCATCTTATTTTAAGCAATAGTACTTATTTTTCTATTCTCCTATTTCATCTCTACCAAACAAGGCCTTTGACTTTAAAAGTAGGCGGAGCCACTTTGGTGAAGAATCTCAAAGTTAAATACCCGCAATAAAATTTAGAAAAATATTCTAGAGCTAATACATTCGAAAGATCCCAACTAGCTTTGCGGTGAGAACAGGATGTGATTTGATGGGATGGGATCAGCCCCCGTGGGCTGATTCCCATTCATACATGGGCGCACAAAGATACGCTCGTAAAAGCTTAAATTTTCAAGCTTTCAAAAGCGTATCTTTGTGTGCTAACTATTTTATTGACATCATAATCACTTTAAACAAAAGGCAATAAGCGCCGGGCGTTTATTTATTTATGTTTTTTTTTTGAGGTGGGCGCATATTAGAGAACGGTGCTTATTACAGGGTGGATGCTTGTTAGAAAGTTTATAGTGCGTGAGAAATAAAAACCTGATAAGGGTCTCTTTACATTAATTATGCATTGCACGCTTAAAAGTTTGTGGTGTGATAAATTTGTTCCTCTGAGGATAAAACAATTAGTGCGCGAATCTGGACAGCGATTTCATTTATAATTATAATAAAATACTATTAACAGTATGATGGACCATGATTGGTGTGTGGACATGTGTAATTTAAAGACCAGGTCTTTTAGCTGTTCAAAGTTTTGACGCTGTTCAAAGTTTTGTTGGTTGACGGTATTTAGTATTGTCTTCCCAGCAGCCAGTTGACACAATCCTTGTGGATGTCTACTCTTGTTAACAATTGGTCCTTGTACCACCCAGTTCCACCGAAAAGGTACTTTTTTTTGAATCCTAGCCTTGCCAGTCAAAATGAAAATGAATTAACAATTGGAAGCTTCCTTTAGCTATAATACATAAAATCGTGCAACTCCATTCAAACAAAAAAAATGCTAAAATTTGATCGTAACAAAAATAAAATGCTCCTATCAGTTACTTCACAAAACCATTTGTCAATATTTCTCCATCCTCCCTCGGGAGTTTGACAAACATTTAGATTTATAATGAAGAATGAATGCAAAAAAATATTGATGCAAAGATGAAGTGCTGAGTCAGGATTAGAATAGAAGTCGGGACTATACTGCATTCCATGAAGTCAGGAATGACCAATGATTTCTTTAAAGATCGGAGGTACTTACAGCAGTGGTTAATTATTTGGTTACCTTATCTTTAAAGTCTTTTTCACTTCTCATGTAACATCAATCAACCAGACCAGACCACAGACTAGTGTTTTTAATAGTCGATTCCGGTTAAAAAAGGCACTCTGTCGGAAAGATGTGAATGATGCTCTGGGCGAAGCGGAAATTACAAACATGAAAAAATGAAGCCACTTGTGGTATTGTGAAAGAACGTGCTGACATGTTGGGGTGACTTTACAGTTGGAAGTCATTGCATCTATGAATACAAAGTACGCTGTCCTTTTATATACATTTTGCACATTTTTACAGATTGCAAAAATAAGATATGAATCTCCTTTTTGTTTGATGATGACTTCTTGAAAAAAATGTTTTGTTTACATGATTTTGTCACACTTGAAAATATTATTTATATTATATTGTAATAATATTATATTTTCAAGTGCAACAATATCTGTTATTCCCGGAATCAAACCTTCAGATAAAATTTTGTAAATTCATTCAAAAAATTAAATTAATAAAATAAAACTTGTTTGAGACTAAAAATGATCTCTTTCTCTTCATAATTCATCATAATTGAACCCAAAAACATCAGGGTTCGAATTAAATCTACTAAGTGATGCGCGAAAATTTGAAAACCTCTGGGGAGCACCTCCCCCACGATGTTTTTATTTCAAAATGATACTAGTAAAATAAAATACATTTCTTTTTAGCATAGAAGTAAAGTTATCAAAATAAAAAACACAACCAAGATCATACGATAATGTAATAAAAGAAGAAGTTATTTTACACACAAAAATAATACATTAATGTTCTTCATCACTATCTAAATCTTCTATGCCTGAAAGTGTCATTGCACCAAGGTCTACAATATATACAAGATTTCTCTTTAGATGTTTTTCTTTTCTTGGGGTAATTGTGAGGGCCCGAAGATAGTCTGCGCACTTTCGCATCATACCACTCCGATATCGCAACGTCTGGATTAAAGCTTTCCATATCAGAGCCTTCTTCACATATCTGCAATGTAGCACTTAGTCGGTCACGACTTAATCTGTTACGCCAATGATTTTTTACACATAACATTTCTAATGTCAAAACAATGTCGTTTTTTTCTTTCATTCGATTTCCGGATGTACAAAATTCGAAACATTCAATTTCAACCAATCAGAGTGCGTCCTTCATATGCGGCAAATGCGCAGAAGAAAAAATTTAGAAGTTTGGATGAATTTTTTGAGATTTCTCTTGTGTTTATTAGTATCAAATAAAAACTTTTTAAAGAAAATGGCGTTCGGCTGTCATGCGAAGATAATTTTTGTAAATGTCAGGTTCCTCTAAGATCAGCTCCCTAAGAAGTTGTGCATAAAAACCATGGCTATCTGTACGCTGTAACCAGGGCTTTGCGCAATCACTTCTACGCTTTCTTAGTTTTTATCATCATCACAGTATAGCGCGATTATAATAGATGCGGTTGCAATTTTCACCTTCTTTAGCACATCCATCTTCACTTTTATTACTGTTATGAAAAAGTATATGATTTTACATAATGTGTATTTTACTATTACATATATGATTTTTTCCATACATCAATTGAGTATGTAAAATCATATATGTAAAATCAGATCGTGTATTTTGACCTTAAGAAATTAAAAGAATACATTTTTCATCTATTTGGAACTAAAGAGTAGACTGTAGAGGCGCGCTTAAGAAACGTATGTGAATTTTCTTCGCACTAAAAAACGTTTTTATTGAAGTTCAAATTGTTTTAAAACTATCAAAATCAATTCTCGAGTATGATGAAAACTTGGAAAAAGTGTTCCGCGAAATCTTAAAACCAGATCGCAAATCGCGATTCGCGGACCGCTAATTCGAACCCTGAACATTAGCGCTGAGGTCCAAGACAGAAGCCGTAGGCACGGGATATGACTTCTCTATATCATAGAGAAGTGATAAGGATGGCAAACAGTGAAACAGAATATCACCAAAGATATCTGATACTACTGACGAGGAAGATGAAGTAATTAAGAGTTTAGGGTGCTGTCTAAACAAATCCGTTTGAAGTTTATTGAATGTAAATGCTGCCAGGAGAATGCAACTCTTTTAAATGATAAACAGTATACACCAAAAGCATTAAAAAAATAAACAATATGAATTTCTTATAAGGCCTAGCCTATTTCTAAAAAGTATTTGTGTAGATTACTAGTTCTCAGACAAATGCTTTACACAAGCTACCTACCACATACAACATGGGTACACTACTTTGAAAGATTAGGACATGAGTTGTGATGTAGATCCTACACAGACGATAATTAGATTTTTGTTTATCTGGAAAAGGATTTTCAGACAGTTTGTCACAGGCTTTATCGATTAACATTCATGCACCTGCATGCTCAAAATGTAGTGTGTGTCAGACGGGGGTTGATTTATGATGAAAAAACATTTTCATGTAAATTTTCATCACTCTGAGAAAAGCCGTAGCAAACTATTTGTTTAGTATATAAAATAATTACCTGCTGCTGTTTTTCGATCTGTAAGTAACTTAGGTATATATATGTGCCACCCGTTTTAGACATGAAAAAGTTAGAGGAACTTATCATAAGAGAAAAAAATAGGAAAAAAGCACTTTCAGTGAATTTCTTTATTTTTCCTAATCAGTTTGGCTTGACAAGAGGATTTAAAGAAAAAAAATTTTGGGGTTTGATTCCCCTTTAACGGACTCATTTAACTTTCATTTGTCACTCAGCAGGCACTTTTCATATATATATTATATATTAATATACAGAAACGATCATTTCCCAGAACCAAAATGGCGGTACTAACCAGTTATTAATGAACTACATTTAACGTAAACTATACTTCGTTTCCGTATTATATCAGTAACAGAAACGAAGTATAGTTTACATGAAAGTTTCAAATTTCAAGGCCTGTTAATAATCACAAAGGTATCTTTTTAAGGAGTAAAAACATATATATACATATATAAGTCTCTTTATAAGAAATCAATAAAACGAATTTCAACATTGTGAACCATGGAGTGAAGCAAGTCAAATATCAAGGTTGCATGAAACACAGTCTTTGTAAAACAAAAAAGTTCAACAGCAAAGCCATTGCCGCCTTCACTGTGTGGCTGGTTTTTGGGCCATTTCTTCAGAGCACAAGGCGAGTGATACAAAATGTGGCAACCATTGTTGCGAACCTATTCAACATCGCCATCACATGGTGCTGTCCTCGTTGTCACTTATATAAATAGCATGCATGGTTGAAACTAATTCAGTTTCATTCTTTATGATTCCATTGCTTAAATACATGATCTTATCTATACTAATCCGCAATCGTGCATACCACTTTTATTTTAGAGAGTGTTGTGTTTTTTTAAAATTTACGGTCAAAATCTTTAATCTTTTAATGTTAATTTAGTCTAATGATAACAAAATCTGTTCACCATCCCAAAGTTGATACCAAGAGGACTTTAAAATTGTTTGTTTAATGACTTTTTGACATTGTTCTTTGTAGTTTGGCATTTTCTAGAGGTATAGACTCAAAGTTTTCTTGATTGATTCTAATTTTCCTCTAAAGGATGTCAACCTCAATTAAATTGCATCCACTTTTTGCATTCACTGACTTTTGCCAATCATCTGACACAAGACATTGGAATACAATTAATTAAAGTATGACTGTTTGTTGTTATTGCATAACTTATTGTGACTATCATGCAATGAATGATAGTTCAGATTTTTGCTAACCATAATATTACGATAGCTTGCTATGTTATTTGCCCATTTTGGACACCCTGGAAATTTTTAGGCTCAAAATGCATGTTATTCAAAATTTGATGTGATGTATGGGATTCAAAGCCATAATGCATGAAGTCCATAAGAAATAGTGCCAACCATCAAACGATCTTTAGTCATTAGGTACTGTTTTTGTTGAACTGAAATTGATTATGAATTTTGATAATTGACAAAATTAATTTGTACAAAATAACTTAGGATCAAAAGGGAAAAAAAAGTAACAACACAATAGAAAGTCTTCACAGGTTTGGCTGCTTTAAATCATTCTTGAAAGGATCAGAATCTAAACATTATTATCTAGCTATTATTCATTTCTATAGGATGAAAAATGCAAATAGTAAGCCACCACCTGTACCACGAAGAAATACAGGCTTTGCAGCAAACTTTCAACAACCTTCTATGTATCCATACCTTTCTGGTAAGTGTCATGTTTGTAGATTTCAATGCAATTGATTGTCGCCAACGTAATGTGCTCTTCTCTACTGAATAGCATGTGGCAAGTTTTTTCTTAATTTAGATTCGACAGGTTATGGTGGTGTTTATAGAAGCCCATACAGTATGATGTATTCTAATCCAGGTGCGTCCTTGGACAACTTTTAATGTTGTGCATAATGTTTAATTATAGTGTTTATATAAATTTTTCTGTAATCTCAAGGATACACATACGGTGGTGGTTATGGTATGAGAGGAAATTATCAATCTGACACCTTTGTAAGTGGTATTGAAGATGTGACAGGCAATGCCTTTCAGTCAGTTGGTAGTGTCATACAAGCCTTCAGTTCAGTTAGTATGATGTTGGAATCCACTTTATTTGCAATGCAGAACTCAATTCATGCATTAGCCAGTAAGATCTATTCAAACCTTTTTGATGTTTTCATTCTGAGGTTTTTTTTAGCAACAAACATTTTTGTCACAGGAATATTCTCCACCTGTACACGAACTTTGTATGAGATATTATGGAATGGATGACATCCTTCATTCTCTTGCAATTCATAGAAATTAAAATCAGAAAAAAAACATGTTAATCTATGTTAATCCTTTGGAACTGTTCAAGCCATTCAAATTGTACGAAGTGTTGTTTTGTATAGTGCATCCTTTCACTCTAGGTGTTGCAGATCAGTTCAGTCATTTGAGGCTTCATCTTATCAATAGTGGTATATCATTTTTAAGAACAATTAAGTATTACTTTCGCAAATTCTTGGTTCTATTTCGATTAAAGCATCATTCAAAAGACGACGAGTACCTTTTGGGTAAGTATAATAAGATTGTTAGCCTAGAAAATCGTTTTTGATTGCGGCAAATAAGCGCATATAGATATTCAAAAATCATTCGGCTGATCTGAAAGTTTATTTCTAGAGAGTGCATTTCGAGGCTCATCTGCTGCAGAAAGTAAAAACTTGGCGATTGTTTTGTTCTTCGCTTTTGTTGTTGGAACACCTTTAATAATGTGGAGACTGTTGCGAAGTGTTATTTCCGATAAAGAGTCAAACTCAGAATGGCACAAAGGTATTTTTGTGCTGTTTTCTCTTGTTTTGCCTAACCAGTTTATTAAAAACACTTGCTATGAAATTGTACCAATGACGTTCTGTTAGGGATCGGCGAGCATTTTCTCGCAGAAGTAACATATGACTATACTGCAGAGAACAGAGATGAACTTTCATTAAACGCTGGTGATATTATCCGCATTGCACCAATCAGGAGACAACCGAAAATTCGAGGGTGGATTCTAGCTGCTGATGGTGAAAAGCAAGGCATTGTTCCAGCCAACTATATCAAGGTTCACCATGATTTATTTCTGTGCAATTCTAAGTTTTCTTGAATTTTGATGGGTCATCAATTTTGGTAGTTTTCTGCTCAGAGCGGAGGTCAATATGAGGAAATGATCTTCTTTTGACCCTTCCATGCAATTTTTTTGATCGATATCTTTATCTGCAAATTAATTCTTTTTCTTTTTTCATATACATTGAAAATTGAAGTCCCTTTTTTCGGATTTTTAGATTCTGGGCAAAAATCGACCAACTAGAAAAATGAATTTATTAGAAAACGAAAGCGAACCACAATCAGATGTGGCTGCAGGCGCACTTAAAGTCAATGATGAACAAGACGAACATTTGAGTGACGAGTTAGTTAAAGATACTGAAAATGAAGAGTCGATTTTTTGACCAGCAACGAAAGTTCTTTTTTTAGTTATTATTTTCTTTAAAATTACAACAATATTTGTGAATTTTCTTAGAGTTTACAATAGCTAACATATTTCGTTGCTATAGTTCTTGCTGGACGTAAGAAGCTCTTTTTTTATTATTATTATTAAAGAGAGGCTTTTTATTCGTCTTTCACCTTCCTAAGAAACTCTAGAAATTCATTAGGAAGCTTTGCAAGAAGAAACTAGGAAACATGTGCCTCTCACTCATGAGAATGTTTCATAATGAGAAGATCTGAAGTATTGAAATTTCAACAGAGCTTTCATTAAATCAGAACCTTTACTTTAGGACAGCTAAATACGACCGCATATAATCGCCTTGTCAATTAAAAATAAATGTGTGGCATACTGAATTAAATGCAGCAGACTTTGTCGAATAAAATGACAATCTTCGACATAAATTCAGCATCAATTTATACACCTGCAAAACAGTCGAGTTTAATAACAGCTTGATAGAAAAAAAATGTGAAAATAATGTATGAAATGATAAGACCTTGGGACTAGCAATCTTGCTTGGTTAATTTTTTTAAAATGTTAAAACAAATAAATGCGCGTTTTGATTAAGTAGATATGAGAACGGTAATAAATTCATGAGATATTTATGTGGCTTTTAAGGTCAAATCGAATTTTATCTAACTATCGCATATTTTTGTCAAATTTTACCCGACTAAAAGTAACTTAATTCGACATGGCGATTATGCGACTGTATAAAGCTGTCCTTAAGAAATGCTCTTGAACCCAAGAATTTTATTTTCCAAGAAAACAAAGAACAAGAAATGGAGAAGCGTAACATTTCGTTCTTTTTTCATTTTCCAAAAATCTTAATGGAGTATTTGATATGCTTCTTTTTTAGTCAGGTTAGCTGAATACCTTCAGAAAAACAATGATGCGACAATAATAATAATAATGACATTATAATTATATATTGTTCATATTATTATATTATTACGATGAATTAAACAACAAAATGTGTTTGTTTTTCGCACGTGTTCTCAACCTGTTGTGATTTTGTATTTTTTTGACCGAGTTGTAATACCATGGTAGCGTATCTTAAAATTGGGAAGAATTTTTATCGCAGCGATAAAAGAACTAAATATCTGCATGTAAGTTTTTTTTCGGAAAGGCATGATTTTATATTTGATAAAGAGCCGAATAAAATTTCAACGGATGGATACTCAGTTTGATTTGCTAGTGGTAAATAAACAATAACCCATAATAACCATAAATGTTCGAAGCGTACGATTAAGGTGAAACATCTGCTGTTTTCTGTGAAGTAATACATTTAAAAAAATCTTCAGATTGGGTCAAGGTTTTCATAACTCAAAAACATGTTGTCGATTGCAACAATATTATCTGTTATTTTTCTCGTGCGTTGTCATGAAATTGACAGAAGCCATGCATTCAGAGCTCACATCAACCAGCTGAAGGATGTAGTAAACGTCATGGCCGTCGAGATTGTTGATGATAGCACTGAATTAATGTTATCTGATTTAAAAGGATTGATGAAAATTGAACTGGAAAAGAAGTACCCTGGAAAGAAACCCAAACTGTGTAAGTCATAGTTTATTAATGTTCATTTTTGTCGTTACATGAAAAATATTTTGATTTAAAAACTATTTTCTTATAGCCGAAGACGAAGAAGGAGAAGAAAAGCTTGGGAAATTAGAACTCGAGATTTTAACCAAGTCTAGATTGGAAAGAGTACAAAATAACGTGATCAACATTGTGTTGGCTGTTGTTAAACATTGTCGTGGGGATAAAGATAAGATTTTGGGAAAGTTATTGGGAAAACTTAAAGGAAAAAGAAGCAAACGATCGGCAGGTAAAGATTATAATATATTAAAATTAATTCATTATGTAAAGCTATGTGAACATGGCTCAGCAAGGTCTATTGCCAAATAGATCGAGGAATGACATTCTTTATTGCTATATTTTCGTATCATTTTCAGAAATAAAATTATGCATACAATTTCCAAAGCATTAACCGCTGATTCTGTTATCTTAAAGGAGTGGTATCGTCATTTCAAATTTTATGACAAACTTTAGTTTAAAAAATGTGTAGTTAGCCTGCGTTGAAACTTTGTTTAAAAACGTTTTACTTCCGAAGATATTGAGTTTTTTATTATTTTATAAACCCCCGTCTTCTTTTCTGATGAAAAACGTGTGACGTCATTGAAGAAGTTTCATTTATTTTTATTTGTTATGTCGGTGCAAAGGAGCGTACTAGTTTTTCATGTTTTCAAAAATCATGAGTGAGAATTCAAGTGAAGAGGAATCAGATGTTCTCAGCGAAGATGAAGAATGTAGCAATGAGTTTTATTCAAGGATTTAGCGGTTTAAGCCATATAGTTTTGACCCAGTTGCTGTAAAGAACATGAAGAAGTCCGAATGATGATTTTGATGATGCTGACGAAAATGCTTTACCGGAGTTCGCAACAAATGTAGAAATGTAGAGAAATTGATTGTTCTGGTTGCAAAGAAGTTTATGCGATTGAAGACGATAAATTTCAAAATAAATTTTTGTACAAATCAAAACGAAAAAAAAAAAATACATGCAATATTGAGTTGATCATTGATCGTAGTAAAATTCATGTATTAAAAGTTAACGTTTTTCCAATTTTCCGTTTCAGGTGAAAATTGTGTAACATCAGTGCAGGAGTTCAAGAATCAATAGCTCATTCTATGAAAACAATAAGGAAATAATCGGTGAAACGGAATAATATTCAAATTCCCACTTTGAAGAGAAACATGAAAACAAAAATCGAAAAAACACTTGCACACAGAAAGTAAAAGTTCACCTATGTATAACGAAAAATGTAGATAAAACACTAAAGTAAAACTCCTTATAACATGTTTACCATTAAACTTCTTCCAAAACACGATTCTTTAAAATTTTAGTGACGTAAAGATGGAAGATTGGCCTCGCTTCAACTTTGAAATCCATATTTTTTTTAAATATGAATTTTAGGTAATCTAAACAAACTGATGTTCTGTCCTTTGGTTGAGTCACTGTCACATCCAACAGCAGCACAAATAACCATGTTTTTCATTAGATTTAAAAAGAATACTTAGTTATTGCTTGAATTTCAAAGAACACTCGCTCGATTTGAATGCAAAACATCGCATCAACACTGAATATAACTTCTTCAATGACGTCACATAATTATTACTAATTTATTCAGCGTTTTAAGCCTATGTTTTAAAGTGGCATTTTATAGCGAAAAAAAGATTTTTTTTGCCAAATTAAATTTATTTTGTAGTATCTACATTAAAACAAGGAATATTATGACACCACTCCTTTAATAAAAAAATCGTATGAGATATTACAATGATATTATGAAGACAATGAGAAGGAAAGGGGGTTGATAACCAACAGACGAAAACTTTTTGAGTCAATAATTTCAAAATCGTCTTTACCCTCTTCGTTCTGGTCACCGTATAATTCGTACAATTCGACTGCTTACTTTTCTTGGTCATTTTATAGGCGGGGATTGTTTAAAAGACAACCCTCATAAAGCCGATCTACTGGATACGCTTGGAGACTTTGAAGAAAAACTTTTGAAGAGTTTCAAAATGGTTTCAAACAACCTGATTAAAAAATTGGACCTTTTATTTAAAAGTTCATATGGTAAGGCATTTTTCTTGAACCTATCATTTGTATTAGTACTTGAAATGCAGAAACCACCACGTTCTTTTGCCTTTTTTTGTTTCCGGCCATGAAATTTTAAAAGTAGTGAAAAGCATTTCGCAAGAAAAATAATGGAAAACTTTTAAAAATGCTTTTGTCCACCAACTGCCCATACTCCTGTTACCTTATCGGGGGGGGAAAAAGTCGGGGAAAATTTTAGTCACCTAAGGAAATGTTAGTCACTTTTCCCCGACCAATTTTTGAAATTAGTCACTTTTCCTTGACGAATTATCTTCAATAAAAGAAGAAAATAATCAAGATATTACACAATAACGTCTGATTTATTGTATACCTTATCGGGGAAAAAAAAGTCGGGGAAAATTTTTGGTCGGGTGCAGAAAAGTCGGGGGAAAATTTGATCGGGAAATATTAGTCACCTCCCAAACAAATTGGTCACTTTTCCCCGACTTTTTCCCCCAATAAGGTATACTCTGTCACGTGAAAAGTTCCACATAGATTTTGTGCATGCACTGTTGTTTCGGACATCCCTTTGGTAGCAATGGTACTAGAATTGAGTTTCAGTTTTGACAGTCGCAACCAATTACTATGATCACTGTTTTCAATCCAGTAAGTTTAAACAATAAGAAGATGAGCATCCTGTTTCAGTAAAAAAATGTGTAAGCAAAACATCTATCTATCAGCTTCGATGTCTTCATAACAAATAGTGTGGGTGTTAATGAGAGTGTATTTTAACGTGGTTATGGGAATGAGATGAATCTTTTAACTAAGAATCTTTTTGAAACACCATGTTGTTATAAGACTTGATGACTTCTTTTAGATTTTGAAAAAGACTTTTGGAAACGTGAGAATGACATTCGCGAATTATCTGGTGGTCGAACTAAAGAAGCTGTTGATATAATTGAAAATATCATTGGACTCATGATTCATGACTCTGAATCAATTGACAACAAAGGAAAGAACTTGGGTGAGGGAACTTTTATCGTTATTTTGTTGTTCAAGTCTGTTGTTATAATTTTAAAACATTTTCCTGGTTTTCTTCAAAACATGTTCAAAAGTCTTTGAGATTCACTGCATTCACTTTTCGCACAAATAGAAAAACGATTTATAAATAGACCAGTAAAATTTAGGAACCCTTAACACGGTGAATAGTGGAAAGCCATTTTTAATATGAACATACAAAAGACAAGTGAATAGAGTAAAGAAAAGGAAAATGGAATTTGCATGAGTTAGTTTGAATGGAGTTGGCTATTTTCGAATAGTTGTAAACTTAGGGGCTGTTCATATGGAGGTGAGCTGGACCGGTTAGCCGGGCTAGCTCACTTAGCAGAGATCTCACTGTTGTTAAGAAATCTTTATAAAAATAAATTGTGTTCATATGAAAAGCGGGCTAGCTCACTTAAGTGAGATCTCATTTCATTTGACCGGGATCTAACCTAGGTGAGATGAAATTTGTTCATATGAACAGATCAGCCCGGTTTGGTGGGATAGATTTTAGACAAGTGCGCATGCGTCGAAATTCGAATTATTGTTTATGTGATTTTAAAAACATTCTCCAGCCCGGTTAAGTGGGATGAGAAAAGCCATACGCTGGGTGAATTTCATCTCATTCAAGTGAGCCAGCTCACCTCCATATGAACAGCCACTTACTTAACGTTTGTATTTTTCGATTTAGATGAGTTGGCGGAGAAAATAAACGATGCCATTTTCAAGAAAGATATGGATGGCGCGAAAAAGGTCAAAGAGAGCATCAAAAAATCTGTCGAGAAGACAGAAAAACTGTATAATGACGTAGAAAAGTTGGTGTTAAAACAACACGAATGAACACCATGTATCAAGGAAAAAAGTCTTCACTTATGTAGTTTGTTTTCATCCAGAAATAAAATTATAGCGAAGAAAATCCTCACGAAACCACAACAAACTTACATTACATTGTCATTTTTACTGACCACTTATTTCATTTTCTCTGTTTCGTAACAGTTGAGATCATAAAAACATTATCGCGAGAGAAACTTTGGCTAATTTCGCGAATTTTAACCTTTTTCGCGAAAGTTTATCTCGCGAAAAATTTGAATCGTTCATTCGTCAAAGTTTATCTCGCGAAATTTTGCTAGTTTTTCAATTCGTTTTTGATGGAGTCTTTTAATGATTTAGATGATAAACATTCTTCGTAACTACATAGCATTACATTAGAATTGTTAAGCAGATGCAAATTCAAATATGTTTGTAATTAATTTTCGTCAATTTTCTGTAACAATAAATCCTTGGTTTCCTAAACTTATCCTAAATTATTTAAAAAATTTCTTCATTTGCGAAAGTTTATCTCGCGAAAATTAAGCAATTTCGCGAAAGTTTATCCAAAACATTTCGCCAGTTTTTCAGCTCGCGAAAGTTTCTCTCATGAAAGTTTCTCGAATAAAGTATGTGTAAAAGAAAAATAGTAACTTTTAATGAACTCCTAGGTTCAGCCAACTTAAAATTTAAATTATCGAGTAAAAACAAAAAACGTTCTACTGGAAAGTCACGATACAAACAGTCACGTGGTACAAATTAAATACTAGAAAAAGTTCAAAATCAATGGCGTTAACACACTTGCAAAACTAGATTTGTCTATAATCGTACCTGGTCTGTTACAAAAGTATCAGCATTAACTGTTTGTTTCAATATTTTTTGACTAGCATACTTTCGAAAAGCTTGATATTGTATCATAAACGTGCTGTTTTTATATAGTGTGTTTCATAATGTTGGAAACAGTAATTTTAAAGTTGTTTTTTTAAATGAATGTAATTAAACCATGTGTTAATCGGCCATTAAAAATTTAATTACATTTCTCCAAGACATTTTCCTTCATTTTTCAAAAACCACTTTTTCATTTTTCACAAAAATATCCTAGCCAAAAGAACTTGAAAGTGGCTTTCCACCAATGTAAAAATTATTTTGAAATTCGGTATTCATTTAAAAAAACGACTTTAAAATTTCCATTTCCAACATTATGAAACACACTGTATTTTTGTAAGAGACCCTACCCATCATAATTACACCATTTCATTTCGAGTTCATTAAGTAAATATCATAGAAACTGCAGGTCAAAACAGTTATTTTTGCGGAACAATTACAGCGACAATGTCACACGAATGCAACAAAACGATGTCTATCAATCTGTCTTTGGTAATATTGTACTTAAGAAACTCTTCACGTCCGCCATTTCCTACAAGAAAAAAGAGGGCTTACAAATTGTGAAAATACAATAAATTTTACCACAGGCTCCTGAATAATTTTAGACAAAATTCATTTCTTAAATATTTCACATCAAATCAATACCGATAATACTGGACACAAAAATGTGGAACAGAAAATACAAACCTTAAAATTCGTGCTATGTTGCAAACCATCATATGTATTGAAAGTAATGTTTTTGTAATGTGACTTTAGTAGTTCATTTGCCATAACACCATAACGATAATTCACCACAGAATTCGCATTACCTACGTGTAGAATACCTTGTGTTGCTGCTATATGTCATATACAAAACAACTTTCAGGTTATGTTTTTGGAATAAGCAATTTTACTCCATCTTCACCTTTCACAACATGATTTTACCTTATAGAGTCGAATGATTTGGATGAGGCAGATATGAAAGAGAAGAAGCAGAACAAGATAAACCCAAAAGTCATATTGTTTATGTTAGAATTCCACATTAACGGAAAGATTTTAAAAGGCATTTGTTATGCCCCACTTTGTAATTTTTGCCCCACTTTGTAATTTCTGCCCCACTTTGTAATTTCTGCCCCACTTTAAAATTTTCTTGCCTCACTTTGTAATTTTCTAGCTGCACCACTTTGTAATTACTACTTACCCCACTTTGTAATTTGTGATCCTATTTTACCTGATTTTTTCCTGGTGTCTATACGGGAGATGACTATCTTTAGAGTATTCCATTTTCTTGCGCATGCTCATTGAGTAAGAAGAAACCTAATTGACTCACTAATTATCAGTTTGTCGGCTTCATTAGTTCACAATGTGATGGTAACATTTTGATATTCTTTAGCACATGCGCAGTAGGAAAAACGCGATTATCTCGCTAATTATCAATTTATAGCTGTCGGCTTCATTAATATGCAAGGAATGGGAACATTTCTGTATTCTTTAGCGCATGCGCAGTAGGAAAAACGCAATTATCTCGCTTATTATCAATTTATTGCTGTCGGTTTCATTAGTATGCAAGGCAATGGTAAATTTTGTATTCTTTAGCGCATGCGCAGTAGGAAAAACCCAATTATCTCGCTAATTATCAATTTATAGCTGTCGGTTTCATTAGTATGCAAGGCAATGGTAAATATTTTGTATTCTTTAGCGCATGCGCGATAGCAAAAACGCAATTATCTTGATAATTATCATTCTATAGCTGTCGGTTTAATTTGCTTACAAAGTAAATTTTCTTGCAAAACTTTTCTACTTGAATGAGTGGTCGATCTTAACATTTTACAAAGTATACATCAACAGGTAGAATGTTAACGGAGAAAGAATGTAAACTGTACGTGTATGCACTGCACAAGAATAAAGCTTCGTATTGTTGATTGTTAAAGTTTTTCTTCAACAACACTAACAAATCATAAACTATGCGTACGCAAAATGTAGTATGAAAATGATGATTACAGTTACGAAAAATCACTTCCAAATTCGAAATCACCACCTTCCACTTGTTCTTTGTGCGAGTTTTGTGAAATTTGAAGAACTTTAAAAAATTGGTCCAAATTTGGCCAAAATTACCCAGTTTAGTGACGTTATTTGGGGCAGGTAGTAATTACAAAGTGCTGCAGCTAAAAATTACAAATTGGGGCAAGAAAATTACAAAGTGGGGCAGAAATTACAAAGTGGGGCATAACAGCATTCTAAAAGATCAAACAACCTAACTCTGTCCATAACACTATATATGTATAATTTAGAAAAACATGCAGTATACTTGGTTAGACAACAAGACGTCAAATGTTTCTTATCATGGCAAAGAAATACGTTGGAGTCTTTATTTACATCTTTACACAACTAGAAGAGAAAAAATAGACGATTCTCCAATGAAAAAACAGATGGGTCACGGTTGCCATTTTCTGTAAGTCAACAGTGAAGGATGGGAACTAGATTGGGTATTGATGGTTTTGAAGTGATTTTGAGAAAATATTTACTGGAATTGTGTCTCCAAAAAGTGGTAAGCTTAATAACGTTTTTCAACAACTGGATTGGAAAACATTGACAAAGGAGACTATCAAACACGAGATGGTGGTTTTAATATCAGGTTAGTCAGCGAAAGTGCTAATAAACAAATTACCACCTTGAATGCACCGACAAAATGATTGTGGTTTAAATTAAAATGTCCACATGTCCTAAACCCTGGATTTTTAAGGGTCAAGGAGTGAGTGCGTATTAGACTGGAGAACCAAATTTTAGCTTTTTAGTATTAAAGAAGGTAATTGTGGAAAAAGAGTACTAAAAAAAGGCTTCAATAGAAAAAGTAAAAATGAAACAATAGCAAAATGTAATGTTTGCATTCAGGTGACTGTCCTTAATGAAAAGTGCGTATAGTTATGATCGCTATGCTCTACTATACGATGCTATACTCTTACTCACAACATGTCACCACAAGTAACTTGCAATATTGACTTACACCTTTGAATTGTTTAGGCATAGGAAGGAATGTGCTTAACAAATACATCCAGCTACTTTTGTTTCACAGGTGATGAATGTGTGTAATGCAATTGCTCCTCCTTGACTGATACCACCTAAACATGCAAGCTGACATTGTTTAATTCAAAATTCACCGATTTATACGTCTAAAGAAATCTTAAGAAGAACTTGCCAATTATTATTCTGTCAGAAGGAATGCCACTTTTCTCTTCTTCTGCAATGAGTTTTTTTTACTAGCATGGAAACAATTATATAGTAAGTAGTAAAGTTATAATCCCAAGTTCAATTGAGTTTCAAAAACCTGTACGCAAATCAAAATCATTTTCTCCACGTTACTTACAAAAATCTTTGGATTCATTTACTCCTTTTTCATGTCCGTCTGCATCAAATGATAAGGAATCTACATCAAACCTACAATTTCAAAATAGCACTAAAATTTAAAAGAATGACAGAACAAACCATCATATTAAAGGATAAAAACAGTTAACTACAATATAGAGCTTTACCATGAAGGCATGTGCATACCACCATTAATGGTCACTTTCTGAATAGACCTAAAAACAGTAAAAAAAATTTAAAATAGAATTTCATTTGAGGTCGATCAGGGGAAAACTTCATTTTAGGATAATATCAGGAGAAAATGTACGCATTTGGACACATGTATTAAACATATGGTAGTGCCATTTTTTATAATTCAGACAGTCAACCACGCCTAAAATAGTTTTACAACCAAACGTCATTTGTCAACTGATCTTCTGCATAGAAGACAGGTATTTAATTTGCTTCTTTTTTCTAAGAACTAAGTATTAACTTTTTCAACAGATCAAACAGGTCAGAACATGTATAACCTACCCATTGTCACCTAGTTCATGCATAAAAATAACCTAAAAGAAATACTGCAGTAAGTAGGAGTGTTGCTACAGCTTCTACCATTAACATGTGATAACTTACTGTAGCAGTATGTTTGATCTTCGGCAAACAAACAGGACCTGACATTATTTATTTTAAATCTATTATGGAAACACAGCTGAAAATCATCTGTCTTTTTCGAATTTATACTATCAGAAAGTAATCAGTAGCAATATTTTTCTGTTCCACTTGTGTTGCCCATATTTAGGTTATGCAGGTGTTCTCTGTCTTTGCTTCTAAACGTAAATTAGAATTACAAATATTTTACGTCGAAACGTCGTATAAATAAACTTGGATGTGTCGATGAAACTTGTCGTTTTTTGTTTTGTTCCTCTCTTTTGTTACAAAATATTTTACTGTTCTAATATTTAATATGGATTAACAATACCTTTAATCAAATCAGATCTCAAGATGTGGCTTGTTAGAAAATGAGCAAACAAATTATACAGTGTGTTTCAAAACTTTGGCAACAAAAATTTTCATCGCATATTTGAAGAATTTTTATAAATTTTGTATCGATGGAATCCTTATTTTTTGGTCTTTCTCCTGATGTAATTTTTGTAGGAAATGGAAAAGTAGAAGAAGAGAAAATCGAAAAATAAATTTGGAAAAACTCATTGATTTCTTAACGATCAATTAAGATGTTTAACAATAAGATCAATTTCCGAAAACAAAAGCAGTTTTGTAACAATTTTTGATCGCTTTCACTTTAACAAAGCCAATGTTACGCACGTTTGAAAAATTTTACGTGAGCAATTACTTTAATTGAGAGCATAAAAGATTTTGCACCTTTAAACAATAAAGTCGTTAACTTTATGTCTTAATTGATCGTTAAAAACTTACAAAGTTTATAAAGTTTAATAGCTTTACTTGCTTTCTGTCAACAAAATTTTTCCAAGTTTGGATGAATTTTGATTGATGCGTAACTAATTCTGCAATAACATTCAAACCATATTCTCGTATCTTAAAAAAATGCTACGAGTTTAAACAGTTTTATTAGTAAATCAATGCCCCATTAACAAGAAAATAAAACATTGTTGTTTAAAGTCTGCTTTTATCTCATTTTTCATTTTGTAACAAACGTCGTCCTATTAAACGACACATTCAAAAGTTGGAACTTTTAATAAAAGCCACGGCAAATCACCAGAAACTATTTGCTACAAAGAAAGAAATGTGCATGCGTGAACTGTAAGTGTGAATACGTATTTTATATATTCACAGAACATCACATCACAGACAGCCAAAAGAAAACAAACAGACAAAGAAAAAAAAATCTTCGAAAAAAAAAAAGAAAGAAATGAAAGCGAAAGAACCGTCAGAAATACTGCGTCTTGAACTTTTTGATTCAAAACAAACAGGTATGCAAAATGTTCACACAACAAACAAGAAAAAAACATACGGTGTATCCTGAAACCTTTAAAGCAAGTGACATTCCTAAAAACGGAAGCATAGGTTCATTTCAAGTTCATTTCGAATTTGAAGTAATTGAAGTCCTCTTTGAATTAAATAACATCTATTTTTCGTTAATAAATGGTAAATTACCGACCAAAAATATAATGAGTATAGTGCAAGCCTCCATATATCGTAAAGCGTAAGATAAATAAATGAGGATTAGTTGTTAAATCACGGTATTTTGTGTTTATTTTTGATTAGGCCGTTTCTCTAAAATGAGTAATAAATATTGTTCAATACGGAAATGAAACGAATTGCCATGCAGTCAATTTTGCCATTCTTCTTGGATCAATTCAAGAAAGTCTTAAACACTCGAAAAAATGCGAGGGACTTTTGCTTCGAAGAGGAAGATGGAGTCAACAACGCTCTGGATGATTTAGTAGCGGCAGGTTCCTTAAATGAAAATCTATCGCACGAGATAGATCAAAAGGTGGATAATTACTTAAGCTGTATGGTCTGACTTAGGTCCATTTCATAAGCTGTGGCGTACCGAACCGAACTCGGAAATTTCCTCAGTACAGCTCGGCTCAGTTCTGTTCGGCACATCGTTTCATAAGACCCGAGCCAAGCCGAGCGGAATCGCGCCAAATGTTTCAAAATGGTGATTGTTTATAACAACAAAATGCTTTTGTATTCTCGAATTCGAAGAGAGAAGAGAAAAATTAAGTATTTTACTTGGGTTTCTTATATTAAGTCTGGATTCTCCATCAGCTTCATTATCATTATCTCGTTGCTGAACTATTTGAACTTTTGATGATGGTTTTCGTTTATTCTTATCGTTTTTTACATTATTTACACTCATTTTCTTTCGCTTATTACATAATTTTCGAATAATCTCTTCGTCTGTTTGATCTTTATCTGAACTTTTAAGATTTTCACATTTCTCGCGTTTTTCATTAAATATACGAGCAGATTGCTCTTCCAGAATCTGCAGCATGGTTTTCTCGGTCGCCAAATATTATTTAAAAAGGAATCTTTTTTTTGCAAAGTTTCTTGAAATATACTCATGCGTCAGCACGGTTCGGCTCACCATTTCGTTTCAAACCGTCGAGCCAAGCCGTGCCGAGGCGTGCGGCACGGCTAGGTCAGCTGTGGCTTTATAAGCTGTGGCGAGCCGAACTCAGAGAAAATTTGGCGAGTTCGGCGCGGCACGGCACAGCTTATGAAATGGGCCTAAGGTACATAAACAAATCATCCTGTCAGGTTGATACTATCGATACCTGGTTCTCCGTATTACAAACTAGCGGAAAAAGTGACAAAATAGCTGTCCGTGATCCCGGAATCAATAATTACTGCTCAATCGACTGATAAGCTCAAAATCGTAAAGTTAGATCCAGACGAAGTTATAATATCATTTGACGTGTGCTCCCTTTACACTAACGTCCCTATAAGTGAGGCAACCGACAATGCTGCAGATCTTCCATATTCCGGCAGATACGAAACACCTCCAGTCGACAAGGAAACGTTCACCACCCTCACAAAGTTAAGAATGACTGATGTGGTATTATCTACACATGACGTTGTTTCAGACAAGCTGACGGTCTAACAATGGGTTCTCCTCCGGCCCTACAGTTAGCAAACATTTGGCTTGCAAAGTTCAAAGAAGCGATAAAAGACGATGGCAAACTCTATGAAAGGTATATGTCCTGAGGTCAATTAAGAAATCTCAAGTACAATCAAAGCTACGTGAAATCAACGTCTTACATCCCAATTTGAAGTTTTATTGTTATTATTAGATTTTCTCAGAGGACCACCGTTGACTGGGCTTTGAAAATAATACATTAACTAGATATAAAAACCATACATTGTTTTGAGTATTTTGGCCTCTACAACATGGATACACTTTCCGTTGTCAATTTGTAAATTTAGCTTTTCGTTAACTCAACGCATGCTGAAGGTGGACATAGGCGGCGAGCGACGTGTGAATAGAATTTACAGAAGTCATTTTCAGATCATTACACATACATTGATCGTTGAGAAATTAATGAGATTTTCGAAACTTATTTCTTCGATTTTCTCTTCTTTTTCTTTTCCATTTCCTGCTGTATTATTTCCTGTTGCTAATTTTTTGAAACACCCTGTATTACCATAACATAATAATAATGATACAAACTAGAGGGAATACAGTACTACCCCGAATCGAATCGAGTTGAATCGAACCGAGTTGAATCGTAAGTATTTTCACAAGACGTTAATTAGTAAGAGCCACGAGAGCCACATATAGCAAAAAAATATAAATAATTTTCTTCCTCATGTATTCGTCAATATGTTATCGGAAGTACAGAACCCTCGACCGACTGCTTCTGTATTCTGAATCACGCACACCGAGATGATTTGAGAACTCGCCTCGTAACTTTGATTATTTGTGCAAGACGGTAAGAAACAATTTTGAGCGAGTGTTGAGCAGCTTCTGGGTTTCCTGAAGGACTGCCTCTGTCAGGATATTTAAAGCATTCCACTTATCAGACCCCAAATCAACCAAAAACATATTTTTACGAAAGTCCTTAAATTCCAAAATTTTTCCTGCCGAAAGCTTTCGTTGTTAATGTAACTACATTAGCGATGAAAAAAATTATTGCGATATACTACAGTGGACTCTCCATAACTTGAACTCTCACGGGGAATCAGAAATCGTTCGAGTTATGGAGAGTTTGGAAATTTTGCTAAGTTTATCCTTTATACATAAGCCCCATGAAAGAAAACGATGTATTTGAGTAATTATCTGCCTTACGGGGTGAGAAGAAAGTCGCAAACAGTTTATTTCAGTTGACTAAATCTATTCTGTAATGAAAAAATCCGTAATTACAGTTTGTTTAATATTATCATTCCACTCTAATCAATGCGGGTGATGGTTTTTTCACCACAGACGCCATTTTATTCATGAGAATGAGAACTTCAAAACAAGAATATTTGTAAACACACCACTTTACATTCGAACAGCGCGTTCGAAAATATTTGAATCAGAAAAAAACTCTTGAAATTCTTCAGTTTTCAGATTGTCCGAGTTATGGAGAGCGAAAATAGCTTAATATGCTTTCAAGGGACCAAAAATATTGTTCGACTTAGGGAGATTTTCGAGTTATGGAGATTCGAGTAATAGAGAGTTAATTATGAGAGTTTATTAGGAAATTTTCATGGTGTCTACGAATTCGTTCGAGTTAAGGAGCGGTTCGAGTTATAGGGTTTCGAGTTATGGAGAGTCCACTGTTATTCGATAAGTCATCGTTTTAGTTGACGTCTCTTCCGATACGTTGAGTTGCAAGGCAGCTGAAAGAGACAGGCATAGCGCCCAAGACTAAAAGTTCGCCCTATCTGAGGCGTTTGTTCATTGTAATATCAGGAAGATCGTTATCATTAAAGTTAAAGTGATGTCTTCTTAATCGAAAATTCAAACTAAAAATTACAATTTGTGAAAATGACGAATTAAATAAAGAATGATTGAACAAGAAAAATCAACAATGGCATTATTTACGAAGAAAAATCATAATATAATATATAACATATCACTGCAGATTGGCGACAAAGAGTTATGAAAACAGTTTTTTAATCGACTGAAACCCTTCCCATATCAAACCATTCTAAAGCAATCGTCCACAAACTCCTTAATAAAACCAAATTGAAATTCTCGAGCAAAGAGAAAAAAAGTCTCGAAAAGTGAATGTACACTACTGAAAAGTCATGATACAAATAGTCACTATGTAGAAATTAAGTACGTTCAAAATCAATGGTGTTAATTCACTCGCAAAACTAGATCTGTCTTTATAAATGTACTTACATCGTACATTACCCTTCATTTCGAGTTCATTATGTAAAGATCATAGAAACTGCAGGTTAAACATTTATTTTTGCAGTACACCGGACAATGACCCACGAATGCAACAAAATGATGCCTATCAATCTGTCTTTGGTAATATTGTGCTTAAGAAACTCTTCACGTCCGCCATTTCCTACAAAAAAAAGAGGGCTTGTCATAAACTAATAAACATCTGTGCTTAAATTTGGACAAAACTCATGTTCTAAATATTTCACATCAAATCAATATCAATACTGGACACATTTCCTTTTAAAAAGGAATACTAACCCTTCGATCCGAGTTATGTTTCAAACCATCATATGTATTGAAAGTAATATTTTTGTAATGTGTTTTAAGTAGTTCGTTCGACATAACACCAAAACGATAATTCACGACAGGATCTGCATTACCTACAGAAATTCGTGTAGAATACTTCGTGCAGATGTTATATGTCACTTACAAAATAAATTTAGGTTACATTTGTGGAATAAAGAAAGAACCGAAAGTTTGTTGATGAGAGAAGCAGAGAAAAAAAAGCACAACAAGTGAATACAGAAGTCAGATTATTTTATATTCGAATTCCACATTAACGAAAAGGATTTCAAAACGCATTCACAATACACTGTGTTAAGGGCAGGTCAAGGTGGTCTTGTCTCACTAAAGATATAAGACTACCGACAGCTTAGGTTGCTATGAAGCTTCAAAATTATTAAAATGAACGGGAAAATGTTTAAATGTCCAGAACTTAGACAAACATACAATGCTATTTATTTGGTAAAAAAATATCAAATGTTTCTTACCATGGCCAAGAAATACGTTGGTGTCTTTATTTACATCTTTACACAACTAGAAGAAAAAAACCCGGCAATTCTCTCATTAACAAGTGGATCATTTTCTGTGAATCGACAGTGAAAGTTGGGAACTAGATTTGGTGCTGATGTTTGTGAAGCATGGCAATTTGGACTATGGAAGATATTTAATGGAGCTATACCTCTAATAAGTGAACAACAGAAGGCTTATAACATTTTTCAACAACAGAATTGGCACTTGAATTTATCAGGTTTGTCAACAAAAATAACAGTTAACAAACAAATTTGTGGATAAAATTTCGCGTGGATTTAATTTCGCAGACAAGCGAAAAAAAGTAATTTTGAAAAAAAAATCAACTTTTAAGCGTAACTTGGAGATGCTCTAATTTATCTTCTCAAAACAACTATTTATGTAATATTAAACATTTACATTTTTTCCCTTGTTTTTAACTTCATTGGTTAATCCTCATCTTCTTTACATCGAGCCAAAGATAAAGAAATCCTAGGCTCGTTGAAAACTCTACCCCTGAGAAAAACTAAAAAAAAAACGTTTTTCAAAATTTAAGTTAGCCTGTCGGGCGAATTTTTATTGATTTTGGGTGGTTTTAATTTTGCGTTTTTTATTTAATCCATGCGAAATTTTATCTACTTAAGGTACTGGACACTCATCAACATGTCACCTCAAACAACCAACAGTATTGACTTACACTTTTGAATTTTTTATGCATAGGAAGGAATGTGCTTAAACCAATACATCCAGCTAGTTTTTTTTCAAAGATCATAAATGTATGTAACGCAATCGCTCCACCCTGACTGAAGCCACCTAAACATGAAAATGGACATCCAGTTAAATCGCTCAAAATTCAATGCCTGATACATTTGAAGAAATTATAAAAAGACCTTACCAACTACTATTCTGTCAGAAGGAATGCCATTTTTCTCTTCTTCGGAAATGAGTTTCTTTACTAGCATGGAAACAATAATAAAATAAGTAGAAGAGCTATTATAATAATCCTTAAAACCAAAAGTTGTACACAAAAATCAATATCATTTTCTTTCCATTTTACTTACAAATATCTGAGGATTTTTTTATTCCTTTCTCATCTAGGTTTGCATCAAATAATAAGGAATCTATATCAAACCTACAAGAAAGCTTTCAAAAATAGCACTATAATTTAATACAACAGTCAAAAAAATATTCGAGGATAGTTACAATATAGTTTTACCATGAAGGCATGGCCATACCACCATTAAGGGTCACTTTCTGAATGGGCCTAAAAATGAACAAATTAAAAAAAACAATTACATTTGAGGTCAATATCAGGGGAAGTCTTCATTTTAGGTTAATATCAAATCAGGGGAAGACTTACGCATTTGGGCACATATATTTAACATGCGGGAGTGCGATTTCTTCTAATGCTGACAGCCAACCATGCCTAAAATAGTTTTATGATCAAAGTGTCACTTGCAAACTGATCCCCTGTGTAGAACACAAGTATTTAAGTTGTTGCCTTTTTATTAGAATTAAGTATAAACCTTTTCTACAGATCAGAGGATCATTTTAATAACTTACCCAGTGTCACCTAGTCCATGCAAAAAAATAACCTAAATAACAACAGCAAGATTTTCACTGTAGTAACTAGAAGTGTTCAACAGCTTTATTAGCATATCACAAACTCACTGTAGCAGTATGCTTTATCTTTGGCAAACAAACATAATGCGACATTGTTTATTTTAAATCTATAATGGAAAAGCACCTGCAAATCGTGGGTTCATTAGAAAGTCAAAATTTAATTAAACATTTTTCTGTCTCACTTGTGTATTTTCAGGTCATGCAGGTATTCTCACCATCTTTGCATCTTGCTCTTGCGTAAAATATATTATAATAAGAATCACAAAAATTTTAATATTTTTATTGAATATCAATTAATTTTATATACTATTGATTTATAAACCCTTTAAAGTTTTTCTTTTTAATGTTATGAGAATTCTTCTTTTCTATTTTCATAGATGGTCAATACACTTGATAAAAATACATACTCAGTTGCTAGGTGTCACAAATGTTTGCTTTTACTTACACCAATAATAACAAAACTGTATTAATTACTTTCACTGTTTATATTATATAACAAGTTTTTGTAAGACTGAATTTTTACAGTAATAATGCTATTTTTATGAATGTTTATTTTCTGAATGTTTATCCAGGATAGCCTCTTCAGTTCCTTAAGGTACTGCTATCAATGCTATCAATGCTGTAATGACAGGAACCGTTCAACTAGACAACCATCCTAGACATCATCCCTACTCTCTTGCTGAGTGCTAAGCAGAGAAGAGTGATTCACACTGTTATAGTCGCTGACATGACTCGATTGGGGATTGAACGCGCAACCTCCCGAACAGGAAGCAAGCACTCTACCACAAGGCTTCCTCATGTTATGTTACGTTATAAAAACATTGAGATTAAATTCACAAATTTACACACATCTGAATTTAAAGTTTTGTTATTTTTTTCCCCATTAAAAGTTAAAAAAGGGAGTTGGAAACTAAGATGTTTTTTAATTTCATTGAAAAACATGAAAACAAGTTCTACTGGTACCAAAGGTTAAAAAAACTATATATTGAATAGAAATCGGAAAGTAACAATACATAATTTAGAGTTCAAATATCTGATCAAAAATGGTATGGATCATTTGCCTACAATCGAACAATTCAAAATTCGGAAATACTTTTCATAATTGATTGAATAAATAGGCACATCACAGGTCACCATCGCCAAAAAAACACCACCAGTTCCTACTGCCAATAGCACAAAACATTGTGTTCTCAAAATGCTTTGAATATTTTACTTTGATGTATATATACAAACACATCATAACATAAACAAACAACAACATAAAAAGCAACATTTGACAAAATTGTATTTCCAAGAGGGTTTATTCGAAGCAAAATTCGTTAATAGAGATTGGCACTGGCACTTATATATAGATATATCTATATAGATATCTATATATAGATTTTGAGTGTTTTATATTCAATTTGTAGAACTAAAAAGGGCATTATTCATGATGTGTAAACCACCGACAGAAGAAATTATATATTAATGATGATAAGTAAGCTTCTGCATTTATAAAGAATCAGATAAATATGATTAACTTATGTTCTGATTTGATTTTAAGGAATTATGAAAGCCTTTCTTTTAGGAAGATAGACAAATTTTAGCTACACAAACTGCTACTACTGCTGCTGGTCCTTTTTATTAGTAATTAGTAGCACGGATGTGACGTCGCGGGAGACTTGAATTGCAGTAATTTGTTTGCAGCGCTACAGAGAACAAGCCACGACAAGAGTAAGACGAAATTTTAAATGGAAACTTATGAAATCAAGTTTTGCTGAAAAAGTTTCGTTTCCAGATTATTCCTCCATTTTTCTAGTCTTTGTTCCTGTCAACCCGGTTTTGCACCTAATCAAGAATGAACCGGAGAGAAAAAGTTGAAGTTATAAGAAGCTGTGTAGTATAGTGGCAACCTCGCCCCAGGCCTTGTTGCATGGGGATGACGTTTTATGTGGTGTGTGTAGCATTACTATTTCTATGTGGTCTAAAAACCGATATCGCTCCAGGAAAGGAGTGGGGCAACTGCTATAATTGCGGAGAATCCATCATCTACTGATTGATACTCTGCTCGGATTCAGAAGGTGATTCGAGTTGGGCGAAATTTATGAAACAGACACTACTGGTGACGATCAAGCACGTAAAGTATAGTGTTGACAATTTGTCCTCTTGGTGCAAATGGACAACGATGTATTATGCCGACATCAGAAGAATATTTTGGTTGCGTCTTCGGCTCGGATTTCACAAAGACAGCAGGAGTAGAATATGAGAATTCGAGGAAGATAACAGAGAATTTGGTTGAAGCAGTCAAGAAACAAGAAATGACATATTCTATTGAGAATAAGCAAATTAGTCGGATTAAGAATGAGACAAGATCAAAGAAGGACAAAGCTAATGAAGAAATTTTAGAAAATTTTAAACAACAAATGAATACTTCGCAGAAAAGACTACTAGAAGTGAACAGTGAGAAAGGAGCATCCAGCTGGTTAAATGTATTACCCAACCCAAAATTTGGTTTCGATCTTAACAAGCAACAGTTTTGGGATGCAATAAGATTGCAATATGGGTGGAATATTCCAAATCTTCCAACGATGTGCACTTGTGGCAAGAAATTTGACATCCAACACTGCATGAGTTGCAAAAAAGGAGGTTTCATCACAATGAGACATAATGATATTAGAGATTTAACAGCGTCTCTACTGTCAGAAACGTGTAAAGATGTTGAAGTTGAACCTATGTTAACGAAATTAACTGGTGAAGTAATGACCACTCCATCTGCAAAAAGTGGCGACGAAGTTCGCCTTGATATTTGTGCAAGACATTTTTGGGTAAAAGGCCAAAGAGCATTCTTTGATGTAAGGGTCATTGACCCAAACGCTTCAAGGTATTCACCCCAAAGTCTGCAAAAATGTTACGAAAGGAACGAAAAGGAGAAGAAATCAGCATATAATGAACGAATACTAAATATTGAACATGGTAACTTTACTCCGTTGGTTTTCACTATTCAAGGAGGAATGGGTCGAGAGTGTAAAACGTTTTACAAGCGACTTTCTGAGATAGCTGCTGATAAAAGGAAGGAGCATGCATCAATCGTCACGAACTGGATACGAACAAAGATATCCTTCGCTCTTTTAAAATCAAGTCTGGTGTGTCTCCGAGGTTCCAGCAGATCACCTTGTAATCAAAACAATGTAAACATGACAGAAGACATCAGCATCGTTGTTTCAAAAACGTCACACGTGTAAAATCCGAATGTCAATTGCTGCAATGAAGATATGTAATTGTGATTGGGAAGAATTTATTTGTAAAATGATGCAACGCAGTAAACGGTGGTCTGCGAAATACATATAATATCTCTTTGAAAAAAAAAAAATTAAATTACAATAAGAGCCAAGAAGGTTTAGCGTAGTGGAAAAACAACGATTATTTACAATTACTCAGGCTGTAATTTCTTTGTAGTTTCTCCTCTCGTGTTTAGATTGAATTAATAATCTTCTTCGTATGAAAGTTTAGCCAATGATAAACAAAAAAATGACATGTTAATACAACGTTTTGGATGCTTCAAGCATCCATTTTCAAGTAATCAAAAATCTTTACAAGAATGTTTTTTTTTTTATAAAATATGGCTAATTGGCTAATATATAAAAAAAATTCACACTACGTCTAATAAATACAATGGAGCTGATTTAATGGCTCTATTCAAAGGGGGATTATCTTTCATTATGAATAAGCTCTCTTTGATCTTGAGTTGATATCTATTATCCCCAGATGCCAAAATGTGGAAGTCTTTAAAAGAAGCATGATGACGGCATTCTTTGAAGTGGTCACTAATGACAGAAGGTTTGGGTTTAATTGACTCACCTGTAAGTGCTGAAATTCCCGTGTGTTCACTTATGCCAACATGGAGGTGTCTGTTGGTCTGGCCATAATAGGAGGCGTTGCAGCAGCCCCCACACTTGTAACGATATGTAACTCCAGAACATATGGAATCGGGAATTCGGTCTAAACAGACTAGATATACGTGTTTTTATTTTAAATACGACGAAGATGTCACAACATGTCATCAACGTAGCGCCTATAGAATAAAGATTTACAATTCTCAGGGCATAATGGTAGCCAGGTATTCTCAAGGTGACAAAGAAAAGAATTGACCAATGTTGGTCCCAATGGTGAACCCATAGAAATACGAAAAGAGATAGAATAACATCAAACTTTAGCTCACCTTAGCTCTATTCAAATTTCTATTCAATTTTCAAACAATGAGAATCCATGCGTGTTGCCTCGCCTCATTCTCTTTTATGCAATGTTTATTATTTTTTAACTACTCGGTAAAATTTGAAGTAAAAACCGAAAATTTTAAATCAAAAACGAGTATACTTAACAAGTTCATTCGTAAAAACAAATATGCTATCCTTATTATGGCTTCTAAAAGCTAACTTTTTCAGAAAATCGGAACTGAATTCGTTTTTTCGTTTTTATGTTATAATGAAAAACATATTTTCGAATTTTCATTTCACATACTCGGACGTTTGTTTCATTATCTTACAAACTAAAAGCGTTTTCAAGTTGTTTTCACTAGTACGACCTGCTAAGGAATATAGAATGTTGTGGTGTAAGTATCGGGACCGAAACTAATTGGTGTCCTCTTAATTATGGTCATAAACATTGTTTACACTTTCTTAATTGTCGGCGAATAATTATCACGCCGAAAAAATAAATCTACCAATCAAAATCTCTGGTATTGAACAATAGCGCACGTGCACAGCTGTATTATTTTAAGTTTGTAAAAACAACTCCTATTGTGCAAAGGTTGATTGAGAAGAAAGTTATGTTTCTGCCAAACCAGATTATAAAGATCATACTTTGATCATTCATACTTTTACAGAAACCTTCCAGAAAAAAAAGTTGAAGTATTTTTCTCCAATTATAGGCAGTCAGAATATACATTTTATACATAAATATCCCAGCGGGCACAAGACGTCTTTGAGACGTCTCAATTTAATCGTAAAATGGTCGTTTGCTTTTGAGATCATTTTGCGACGTCGTAGGGAGGTCTGAAAATGGGACGTCGCAATTGGGATCCTTTTACGATCAATTTGGGACCTGATGAAAATTTTCAAATTTCATTCTGCAGTCATTAAACAGTATAAATCGAGTAATACTAACATGCATATATAGAATTTACATTCGTATAGAATTCGGTTTATTGGTCGTGTAAGGGATGCTTTCACGACGTTTTTGGGACGTCTTTATACAGATTAAATAACGACCTTCGAAACAATTATTAATTTAGGATCATTTTGCGACGTCGTAGAGACGTCTGAAAATGGGACGTCGCAATTAGGATCCTTTTACGATCAAATTGCGACCTGATAAAAATTTTCAAATTTCATTCGGCAGTCATTAAACAGTAACCTTTGAGTAACAACAACATACTCCATATGGAATTTACATTCGTACCGATTCATTTTCTTGGTCGTGTCAGGGATGATTTCACGACGTTTTTGGGACGTCTTTATATAGATTAAATAACGACCTTCAAAACAATTATTAATTTAGGATCATTTTGCGACGTCTTAGAGACGTCTGAAAATGGGACGTCGCAGTTGGGATCCTTTTACGATCAAATTGCGACCTGATAAATTCTGCAGTCAGTAAACAGTATAAATCGAGTATGCTTATATAGAATTTACATTCGTATCGAATTCTGTTTATTGGTCGTGTGAGGGATGATTTGGCGACGTTTTTGGGACGTCTTTATACAGATTAAATAACGACCTTCGAAACAATTATTAATTTAGGATCATTTTGCGACGTCGTAGAGACGTCTGAAAATGGGACGTCGCAATTGGGATCCTTTTACGATCAATTACCTGATAAAAATTTTCAAATTTCATTCTGCAGTCGTTAAACAGTAAACAACAGTAACAACAACATACTCCATATGGAATTTACATTTGTACCGATTGTTTTTTTTGGTTGTGTAAGGGATGCTTTCACGACGTTTTTGGGACGTGTCTATACAGATTAAATTACGACCTTCGAAAGAATTATTAATTTTCAAAAGCGATTAATCAACAAAGATTCATCGAATAGGTTTTACTACAGTTGCATGATTTAAAGAATTTAAAATAGACCAATCACAAATACGTAAGACAAAGAGAAATTCCCGGGTTATAAAATTCACATGTGATATAGAAAGTTTCAAAAGCAAAGACTTTCTTGTAAGAAAAGGTTAATACTGTTAATAATGATACATGTAACATAAGTTTTAATAAAAGACGTTTAGATAAAACTTAGAAGAATTAATTAAACATGGCGTTTTGTTAAAGGTAAACTAGCAAAGTGTAAATGGAAAAAGATCTTGAGATACGATCCTGTTCGATGAAATTAACGGTGAGTTTCTGTTTTCTGAATCCATTCGGTGGGTATATTTATACATATTTATACATTCTTGTTGAACTTAGTTTCAGCATTCCAGCATCAGAAGAGCACTGTAGATGATCCTCAAAGATCTCCTGATCGATAATGAGAAATTTCAAAAAGGCTAGCCGAAGGGAGTCTTAAATGTGGTAATACATGTGATTCAAAATTTTATAACTTGATGACAAATTAGTTAGTATATATTGACCTGTAAATTGTTGCGTTGTAAACTTTTAAAAAGAATTAAAAAAGAGACATCCGTTGAATTTGTATGTTTTGTTCTTTCGATGACCCCAACATAGATGGCTTATGATATCCCAGGAAAAGGAGGTTGTTAATAGGACGTCTCTACGATATCGTTACGGCCAGAGATTGAGAGACGTCGAGACGTCTCAGTGAAGATATGATTGGGACGTTTTCAGAGAATCCCACTTCGCGAACATTGAGCGACGTCTCAGGGACGTCTTGGAAAGACGTCTCTACGACGACTTTACAAAGATGAACGAGTAAATCCTGCGACGTCGTTACGATGTCGTTGGGATGTCATCGAGACGTCAAGATGTGATTGGGACGTCTTTTGAGATTCCCACTTCGCGACCATTCCGCGACGTCTCTACGACGATAAATTTCATAATCCTGCGACGTCGTTACGACGTCGTTGGGATGTCATCGGGACGTCTCAGTGAAGATGTGATTGGGACGTCTTTTGAAATTCCCACTTCACGACCATTTTGCGACGTCTTAGGGACGTCTGGGAAAGACGTCTTTACGACGTCTTTACGACGTCTTTGTGCCCACTGGGATATTTTTAATGCCATTTATATATGTCAAGGCAACTCTTTTAAGAATCTTTTGATATTTACGACAAAGCAGTGAAGTGGTGATATTATTCAATGCAGTGATGATCTCTGTTTCATCAGAAAGCTGTATTTCTGTATTTCTATGGTGAACCCATGACTACACCGTCTATTTGTTGATACAACACTTCATTAAAGAAAAAATATGATTCGTGTGTGGTAGTTCTAAGAAGAGTCTTGAAATCATCCTTACTTAAGCCATTAACTGTGTCAGTGTTTTCAAAAAGTAAATCTGTACATAATTCAATAGTTTCTATTAAAGAGTAGTGAACAGTGAAGTGACATTTAAACTTGCCATAAATAACTTGTGACCTTGATCGCGGATTTCATTGGCAAATTGAAAAGAATCTGTCACTGTATACTTATTGGATGTAAGAGTAGCAAGTTTAGGTACCAAATATTTTGCAAGATTATACACAAGAGTACCTTGGCAGAAAGTATAGGTCTAAATGGTGGACATGCACCTGTACAGGCCTTGTGAACCTTGCATAAACCGTATAATATACCTGGATGAGTACCAACTGGTCTAAATCGGTTATAATTATCTTTACTGAGTTTACCACTTTTCAACAACTGTTGGTAGATGTTTGTCAGCTTCTTCTCTTGATTGGTACTAAAATTTAAAAGTTTGTCGTTAGTAATATTCAATCTCTTAAATTTAGTTTGTTCACTCAAGATTTCTTCCATTTTAGTAATATACACGTCTTTATCTAGTATAACAACTGAATTACCTTTATCAGACTTTTGTATAACCATAGAAATACGAAAAGAGATAGAATAACATCAAACTTTATTCAAATTTCTATTCAATTTTCAAACAATGAGAATCCATGCGTGTTGTCTCGCCTCATTCTCTTTTATGCAATGTTTATTATTTTTTAACTACTCGGTAAAATTTGAAGTAAAAACCGAAAATTTTAAATCAAAAACGAGTATACTTAACAAGTTCATTCGTAAAAACAAATATGCTATCCTTATTATGGCTTCTAAAAGCTAACTTTTTCAGAAAATCGGAACTGAATTCGTTTTTTCGTTTTTATGTTATAATGAAAAACATATTTTCGAATTTTCATTTCACATACTCGGACGTTTGTTTCAATATCTTACAAACTAAAAGCGTTTTCAAGTTGTTTTCACTAGTACGACCTCCTAAGGAATATAGAATGTTGTGGTGTAAGTATCGGGACCGAAACTAATTGGTGTCCTCTTAATTATGGTCATAATCATTGTTTACACTTTCTTAATTGTCGGCGAATAATTATCACGCCGAAAAAATAAATCTACCAATCAAAATCTCTGGTATTGAACAATAGCGCACGTGCACAGCTGTATTATTTTAAGTTTGTAAAAACAATTTCCTATTGTGCAAAGGGTTGAGTGTGAAGAAAGTTATATTTCTGCCAAACCAGTTTATAAAGATCATACTTTGATCATTCATACTTTTACGGAAACCTTCCAAAAATGATTGTGGTTTAAATTAAAATGTCCACATGTCCTAAACACTGGATTTTTAAGGGTCAAAGAGTGAGTGCGTATTAGACTGGAGAACCAAATTTTAGCTTTTTAGTATTAAAGAAGGTAATTGTGGAAAAAGAGTACTAAAAAAAGGCTTCTCAATAGAAAAAGTAAAAATGAAACAATAGCAAAATGTAATGTTTGCATTCAGGTGACTGTCCTTAATGAAAAGTGCGTATAGTTATGATCGCTATGCTCTACTATACGATGCTATACTCTTACTCACAACATGTCACCACAAGTAACTTGCAATATTGACTTACACCTTTGAATTGTTTAGGCATAGGAAGGAATGTGCTTAACCAATACATCCAGCTACTTTTGTTTCACAGGTGATGAATGTGTGTAATGCAATTGCTCCTCCTTGACTGATACCACCTAAACATGCAAGTTGACATTGTTTAATTCAAAATTCACCGATTTATACGTCTAAAGAAATCTTAAGAAGAACTTGCCAATTATTATTCTGTCAGAAGGAATGCCACTTTTCTCTTCTTCTACAATGAGTTTTTTTTTACTAGCATGGAAACAATTATATAGTATGTAGTAAAGTTATAATCCCTAAAACAAGTTCAATTGAGTTTCAAAAACCTGTACGCAAATCAAAATCATTTTCTCCACGTTACTTACAAAAATCTGAGGATTCATTTACTCCTTTTTCATTTCCATCTGCATCAAATGATAAGGAATCTATATCAAACCTACAATAAAGGTTTCAAAATAGCACTAACATTTAAAAGAATGACAGAACAAACCATCATATTAAAGGATAAAAACAGTTAACTACAATATAGAGCTTTACCATGAAGGCATGTGCATACCACCATTAATGGTCACTTTCTGAATAGGCCTAAAAACAGTAAAAAAAATTTAAAATAGAATTTCATTTGAGGTCGATCAGGGGAAGACTTCATTTTAGGATAATATCAGGAAAAAATGTACACATGTATTTAACATATGGTAATGCCATTTTTTCTAATTATGACAGTCAATCACGCCTAAAATAGTTTTACCACCAAACGTCACTTGTCAACTGATCTTCTGCGTAGAAGACAGGTATTTAATTTGCTTCTTTTTTCTAAGAACTAAGTATTAACTTTTTCAACTGATCAAACAGGTCAGAACATGTATTAGTTACCCATTGTCACCTAGTCCATGCATAAAAATAACCTAAAAGAAATACTGCAGTAAGTAGGAGTGTTGCTACAGCTTCTACCATTAACATGTGATAACTTACTGTAGCAGTATGTTTGATCTTCGGCAAACAAACAGGACCTGACATTATTTATTTTAAATCTATTATGGAAACACAGCTGAAAATCATTTGTCTTTTAGAATTTATACTATCATAAAGCAATTAGTAGAAATATTTTTCTGTTTCACTTGTGTTGCCCATATTTAGGTCATTTAGGCGTTCCCTGTGTCTTTGCTGCTTGTTTTTATAGAAAACGTAAATTAGAATTACAAATATTTTACTGTTCTAATATTTAATATGGATTAACAGTACCTTTAATCAAATCAGATCTCTAGATGTGACTTATTAGAAAATGAGCACACAAATTATACAATGTGTTTCAAAACTTTGGCAACAAAAATTTTCATCGCATTTTTGAAGAAAATACCCAATTAATTTTTATAAATTTTGTATCGATGGAATTCTTATTTTTTGGTCTTTCTCGTGATGTAATGTTTGTAGGAAATGGAAAAGTAGAAGAAGAGAAAATTGAAAAATAAGTTTGGAAAAACTCATTGATCTCTTAACGATCAATTAAGATGTTTAACAATAAGATCAATTTCCGAAAACAAAAACAGTTATGTAACAATTTTTTATCGCTTTCACTTTAACAAAGCCAATGTTACGCACGTTTGAAAAATTTTACGTGGGCAATTACTTTAATTGAGAGCATAAAAGATTTTGCACCTTAAACAGTAAAGATACGGTTGTTAACTTTATGTCTTAATTACTCGTTAAAAACTTATAAAGTTTAAAAAGTTTAATAGCTTTACTTGCTTTTTATCAACAAAATTCTTCAAAGTTTGGATGAATTTTAATTGATGCGTAATTAAGTGTGCGGGAACATTCAAACCATATTCTCGTATCTTATGCCCCATTAATAAGAAAAGAAAACATTGTTGTTTAAAGTCTGCTTTCATCCTCATTTTTCATTTTGTAATTTATTACAAAATGAAGAATCGTTGACCAACAAATATTTATCGTCGTCCTCTATTAAACGCCGCATCCAAAAGTTGGAATTTTAAATAAACGCCACGGCAAATCACCAGAAACTATTTGCTACAAAGAAAGAAATATGCGTAAACTGTAAGTATGTGTGAACTGTAAGTATGAATATTTATTTTATATCATCACAGAACATACATCACAGACAGTCAAAAGAAAACAAACAGCCAAGAAAAAAAAACATTTTTTGTTGAAAGTTGGAGATTTGATGTTTCACGTAAAATCGCTACTGAGGGGTACTTCGGGTCCCATATCTTCTGAACGACCCATCGGTTTGCCCTCAAACTTTATAACTTTTTTTTTGACTAAGGCAGGGCTACCACTGGTGCAGAAATGAAAGTTAAAGCTTAAGTAGAAAAAAAGCTTTATTTTTTAAATCGCAAATTTAACCGCTAAAAATCGCGAATTTTACAACCAAAAAGATATTCAAGTATAGTGCTTTTGATTATCATAAACATGCAAAAAAAATTTTTGGAATCGGAAGTGGCTATCAAAAGTTATGAGGTAATTTGTTTCCACTGCCAATTATATCGAGACAGCAAGACGGAAATGAAACAAATTGAGTGTCAATTTTGCCATCCTTCTTGGATCAATTCAAGAAAGTCTCACTCGAAAAAATGCGAGGGACTTATGCTTCAAAGAGGAAGATGGAGTCAACAACGCTCTGGACGAATCAATCAAACGAGATGAGATCAAAAGGTGGACAAGCTGGCTAAGGTACATAAACAAAATGTTCCTGTCAGGTCGATACTATCGATGCCTGGTTCTCCGTATTACGAAATAGCGGAAAAAGTGACAAAATGGCTGTCCGTGATCCCGGAATCAAAAATTAACTGCTCAATCCACTGATAAGCTCAAAACCGTAAAGCTAGATCCAGACGAAGTTACGATATCATTTGACGTGTGCTTCCTTTACACTAACGTCCTGTAAGTGAGGCAATCGACAATGTATGCTGCAGATCTTCTATATTCCGGCAGATACGAAACACCTCCAGTCGACAAGGAAACGTTCACCACCCTCACAAAGTTAGCAGTAACTGATGTGGTATTGGTGACGTTGTTTCAGACAAGTTGACAATCTAACAATGGCTTGCAAAATTCAAAGAAGCGATAAAAGACGATGGCAAACTCTATGAAAGGTATATGGATGACATCCTGAGGTCAATTAAGAAATCTCAAGTACAATCAAAGCTACGTGAAATCAACGTCTTACATCCCAACTTGAAGTTTTATTATTATTATTAGATTTTCTCAGAGGACCACCGTTGACTGGGCTTTGGAAATAATACATTAACTAGATATAAAAATCCATACATTGTTTTGATCAGTGTTTTGGCCTCTACAACATGGGTACACTTTCCGTTGTCAATTTGTAAATTTAGCTTTTCGTTAACTCAAGGCATGCTGAATGTGGACATAGGCGGCGAGCAACGCTGCCTTGGCAGCAAATGTGAATAGAATTTACAGAAGTCATTTCCAGATTATTACACATACATTGATTGTTAAAAAATTAATGAGTTTTTCGAAACTTATTTCTTCGATTTTCTCTTCTTGTTCTTTTCCATTTCCTGCAGTATTATTTCTTGTTGCCAATTTTTTGAAACACCCTGTATTACCATAACATAATAATAATGATACAAACTAGAGGGAATATCTCAAATTTATAATTTAGATCGATAGTGCATGTGCATTTAACCATGTAAACATTTGAAAATCATCTATATAGGTGAATCTCATCATTACAAAACTTTTATACCACAAAATGCCATTCATGCAAATTCCAGGAAGAAAGTGTGTAATCGAAACATGAGGATGAGATTCGTGTGTTATCAAGTGGACGGAGCTAATGGCTTTTTCAGCATTTTATTCAATTATGCAAAGGTGTGCCTTTCTTGAATACACTGGATATCAAACAAAATGAAAATTATTTCGCACGCCTTTCAAGATGATTTTGTAAGAAAAATGTGAGCCAAGAAAAACAACAACGTCTCCTTCGATAAAAATTATGAATAAATAAAAACAAAAATTTTATCCAAAATACTGCAAAAACAAAGTAAACAAAACAAAGAAAAAACAAGAATGGTTTGTTAGGCGGATGGAAGTTAGAGTTAAAAATTAAACCCGCATCTACTGAATTTTCTTCTTGACTGAGGTGATCTTTGAAGCACGAGGTATTGGTAACATCAAAAGCGTAAATAAAGTTTTTGTTTTTCCTTATGGTTAAGATCTATTTTTTTGCATTTAAGTGGTAAAATATAAAAACAAACAACAAAAGCATTTTATAGAAAACCTTAGCCTGCGTACGTTCATTACAATCGCAGACTCAGTTAGCGTAGGCTAACTGCCATTTCAGCCGGAGAAGTGGAGTAGTAGTAGGAGTCCAAGAGTGTTTTAATATGGTATTCGCTTTCACTGCTACCGTAGTAAGGCCATGTAACTTGGACACTTTTACTTAAAATGTCTAACTATCCCTGACAGTGACGGTTTCCTTGTGAAATCAAATCTTCTTGGAATTTCCTGAAATAGCCTACATATTGTAATGAATTCAACACTTTTACAGCCAAAATCGCTGAAATACATTCCCAAAATATAAGATTTTTGACTCTTGAAAGAAGTTTGATATACAAAGTTTTATAAAATAGAACACCAATAATGTAGGCAACAACGAACATAAGGTGGTTTGGAAAATTCCAAAGTCCAGAGATTTACGACGTGTGGGCTGGTGAAGAGCTGATTTCACCGTGGAGCACAAAGAGGAGGAGGAGAATCACTTAATCGACGACAATTCGGATGATGATGACGTTATTTGTATTGACTAATAATTTTATGTTTGTTATGGCAGTTTTTTATTGCATACTTCTTTTTACGAAAGTGTGAACGAACGACGATTATTTTAGAAACTAAAGAATTCACCGTCGTCTATTTTCATAAGCTGCCGCCCTGTTGGTGGTGTTCCCTAAGAAAGCTGTTCCGTGTTTGTGCACAAGCATAGCACCCAAGACTAAAAGCTCGCCCTATCTGAGGCGTTTGTCCATTGTAGTGTCAGGGAGATCGTTATCATTAAAGTTAAAGTGATGTCTTCTTATTCGAAAATTCAAACTATAGTCTGTTCAAAAAATATGTGCACTAATTTCAGTTACCATGTGGAAACCAGATTTAACAAATTACATAAATTCCCTTGAGCCTGGTTTTTATATAAAAGCTGAAATCAGTGCATATAATTTATGAACAGACTTTAAAAATTACAATTTGTGAAAATGACGAATTGAATAAAGAATTGAACAAGAAAAATCAACAATGGCATTATTTACGAAGAAAAATCATAATATAATAATATAATATATCACAATACAGCAGATTGGCGACAAAGAGTTATGAAAACAGTTTTTTAATCGACTGAAACCCTTCCCATATCAAACCATTCTAAAGCAATCGTTCACAAACTCCTTAAGAAAGCCAAATCGAAATTCTCGAGTAAAGAGAAAAAAAGTCTCGAAAAGTGAATGTACACTACTGAAAAGTCATGAAACAAATAGTCACTATCTAGAAATTAAGTACGTTCAAAATCAATGGTGTTAATTCACTAGCAAAACTAGATCTGCCTATATAAATACTTACATCGTACATTATCCTTCATTTCGAGTTCATTATGTAAAAATCATAGAAACTGCAGGTTAAATATTCATTTTTGTGGTACACCGGACAAAACGAATGCAACAAAATGATGCCTATCAATCTGTCTTTGGTAATATTGTACTTAAGAAACTCTTCACGTCCGCCATTTCCTACAAAAAAAAGAGGGCTTGTCACAAACTAATAAACATCTGTGCTTAAATTTGCACAAAACTCATGTTCTAAATATTTCACATCAAATCAATATCAATACTGGACACATTTCCTTTTAAAAAGGAATACTAACCCTTCGATCCGAGCTATGTTGCAAACCATCATATGTATTGAAAGTAATATTTTTGTAATGTGTTTTAAGTAGTTCATTCGACATAACACCAAAACGATAATTCACGACAGGATCTGCATTACCTACAGAAAATCGTGTAGAATACCTCGTGCAGATGTTATATGTCACTTACAAAATAAATTTAGGTTACATTTGTGGAATAAAGAAAGAACCGAAAGTTTGTTGATGAGAGCAGCAGAGAAAAAAAAGCACAACTAAGTGAATCCAAAAGTCAGATTATTTTATGTTCGAATTCCACAATAACGAAAAGGATTTCAAAACGCATTCACAATACACCGTGAAGGGCAGGTTAAGGTGGTCTTGTCTCACTAAAGATATAAAGACTACCGATAGCTCAGGTTGCTATGAAGCTTCAAAGTTATTAGAATAAACGGGAAAATGTTTAAATGTCCAGAACTCAGACAAACATACAACGCTATTTATTTGGTAAAAAGATATCAATATTTCTTACCATGGCCAAGAAATACGTTGGTGTCTTTATTTACATCTTTACACAACTAGAAGAAAAAAACCCGGCAATTCTCTCATTAACAAGTGGATCATTTTCTGTGAATCGACAGTGAAAGTTGGGAACTAGATTCCGTGCTGATGTTTGTGAAGCATGGCAATTTGGACTATGGAAGATATTTAATGGAGCTATAGCTCTAATAAGTGAACAACAGAAGCCTTATAACATTTTTCAGGATCGGTACTTGAATTTATCAGGTTTGCCAACAAAAATAACGGTAAACAAACAAATTTATGGATAAAATTTCGCGTGGATTTAATTTCGCGGACAAGCGAAAAAAAGTAATTTCGAAAAAAAAATCAACTTTTAAGCATAACTTGGAGATGCTCTACTTTATCTTCTCAAAACAACTATTTATGTAATATTAAACATTTACATATTTTTTCCCTTGTTTTTAACTTCATTGGTTAATCCTCATCTTCTTTACATCGAGCCAAAGATAAAGAAATCCTAGGCTCGTTGAAAACATGTCACCTCAAACAACCAACAGTATTGACTTACACTTTTGAATTTTTTATGCATAGGAAGGAATGTGCTTAAACCAATACATCCAGCTAGTTTTTTTTCAAAGGTCATAAATGTATGTAACGCAATCGCTCCACCCTGGCTGAAGCCACCTAAACATGAAAGTGGACATCCAGTTAAATTGCTCAAAATTCAATGCCTGATACATTTGAAGAAATTATAAAAAGACCTTACCAACTACTATTCTGTCAGAAGGAATGCCATTTTTCTCTTCTTCGGAAATGAGTTTCTTTACTAGCATGGAAACAATAATAAAATAAGTAGAAGAGCTATTATAATAATCCTTAAAACTAAATTCAATGAACACGCAAATAGTTGTACACAAAAATCAATATCATTTTTTGTCCATTTTACTTACAAATATCTGAGGATTTTTTTATTCCTTTCTCATCAAGGTTTGCATCAAATGATAAGGAATCTATATCAAACCTACAAGAAAGCTTTCAAAAATAGCACTATAATTTAAAACAACAGTCAAAAAAATATTCGAGGATAGTTACAATATAGTTTTACCATGAAGGCATGGCCATACCACCATTAAGGGTCACTTTCTGAATGGGCCTAAAAATGAACAAGTTAAAAAAAAACAATTACATTTGAGGTCAATATCAGGGGAAGTCTTCATTTTAGGTTAATATCAAATCAGGGGAAGACTTACGCATTTGGGCACATATATTTAACATGTGGCAGTGCGATTTCTTCTAATGCTGACAGCCAACCATGCCTAAAATAGTTTTATGATCAAAGTGTCACTTGCAAACTGATCCCCTGTGTAGAACACAAGTATTTAAGTTGTTGCCTTTTTATTAGAATTAAGTATAAACCTTTTCTACAGATCAGAGGATCATTTTAATAACTTACCCAGTGTCACCTAGTCCATGCAAAAAAATAACCTAAATATAACAACAGCAAGATTTTCACTGTAGTAACTAGAAGTGTTCAACAGCTTTATTAGGATATCACAAACTCACTGTAGCAGTATGCTTTATCTTCGGCAAACAAACAGGACCCGACATTGTTTATTTTAAATCTATAATGCAAAAGCACCTGCAAATCGTGGGTTCATTAGAAAGTCAAAATTTAATTAAACATTTTTCTGTCTCACTTGTGTATTTTCAGGTCATGCAGGTATTCTCACCATCTTTGCATCTTGTTCTTACGTAAAAATATATTATAATAAGAATCTGAAAAATTTTAATGTTTTTATTGAATATCAATTAATTTTATATACTATTGATTTATAAACCCTTTAAAGCTTTTTTCTTTTTAATGTTATGAGAATTCTTCTTTTCTATTTTCATAGACGATGGTCAATACACTTGATAAAAATACATACTCAGTTGCTAGGTGACACAAATGTTTGCTTTTACTTACACCAATAATAACAAAACTGTATTAATTACTTTCACTGTTTATATTATTTATAACAAGTTTTTGTAAGACTGAATTTTTACAGTAATAATGCTATTTTTATGAATGTTTATTTTCCGAATGTTTATCCAGGATAGCCTCTTCAGTTCCTTAAGGTACTGCTATCCAATGCTATCAATGCTGTAATGACAGGAACCGTTCAACTAGACAACCATCCTAGACATCATCCCTACTCTCTTGCTGAGTGCTAAGCAGAGAAGAGTGATTCACACCGCTATAGTCGCTGACATGACTCGATTGGGGATTGAACGCGCGACCTCCCGAACAGGAAGCGAGCACTCTACCACAAGGCTACCTCATGTTATGTTACGTTATAAAAACATTGAGATTAAATTCACAAATTTACACACATCTGAATTTAAAGCTTTGTTATTTTTTTCCAATTAAAAGTTAAAAAAGGGAGTTGGAAACTAGGATGTTTTTTAATTTCATTGAAAAACATGAAAACAAGTTCTACTGGTACCACTTATGTTTTCATATTCTTTTGTTAGGGGAAGAAATAAAGGAAATTTCGAAATTACCTTAGCAACGGTGGTCGTTCCCCCCTCCTAGCAACATAACTCTTGGTGAATAATGTCCTAATATACCTAAGTTATCTTGTCAAAATTGAATAATGTAAGTTCAGCATGTTTTGTTTCATTATAGGGTTATGTTTTTAAGTCCATCCCCCTTACCAGTAAAAATAATGTTTTATTTCCGAGTTATACACAAAAAAGATTGAGATCGCGTTTATGGTGAACATAAGCTGTGGTCGTAACTATGTTGTTTTTTTGCTGCATTATAATTTAAATTGATCCGAGAAACTCCGAGGAAGGAGAAAAAATTCCCAAAAAATAAATATATAGTAAATGACTTTCACATTACATGAATACACAAGCAGAACTTGTCCAGAAATCAATAGATTCATTTAATACTACTATTATGTAACTTAGTTGATTTCTTCAAGTCTTAATAGAAGTAGGAAAAGAAGAAAAAGAAATGAAATGTGTTTATTTATTAGCATTTATTTCCAATAATGCTTTTGTCAAGGCAAAATTAAAATTTACTGCTAGTTTCTAATAAGTGCCTGGGCCCTTATCTAGGATTTTGAACATATTATCGTAACACTAGTAAAAGTACCCAGGCACTTATTAGAGAGGGAGCTTATAAAATTATTTTCTGATTAAGGGGGCGCGCTAGAAAGAGGGGCGCTAAAAAGATGAAATACAGTGTATATATATATATACCATTTTTCTAGTAAGTAATTTGAGAGTAAGCCTATGGAATCTATAAAAACGTTTTTGATAAAATTATTGCCCCTGTTGAGTCAAAGTTTGGAAAGTTTTTTTTTCTTCAAAATAATTTTTCTCGGGAGCCAAAAATAAGATTTTATTTCATTATTTTATACATTATAATGGTCATTAATTTCCTTATAATACTAACAATAAAAATGCAATAACATTTGTGACGTTCCAGGGGATTTTGATAACAAACGATAAAACGTTATTTAAAGAAACGTTTAAACGTTGCAAAAACAATAGAAAAAAACGTTTAAAAACGTTTTTATAAAAACGTTTAAACGTTTTTGCCAGAAGTCAAAAACGTTTCAAGAATTCGAAAGAGAAAACGTTTAAACGTTTCTTAAAACGTTTTATGCAGAACTTTTATAATTTATAATTTTAATTTTATAATGCTGCAAAAATTATTAGACTATAGCTGTCAAGAATTTGTTGATCACCAACTATGAGCAAATTTGAGCATTAAAGCAGAGAACTGGATAATAATACATTATTTATAAATTTATGGCTGGTGACACAGCAGCATAATTCAGCACCAATCCTCCAATGTGAGCTTTTTCCACTCCCCACACCAACAAAGGTTAAAAAAACTATATATATTGAATAGAAATCGGAAAGTAACAATACATAATTAGAGTTCAAATATCTGATCAAAAATGGTATATATATATATTAGGGATCATTTGTCTACAATCAAACAATTCAAAATTTGGAAATACTTTTCATCATTGATTGAATTAGGCACATCACAGCACAGGTGACCATCGCCAAAAAAACACCGCCAGTTCATACTGCCAATAGCACAAAAACAATAATGCTTTGAATATTTTACTTTGATGTATAAAACACACCATAAACAAGCAACAACATAAAAAGCATCATTTGACAAAATTGTGCATTTCCAAACCGAGGGTTTATTTGACGCAAAATTCCTTAATAGAGATTGGCACTGGCACAATGATGATAAGTAAGCTTCTGCATTTATAAAGAAACAGATAAATATGATTAACTTATGATGTTCTGATTTGATTTTAAGGAATTACGAAAGCCTTTCTTTTAGGAAGATAGACAAATTTTAGCTACACAAACTGCTACTACTGCTGCTGGTCCTTTTTATTAGTAATTAGTAGCACGGATGTGACGTCGCGGGAGACTTGAATTGCAGTAATTTGTTTGCAGCACTACAGAGAACAAGCCACGACAAGAGTAAGACGAAATTTCAAATGGAAACTTTATGAAATCAAGTTTTGCTGAAAAAGTTTCGTTTCCAGATTATTCCGCCATTTTTCTAGTCTTTGTTCCTGTCAGCCCGGTTTTGCACCTAAATCAAGAATGAACCGGAGAGAAAAAGTTGATGAAGATAAGAAGCTGTGTATATAGTGGCAACCTCGACCCAGGCCTTGTTGCATGATGGGATGACGTTTTATGTGGGTGTGTGTAGCATATACTATTTCTATGTGGTCTAAAAACCGATATCGCTCCAGGAAAGGAGTGGGGCAACTGTTATAATTGCGGAGAAACCATCTACTGATGGATACTGCTTATCTCCCGGATTCAGAAGGTGATTCGAGTTGGGCGAAATTTATGAAACAGACACTACTGGTGTGACGATCAAGCACGTAAAGTATAGTGTTGACAATTTGTCCTCTTGGTGCAAATGGACAACGATGTATTATAATGCCGACATCAGAAGAATATTTTGGTTGCTTTCTTCGGCTCGAATGTAAATGTAACGCAATTTAAATTACAATAGAGCCAAGAGAAGGTTTAGCGTAGTGAAAAAACAACAACGATTATTTACAATTACTCAGGTTGTAATTTCTTTGTAGTTTCTCCCCTCGTGTTTAGATTGAATTAATAATCTTCGTATAGCTTACTGAGCAACCACCAGTGGGGATTTCGAAAGGGTCGGTCTCCAGAACTAATGTTAATAAAATTAACTGATAAATGGTTAATGAAAATGAATGAAGGTATGTTCGTTGGTGTAATGCTGATTGACTTCAGTAAAGCCTTCGACAGTGTCTGTCATCAAACCCTTCTGAAAAAGATCCAAGCTATCGGTATTAGTGGAGATCTTTATGAATGGAGCAAAAGCTACTTAGAGAACAGGAGTCAGTTTACAATCGTAGGGACAAGCAAATCTGACTTGGCCCCTGTCGAACAAGGGGTTCCACAAGGCTCTCTCCTGGGTCCTCGGTTCTACTCCTATCACACAAATGACCTACCAACCGCATCTCCAGGTCCGGTTCACTGTGAAACCGAAACCGATACCGAAATGTTTGCTGATGACACAACAGCGGTGACGTATGCCTCTTCCTTCGACCTTCTCATGTCAAACCTGCAGAGTCTAGCCCATCACCTGAACAATTGGGCCGTGTTAAATGGAATGATCATTCATCCAGGTAAAACAAAAATTCTTATTGTATCCAAAAATCGATTTATTGGACCACCACAAAATATTACCCTTAATGGCAAGTCGCTAGATATAGTTGATAACAGCAAAATTCTGGGGACTTTTATCGACAGCAAATTAAACTGGAACTACCATATTGAAACACTGAAAAAGACTTTCAACATTAGAGTTCGCTTATTAAAAAGAATGTTATCACTTAACAGGCAGGTCCTTGAAAAGTTCTATTTTGCTACAATCATTCCAGCAATAACATACAATATAGTCGTATGGGGAAGCTGTCCGAGTAATTGGGTTGCGAGCTTAGACATAATTCATGCCAAAGCAGCAAAGATTATACATCGATTACCAAATGGTTTATCTCCAGGCGGCGCTCTTGGCCGGGTCGGATGGATGTCGATTTCATACCTATATAAGCGTCGTTTATTATGCTTAATGCATAAGATCTACTATAAACTCACTGATCCTGATATCTGTTCAATGTTCACCCATCCTATTATTCTCAGGGAAACACGAAGGAAGCAACAACTGAATGTTACTATGGAAAATGGGAATAGGAACTCGTTTTCCTCCCGCGGTTGTAAGATATGGAACGCAATGCCAACAAATCTGACGGAAATTCAGGATCACAATCGATTCCGAAACGACTTGTCGAAATATAAAGACAAAATTAACTCGTATTCCTTTGAACATAACTCTTACAATATAAATGAAAATTTCGTTTTTATTTAGTTTATATTATAGGGATTTATGTTGTTTTATTGCAAACCACGCCTAGCCAACACTCTAGTCTCCTAGCTCATTCTTATCCACCTCGATACTCTAGTCCTACTCTCATCTCATATTTGCTAGCTAATGGAAGTTGGTTCTAGCCGTGGTACTACCTTATACACAGGTTTACTAAATTAAATTTATCTAATTAACTTTTTATGTTTTGACCCTTTAAGTTTTATAGAATTTATTTTACTAGATTTTACTCTTAATATGCCTTTTGCTCACCCTATTTGCTCAGTGTCATCTCCTGTAGGTGGATTGTGTACCAACTGGGTTTATTTTGCAGTGAATTGCCTACCACAGCCTCTTGCTTCTAACTCTCTTTTGTTATTTTTCTTGTTGGTAAGATCACTGTCTTCTCTGTTTTTTTGTTGTTTTTTTTGTTGTTGTTTTTTTGTTTTTTTTTGTTGTTGTTGTTTTTTTTTTTTACCACATTTTATTTCACAATAGTATTTTATAATGACATAGATATATATAATGATATTTTTATCTGTAAGTGAGTGCTATACATATTTTACTTTTTATTTTTCATTTAGCTATTTGTAGGTCCACATCAGCTCATGCTGCACTTGTAAATTCAACCTGCATTACTAAATAAATTAATAATAATAATAATAATAAAGTTTAGCCAATGAATTCCTTTGCCACATAAAAATTAAGTTTCTTTCCATACTCTCAAACTTTCTCCTCCATACACACGATCGCTTAAGCTTGTTTGTTTCCAATAACAAAAAATTATCAACAAATGTTGTGCGACTTTGCTTACAAATGATTGGCGAGAAATTCAAAATATTATTTCAAAATGGACAAGCGTTTGCTGTTCTTGTCAGCTGTCTCTTTGTGCAATGTTATTAAGAGCTTCTTAAAACGTAGAGGAAAAATATGCACAGAAAGAGAAAGCACTCTTTCTGGGTTCTCCTCAGACTGTATAAAAGCCGTTAGATTTCATGATCGCCAGTTTTTTTATCGATATCTGGGTACACATTATTCACGACTGTCGTGCTACGGCGTGAATTTTTTTCTATATCTCTACGACATTGTCAAATGTTGCACGATCTTCCACTGGTTGCATGACAAGTGTTTCCATTACATCGTGGGACTGTAGTGACTGTGTAGTAGTGCGACACGATTGCACGATAAAATTTCTTTTTTGTAAAGAAAGAAACCAAGCTTTAGAAAAGACCTTTTGGTCTGTAAAATAACCATAATCTTGAAACTGGTGGTAGTGGAGACCATTTGGCGAAAAGATAGGAATTTGATTAAATTCGTTTCACCTTTCCTTTCGACATTCTATTTAAAAGAATTTGTCTTAGAACAGACTTATATTTCTTATTATTTCTTCTGATACGACTTTGAGTAGTTTGGATAAACAAGCACTTGTGTAAATTCAGCGTCTCCGTTATTAAAACGTCGCCCCAAAGTCTATCTCTCGAAAAAAAGTCACATTCCATCATTATTATTATTATTATTCCGTATATAAATATTTGTACAATTGAAGCTTCCAGTTTATAGTAAAATAAAGAGTACACTTCGTATATAGACCTTGATAGAAATTGGCTTGAATACAAAATTAGGGATTGGAAAAATTGAGGTAAAAAATCCATGCAGAAGCTCGGAACAGCAGAAAGCACAAATCAAAATAAGAGTGTATGAAAGGTATAGGCTGTGTTTAGGAGCAATAAAAACGAGGATCCAAATGAAAGTTTAGAAAAAAATTGATAGTGTTATATATAGATATTAAATATTGTGTTTATAAAAAAAGGAGAAAATTTTAAATTAAAATTTGAGATAAAACTAAGAGGCTAGATGGTAAAATATATACACGAATTAACATGAAAATTCCGAGCGAGTGATACTTCACTGAAATAGAAGGAACCTTCGAGAAAAGTGTGAAAATTAGTGATAGCACTCTTAGAATGTAAGTTTGATTTCAGAATAATCAATAAATAAATCTAGTATAATACATCTTCTCTGTGATTTGCAGATCTTCCTGTACCAGACTGGCCAAACGTAATTTTGTTCAAGTCATCTTCTTTCAGGTGTTTTTTGAAAAGTTCTAGTGAATTCTTTTCCCTGGTCTCGTTGGTGAGGTTATTACATTTGGGGAATCCCTTATCAAAATTGAAGTACCATTATACTTTATGTACACATAAAGCATACTTCATTTCTACTTTTAACTGAAGAAGTAGGTTTGAAATATACTTATTCTATACTTCTGAGATGGAAGTACAAAAGAAGTATAACTTGATATTCATACTTCATTTATACTTCTTTCTTGAAGTATAAATGAAGTATACTGATTTTATACTTCAGAAAAGCAGAACATTAAAAAAGCATATTGAAGTACATTGGAAGTACATTATTTTGTTCTTTTAAAAAACAGAAAATCACGTTAAAATAAAATTCAAGTTTGAAGTACATTAGAAGTATGTCTTATTAATAAAGAAATGCTACAAATGAATGCTTAGGAATATACTGTGCAGGCTTTAAGAAAAAAGTAAGGAGAAATCTTTAAAAAACAATTCTAGTATTTCTAAAGTTGATGAAAGTGACTTATTAGAAAAACTATCTGATATTATTAATAATTTTATGACTGTCTTTATTATAACAGTGTTTCTTTTATATTGGAACTTCAAATCCCATGTGTATCAATTTCACATGAATAAGAATTCTAAAATTAGAATACTCCCAGGAATTAATTCCCTAGTTAATTAAAAAGAATAGTATAGAATTTTATACAGATTTATAATAGAGTTTACAATATATATAAGTGTTTTATGAAAAAGTTTGTGTGAACTATTAGATTAATTAGCTCTGATTACATGATGACATCTTCATGCGGATCAGTGGCGGATCTAGAGGTATGTTGAAATTTGAACTTGAATTTTCTATAATAATTATAACTGTAATTTAGATAGTCTTCCAGAAGTTACCATCAGTGTGGTTAAGTTTATAATGTGCTTAAGGTTTTACAGTTGTGCTATGAAATTGTGTCCATTCTGTAGAAGCAATAAAATGGAGTTTAATACAGTGATTGAATGTAGTGAAAGTGATGATGATAACTCGATTTACCAAGACACTTACTGCCACTGCCACTTAACAAAAATTTCGAAATTCCGAAAGATTCTTTAAATACAACTTTGCAAAAGTTAGATCTTTCTCCACTCAAAGTCCATACTGTATCAAAACACTTCAAATCAACTCTCGGAAAACGGAGATTCTATGTAAGATCTTACAGGATCCTGTGCAGGATCTTATAGGATCCTACAGGATCCTATAAGACCTTACATAGGATCCTACATAGGATCCTATTAGGAATCCTGTAGTCAGGATCCTAGCCAGGATTTCAACCAGGGTTTGAGCATGTTATGGAGTAGGGAATTCCCAAGTAAAATGAAAATTTTCAAAAATCTTAAAAAAATGTTAAAATCTGTTTAAAAATTGCATTTTTAAATAAGGTATTTTTGAAATTAACAATTTTTATCATTCACAGCATTGATTTTGATGCTTCTGAGTTACTTCATGTCACTAAACTTCTTACATACTTCACCCAAAGTATACTTCAGCATCTGAGTTTTCAATCTGAGTTTTCAATTAAAGAAGTATACATGAAGTATATATATTCTCAATGAAGTATGCTTTATGTATACATGAAAATGTCCAAAATACATGCTACTTCAAGTATGCTCCTAAAGTATAATTTGAAGTACATCAAAAGTATACATCGTGTATACTTTCTTCCATACTCCTATTATACTTTGTAGTATACTTAAAGTACAGAAAAAGTATACATGATGTACTGTATTTTGATAAGGGATGGTACGTGAACGATTTCTTATACCCAACGTATTTGAATCTTGGGACATCAAGTTTGAAGTGATTCCTAGTTGATCTAGATTGACTTTTCGTTAAGATTTCTGAGTAGTAACGGTGTAATGTCGTTGTAAATTTTATAAGTTTTTGCAGCTATTGATCTCTGTAGTAGTAGTCCAATGGTTTCCAGTTTGCCATTTCTAGAACTTGGTTGTCAGGTATCATCTTCTTTATTTTCATGATATCTGGCTGCTCGTATGTGCACCTTGTTTAGGTCCTCCATTCGTGAAGATCCCCAAATAAGAATACCGTCTAACACTGACGGGAGAATTCCTTGAAAGTAGATGGTTTTTAATGTGATTATTGACGTGGATCTCATACAGTAAAGTTTCTTTAGTTTAGGAGCAAATAGACGGCTAGTACTTGATACGTGTAAATTGTAACTTAGGTTACTGTCTATTGTGATACCTAGGCATTTGCAACTGTCAACAATGTCAATATATTTCCCCCCTATGGAGACAGGTTGTGTTGGACCAGTGAGTTTAATTCTTGATAGTATCATTAGTTTGCACTTTTCTGGGTGAATGGTTAGGGAATTTCTTTGGGCATAATGGGTCAGTTTATCAGCAGTTTTTCCCATTTTAGCAATCGCTTCATCTATTGTGTTGCATATCACAGATGCTGTTGAGTCATCAGCAAATAGGTCCACCTCCTCGTCTTCATCATCAAAGTTGTCCGGCATATCATTGGTATTCACAGAAAAGAGATGGTCCCAGAAGAGACCCCTGTGGTACACCGTATTCCACTGTTGCAGTTTGAGACTGTACATCGTTGAGTATAGTGAATTGTTTATGACCAGAAAGGTATGACTGGATATAGTTGTACAGTGACTCTGACACACCACATGCAGCAAGCTTTTTCGTCAGGATTGGATGAGATACTGCGTCGAAAGCTTTCTTGTAATCAATAAATAAGATAGCAACTGATTTCCCATCGTCGATGGCCTTTAACCATTTCTCGGTCATATAAAGCAATAAATCTTCTGTCCATCTTTGTTTTCTGAATCCCTATTGAAATTCGGTCTGAAGATTAAACGTTTGTATGTGTTCTTTTAACATACAACATATGTAGTGTTCAATCACTTTACTCGGGATAGACAGAAGGGCGATCGGCCAATAATTACTGCAGTCCTTTTTTGGACCTTTCTTGTAGGCACAGGTAACTTTTGCAGTTTTCCATTGATTTGGGTATGTCTCAGTTTCAATACTTTTCTTGAAAACAGAGAATAGACTAGAGATTGATTGATACTTCTTTGCATAGCAGTAGTTCCTTTGCAGTTATTTCGTCAGCACCGCATGATTTGCCAGCTTTCAAAGCAGATTTGAATGATTTAGCAAAATAATCGATATTTGGATGCACTTTGTTAATTGTTGGAGTGACTCGATAAATATGACGGTTTGATTTGTCAGGATTAATCTTTGATGAGAGGTTGCTACTTATGTTGGCAAAGTAGGAGTTCATCGAGTTTGATTTCTCATAGTCGTCTTTCGGGATTCCATCTTCACTAGCTAATGGTCCGATGATTGATTTCTTAGTTTTCCTATAGAATTTGTTCACCGTTTTCCAGAAGCTTTTGCTGTTTGTAGAGTTTTGAAATTGCTCTTTCCAATAATCAGTTTTCGCTTTTCATATCAGGGAAGTGCAACGATTTCTTGATTTTTTTGTATTCTGACCATTTTTCAGAGTTTTTTCCTGACAGTTTTGCTTTATTGAAAAGTCGAAATCTCTTGTTTAGTTTTTAGCGTCATTTTTATATGAACGTGTTTGTAAATGAATTGAAACGTTAGTATGGTCGTTCTATATTTTATTCTTTTTCAAGTCTTGTTTAGTTCTTTACGAATGGGACCAGACATCCAAGGTTGGTTGTCTGAACGGACCTTGACTTTTCTGGGTTTGACATGATTTGAGATGGTATTCTTCATAATGTGTTCCCAGCACCATGTTGCATCGTCAACGTCGCTGAAGATTTCTATCAGCGGTCATGGTGAATTAGATCAGTTTGGAGTTTTTCCATGTTTACATTTTTGTAGTTTGTAACAGTAATAAGCTTTGGAGGTTTCCGTTTTATTGATAGTCTGTAGGTAACAAATATCAGGTTGTGGTCTGAGATGCATGTGTCGATACTACCACTATTCGCAACTCTGGAAGTGTTCTGTACTAGAGCATGGTCGATGAGTGTACTTGATGTTGCAGTAATTCTTGTAGGGCTCTTTATAACAAAATTATAAGAGTTCAATAACCGATTAAACGGTACTGTTGGCGTGTTGTTGTCTTTGGATAAGTCGATGTTTAGGTCTCCAAGGAAGATAACGTTTTTTCTGTGGCTGACTTTTTCTAACATATTCTGGAACTGTTGCATGAAATGTTTATCATTCGGTGGTCGATATAGGGTTACAACCAACAGTCTTTGGGATGAGGATTCAATCTCGATCCAGAGAGTTTCAGTTAGGCCTTTTCTTATGTTGAAGTCCATTTCTGTCTCAATATTTAGCTGGTGGAATTCAAGATTATTGCGATAGTAAACAAGGACACCGCCCCAGTGGTTCTTTTTGCTATTTCTATCCTTCCTCAGAAATGAATAATCATGGATACTTATCTCAGTGTCGTTATGTCGTTATGATACTTATCCTTGTGCCAGAAGATCGAATTTGGTCTCTTCTAATAGGAGTTTGATTTCATCCAACTTTCCATGCAAACCATTCACATTGATGTGGGCATACTGTAGCCCTTTCCCCAGTCTTTTATTCAGGTTTGAGTATGTGTTTGTTGATTGTACCATGATATTGTATTCTTTGTTTTTTATTATTATTTTTCTTGTTTATTACCTAAAAAAATGGCCTCACCAGAAATTGGCTCAGCCTTTTACTGACTAGAATAGTATATTGTAATGTCAGTATTTTTATGCAGTCATTACCGTCTATTTTTTTGTTTTTTATTTTATTTGACTTGATAAGACAGTTTTTCAAGACTGAGTAATCAATGTCGTTCAAGAGGGAAATAAGACAATTGTAAGTGCCAATTTGAACTAGAATTTTTAGTGCTTAACACAGCAACACTTGTGATTCATATTTATAATAGTAAGTCATTACCGTCTATCATCCTAGCTTCTGACATCCTTCCAAACTTTGGACACGCTAAATAAACAGACCTGTCTGGTAAACGAAATGTACATAACCAATCAACCCAAGTCACAATAAATACTAAAATATGAGATAAAGCTGATAAAATAATGTGTTGAAATGCAAGTCAGCTTGAAGCATAAATAAGCGTGAAGCACAATAAGCATGTAGAAAATAAGTGATTTGAAAATAACGATAAACGTCATCCTCAAGGGATTGCAATAGCAATCCTGTCGAACAACTTAAAATAGAATTATAGCAGACGGTTTCTACTTGTACTAACTTTTTTAATAACTATTGCATCTTTTATCTGTAACTGAATGAGAACCAGGTAACCAGAGAACCAAGCATTGAATATCATTTAGCGAAATGTTTTGTTTACATTTTTTTCGACTTTTTTCTTTGATACTAATTAATTGCGTATGATGATTTTACAATACTCTTCTCTAAATTCATTACTTTTCTGCCGTGGAATGTAGACGGCGGATTGGTATCTGCAACGTTATTTCATGATCTCCTTGAATTTCCCCATCATATCTGGTTCACACCCCCCGCCGTAGAATCGCAGTTGCATAAACTCTCTAATATCATTTCATTCCCAGGACTTTCATTGATGTCTTCTAAAATTCCATTACTTAAAAAGTAAATAGCGCTTTTTCGACATTCTTCAGAATGCTTTAAAATGCCTAAGAACATGATACATATGTGCTACCTGAAACGTCTGCACGTGAATTCTATATTAATTAGATCTGTTGTTTAGATAGAGCCTTAAAAGCCTTAAAGGGGAATATCCACTTCGGATTGGTTTGCAAAGCAATAGACACGTGCAAATATTACGTAATATTTTCACGTGGTCTATTGTTTGCGAACCGATCCGGTCCAGCCCGTGGACAATTATCCATAGTTGATATTCGCCTAAACACATAGTAATTATAAATCGCGTTCGTCTCAAGGGTACAGTCAACTAAGTTTTTCATTTTTGTTAAGTTTAGTTATCAAAAGTTTTAGATTTAGTTTAATTGACAGTGCAGTATGGACTTTTACTGATGTCAGAGACGTATCCAGGGAGGATTTGATACCGGTAAACCAGTATTGGGGCCCAAACTTGCACGCCCAAAAAACAAAATTTCGGGAATTTTCAACTTTGTATATTTTATGTAAAAACGATCTTTTAATGATTATTTAATCCCATTGCTTACAAACCTTTACACATAAGTTGTGTTAAAGCTATGATTTACACCCAAAAACGTCTATAAAGTAGTCAACCCTACGACCTATTTTGCTGTTGGATTGGGGTAACAGCTTCTGTTTTTCACTCATTACTTCGTGCCCCATCTTTCACGTGTGTAAAAAATAAATTTTGTTTACTCCTCTCAGTAGATGCAAGAACAAAAATTCGTAATAATACATGGTTTCTATGTGAAGGATGTAATGAGGGTACAGTACTTATGTTCCAAAGAAGAATGTTTAACTAATTTTTCTGGTGAATGAAAACATTTATTATCGCATTCCTGGGGAGAAAGTTTGGATTTTGTTAGCTTTTTGAATACACTTTTGTTTGGTCAAATATTACCTGTGGAGGAAAGAACTTTTGTGCATCATGATTGGGAGTTCGAATTTTCGTAGAGAATATTGATGTTTTGCTGTACCAAGGACTAAAAACAAAATATGACATGTCATATGCTAAATTTTAAAATCATTTTCTGGAGAGTGCATTTTTAGAGCATCTGGAGTTGATATTTCTAAATTTTTGCTGCTCGGTGCCAACCATGCTGGCGCCATCGTGGGCTACTACACTGCAAGCTTTGTACCGGTATCCCCCAAAGACTCTGGATACGTCACTGGATGTGGTTTGTATTTTGCGGATATGTTTTTTTTATATCCGAAGTTTGGAAACATGTCCGAAGTTAGGACGATAGACGGTATTTACAGATCATTATTAAAAATACAGTGTGCCTGGGAAAAGAGAGGCCCCGATTTTCAAATGTGTATATCTTTTTCATACATTCCGACCTGTTACTTGTCATTATTGGGACAGTGTCGTATATGGGTTAACCACCAGAGGTTCCTATGTGCTGGGCAAGGAAAGTAAAATTTTGGAAAAATCGAACTTCCACATTACTGGAAAATAGATTCCAACTAGTGAAAATTTATTGTGTCATGACAAAGGTGCACGAAAGGTAACTTCTGCGTACTTTGCGCCATACGGCTCACTAACGCGCGATGATTCATCATGGCTTTTGCTGATTTTGTGAAACTAGTTTAAAAGCACATCTTTACTAGAATTCTGGGTTATTTTTTACAGTTTTGAATTTCGAAAATGATGCCTCAATAGGCCACCAAAAATAAAATCTTTTTTTGCTTTGAAAAAGTGGAGACTTTAACTTTAATTCGGGACGAATCTATGGTATTTCGGAACTTCAGGACAGGGTACCTGAATTCGGGATATTTGGAATCTTAGCTTTTTAAATACATGTGTATGTAAATTGATTTAAATTTGATTTTTATATCATTACAGATGATATTTTTCCAACTTTCCAAAAATGTAATAATATAAATTAGTCAACAAAAATAAATAATTTAAATACTGTAAAACAGAGAGACTTGAAACCAAATTTGTCATTTTTGAAAAGATCTGCTCATAACTTTTAATCTCTAAGAAAGTAATTACTATGAAATGATAATTTCAAGGGATGATAGAACTCGTAAAGTTGTTTAGAACTCTTTTTACAATTTTTTGAAATTCTGTTTCCTTGGGCAGATATTTCGATTTAAAAATCATCAAACTATGTAACGCATAATTATGATGTAATAAGATAGTATTTTGTTAGTGTGTATAACTTCTGAATTATTAAATACTATGACTTCATTCTTCCATCAATCAACTCAGAGTGGAAGCCCTTCCTCCATAGTAACTTACAAAGATGTAATTAATCATGTCTAAAGTTATTGTAATTGAAGTGTTAGCAACTATATACATCGTAAACATGCATTGCATAAATTATAAGATTTTAAAAATGAAATAGCTCAAAAACTATAAATAATTATGAAATACTGAAAAGAGACTTGGTAAACAACTTTTTGAGCTCTATCATATTTGTGAATATCATTTTGGAACGCAGGAATCCCTTTAAAATAATTTGTTAATGCCAGTTTCATTTTTAGTGATGGAGGGTGTTAGTAAATTTTGAAAACTCAAGTACGGATACACTTTCCTTTGCCAATTCCTAAATTTTATTTTTCGTGAACTTGACACAGGGTAAACATGGGTAAGCGACGTTGCTTTGGCTGCTAGTTTATATATATATAATTTAGATATTACATTAAAGCATGTAAACATTTGAAAGTCATCTATTATAGGTGAATCTCATTATTATAATACTGGCAGGAATGCTTGCAGAACAATAAATTATCCTTATGTATGGTTGAGGTGTGAAACGGAAATGATGCCATGATGGTAAAATGCATACATACCTTATATAATTATGAATGAAGCCCTATAATGCTAATCAAATGTCAGTGTTCCACACTTTTTCTGGGAACATGTCACAATCCTATTTGGGCTATTAGTTTTATGTACTCTCTGTCTGTACATATTTCGACGGTGTTTGATCAATGTGTAGAATTAGTTTGTGTATGGATGCGGTACTTAACACATCTGTCGCAATGTCATTATGGAATTGTGTCCTCTCTGTCCTAATCTCAACTGCCCACAAGGCAATTGTAACAATTTGTCTTGATGCAGTTTCATTTGCTGTGAGCATTTCATCCTTTTGTACCAGCCTTTTGTTACCAGTGACGTATCCAGAGATTTTTTGGGGATCGCGTTTTCTTAGTTTAGTGACAGACACCCGCTCTGTTTTGACTCAACGTAGCAACTGTTTGCAAGACGGTGTCCACATAAAGCGGCACTCAAATTTTCTTCACTTCTTCATATCAAGAAAGTCTATTCCGGCAAAATTCGCTGACGAGTTCAGAAATATTGACCAATCAGAAACATCTTCACTGGGGAACATCGTGTCTGCAATCTTTAGTCAAGATAAATCATATTTTAAAGGGAGCTGGAAACTAAGATGCTTTTTAATTTCATTGAATAACACGAAAATGAGTCCTACTGGTACCACTTATGTTTTCATTAGGTGAACAAAGAACTAAATCACCTTAGCACGGTGGTCGTTCTCCCTAGCAACAACGAAAAATCACTTAATATATCTCAGTGATTTGTTGTCAATTGAGCACCAACGTTCCGCATGTTTTTAAACAGTATCTACAGGTGCGATTAAAATCATGTCTTAAATAACTCAAGGCGTGTTATAGCGAGCGCTAGCGCGGATCACGAGCCTCATAATGACAAGACTGAGTCGCACGCCTCAACTGGTTAATAAGACAGCTTTAGCATACTGTTTAAGGAAAGAATATTATTGCTATAATGAAGTTACATCATCTGCATATACAGTGCAGCAGTCTCCGTGTGAAAAGGAAGTACTTTCTTAGTATTAAAAAAGTTTTTTTGGGCGTAATTTTTTGGGCGCCCATAGCGTTCAAACGCTATCAAAATTGTGCCTGGATAGGTCCCTGGTTACTACAAAATCCAAATAACCACCATACCATGTCCTATCAGTTTTGATGAGTTTATTTTGACTCTTGGCATCATTTTATAATTTCTTGGTGTTACCAAGTTTTCCAGGTGTTCCAAGCAACAAACTTTCTGTTTTTCTTGATTTTAATTTGATAGTCAACTTGTTGTCAGCTAGACGACAGTGGAATTTTTAGAAATTCTTCTCCAAAAACTTTTTGTCAGAATAGAATACAACTATAAAAGTAAGATTTTAAACTTTCTCAATTCGAAGACAATGTGTATAATTAATTTGAAGCAGAGGAGAAGGCCAAGTATAGACTCTTGTGGTACTCTACAAACACTCATCATCATCTAAAAGTCTTTCTTAAGTCATATACATACAACACTTCTTCTGAAAGAGAATCATCATAATCATTGTTATCTTGCCCCCAAATTCCTAGAAATTATAAATAAAATAAAGTACTGCACATTCATTCACACTGGTTCATCTGTTTCCAGACAGAAACTAAAGTAAATTTTATCAGAAAAATATGTCTTTTGAACCAATTATTGTTTCAGTTCTGTAACTTCCACTATTTAGACTATTTCACTGCTATTCTCCCTATATAAAGTAAGGTAAAGAAACTTAACATCATAGTTAAACTTCTCTCGAACCTTAAAAACATATTTTTTTTAATAAAACAAATGCAGCAATTGTAGCAAGCCAAACACAAATCAAACGATAATCAAATGTGAATCAGACTATTCTGTGAACCACCATAACCTTCCATTAGCATTCGACTTTTGTAAACAGAATTTTCACCTATGTTCATGCATTGATATTCTCTCCAAAAGAGTCGTTCTAAACTAAAAGTGATATTATGCACTTGCTGTTGTACATAATGTAATGTCGATAAAATATTCTTGTAATGGATTTTTTTTTACACATTTTTATAGATCTTCCACAAACATTATAAATTTTGGACTTGTTATTATGAAGAGTCCTTTGCAAAATTTACAACCCACTTATGATACAGTTGGTCCATTCATTAGCACAGTTGATCTGCATCAGTTAAATGATGAATTAGTTTATGGATACAGAATCTTCCGAGATTTGATAACACAATACAAGAAACATGTGATGGCAATTGCCGAATCTCATCAAAATCTTCTGGAAAAGGATGATAAGGATACCCAAACTGAAATTTCATTTGTAAAGAGTAAGTTGACCAAATACTTCATTTTTATTTTCAGTCATGACGAGCTGAGTCAATAAGAATTCTTTCTTTGCAGTAAACTCAAACTTTAATAATGCTAGCTATAGTAGCATTACGGAAGTTGTGTCAGATGTGCGTCTGGCTATTCAAAACTGCTATCGGTGCTATGGATATGATCATTATGTCTCAAAAAGTGCAAGAACATTAGAATTAATCATTGAACAAAAATTAGCACTTATGCCAAGGTTGGTGTGATGTTCATTTTTTTTTAATAAATTCTTTTGTATAACCATTTCCGAAACCAGTTATTGATGACTAATGATTATGAGTATTTGTTGTGTTGTCAGAGGATTGGGAAGGTACTCTAATTTAAGACTGATCGAAAGCACACATTTGGTTATTGTAAACGAAAAAAGCAGAAAAGCAGACAGTCAATAAAAGAATTAGCGTCTTTCTATTTCTATTCTTTGCATTTTATATTGAATTCAATGATGACTTTACTTTTGCAATCAGTAAAAATTACAAAACTCCATTGCAATTGCAAAGAAGGGGAGTTCGTTTCTCCTATACATTGTAATAAAGAAAAATAGTAAGGAACTTGATTGACACCTTAAACTGAAAATAAATATCATAACATTGGATGGCCTTAAGTTCCATCCCATGTTATAAAGTATGATGTATGTTTTTTTGGATTTCTGCGTAAGCTTTGGTTCTTTTTTTTCTTACTGTCCAAACCTAGTGCTTTTCTTAAATTTTGTGAATGCATTAACATTTTAAGACTTAAAAACACGACCATTTTACAATGACATTTATTAAATCATCATTTAAAACTGATCGTGTCAATGCTAAAAAAATGATGAAAAGTATTCTTCATCTTCAACTATCATTTAAAAATGATAACTCCAACATGTTTGAGTTTTCATTTAAAAAATGATGGAATTTCTCTAATGGAATTACGTCAGTTCTATTGTTTTACTCACTTTAGTATAGTCATAAGATGATTTTTTGTAGCTATGAAGAATATATTTACAGTCTGCATAATAAATAAATAGGTCTTTGGTTAAGTTAGCATCAACTGACCAATTCATTAGTTCGTGGCAGGAAGAGAATTGTTTGTGGAATGTTTCATCCACAATTTACAAAAATATGGACCAAAGAGGAACGATTATCACGCATTACTATGCACTCTTTCTCGATGGATGGAATTATTAAACTTAATATTCTTCAAAATTTTTCGCTGGATATTCTTAACAACTTTGAATATTCATAAGATCTTCTGCTTGAAATTCCCTCACAAGCGTGTTTGAATTCCTGAATAATTTCGTTTTTGAAGCCAAGATTTAACCCAATGTCTTTGTTTCTGCCTTTTAATTTTCGCCTTTCGTCATATGGAAATATCAGCAACAACTACCATTGCTGCCATCGGAGTCCATGATTGAAAAGAACTCTTTTACCATAGAACTTTTATAAAAATGTTGTAGTCATAAATGGTTGTGTAAACAGTTTCTTATCAGTTTTTAAAGGTTTAAAAAATTATCATTTGTCATTTATCATTTAAAAGTGATCGTGTATTTCAGCCTTTAGACTAAAATTTTCTTTGATCAATAGTAAATGGATTTTAAATGATATACATAATATATTAAGATGACAAAAAAAAATTATAGAAGAAACTTTTATTATCTTGGACTGTGATCATTCTTTTCTAACTAAAACGAAGTTCTCAGCGTTTTGTAAACAGAAGAGTCAAAAACATAATGTGGCTTTCATGGTGCAGTTGGTTAGCGCATTCAGCTGTTAACCAAAAGGTTCGAGCCAACCCAAATCATTCAGCCTTTTTTTTTCAAATTTCAAAAATATCTAAAAATATTTCATTTTTCATGCTTCAGCTGATTTTACAGGAATGCCTGTAAGGGCATCTTGTTGTTCTTCAAAAGTCTTCTTGGTATTTGGAAAAGAATAATTTTTTGTATAATTATAGATTAATTCGGGACAAGTGTACTATTGCATCTTCGAATACACATTGGAATAAAGAATATCTTAATCAAGCACTTTGTATGTATTCTACATTTCAATTATGTGACAACCTATTGCACTATGCACATGAAATAGCATCGAACCAGGCCTCGAAATTTCAAACTTTCACGTAAACTATACTTGGTTTCCGTATTGTATCTATTTATTTATTTATTTATTTATTTATTTGGTACTGTTTTACGTGGCTAGCCTCACTCAGTTGCTATTGCATCTGCTTTCAAGGAGGGGCCACAGCTTAGGTTGGAGGCTCCGAAGTATTTGACACACTCACGAGTGACACAAACCCAATCAAAGGCCTGCGCGCTTCTGGATGACCTCCTGCAACACCCAATGTATCATCTACCCAATCTTCCTCACATGGCATGGGTCGACCTGGTGCTATGGTACATTCACTAGCACATGGTGAATCGCTGCCAAGGGGAATTGAACCCCAATCTCTCGTATGAATTATAAGAGTGATAACCACTATACCACGGTGCCAATCAGTAACGGAAACGATCGTTACCGATGTAGTTCATTAATGACTGTGTACCGCCATTTTGGTTCTGGGAAACGATTGTTTCCTGTATATTGTTACCGAAAAGCGCCACCTGAGTGACAAATTAAAGTTAAATGAGTCCGTTAAAGTTAAAGGGTGTTGTTGTTTTCATTCAATTTGTCATTTTATTTCATTTTATGTCGTTATCATCTCAGTGATTCAACTGTTTTATCCTCTATAAAGCAGAAATGGGTACTTTACAGAAACAGAAATTCTTTTCCCTAGATGATGCTATCACGGTAATGATGCGGTAACAGAACGATCATTACTTTGACATTTCGAGGCCTGGGAACATACACTGATTTGATGCTCCGTGAAATTGAGTCAAATAACTGTTTGTTTATGTATAAAATCTATGCACAAGCAATGCTGTAAATTTGGGATAACAAAAGTTGATTTTCTTAAATATTGGCCTGTGTAATGGTGTTACTCTGACACCTATCATTACTCTGGAATAACTACAGTATCCACAGTGCATAAACTTATGGTTTACTTCACAATGTGCAGTGATACTTGTTTCTTTCCCCTCAGATGGGTCACGGAGAAGATCACAACCTATATCTGAATCTTCAGAAACCCTCCTCATGATGCAACTTCGAATAGAAACTGAAATCAAGGAAAGGGAAAAAAGAAGGTTGAAAGAAGAAGCACGACGAATTGAATATGAACAATTAAAGAAAAAGCTAGAAGTCTTTGAGGGTGAAGTAGTAACTAGGCAATTGCTCATAGAAATCAAACACTCATGGGAGGTAGGTGTTTTACTTTTCCATACAAATTTTGGCCTGCATTACGTTTTGTTGAGTGTGGAAGTGTAAAGTTTGAAATGTGATCTCTTTCCCGTTTTCCTAATTATTTTCTTATGTTTTGTCTTGATTTCACTAAGTCACTGCAGTTCAATAATGGTTATTGTCTTTCAGCTTCCTTGTGTTGGTATTTATGTTTATATGCTGAGAGAATTCATGAACATTCCAAATTTCAATTACACTGAATTTGAATTGGCTGCACATTTTATGGATAAAAGTATGCTTTTTCGAAAAATTATGACATCATTGTTGGCTACTCCAAGTCAAAGGCAAAGGTATGTTAGATCAGCTTCAGGTATATTCTCTTTAAGCTGCAGAAGAATAACTAAACAGTTCAGTATTTCGGCACATATTCAAAGTATTGAAAATGATTATGGCACCTTGTTTTAAACGAATTTCTGTAAATATTTTTCAAGTGTCGACTGTTTAACATTTTATGCTTTGTCTGAAAAATTGTGGAGCTGAGTGTATAAAAATAGAATTGTTGCTTGAAACATTTAATTGTTAAACCGTCAAACCTTTATTAAATTTGTGAATCTATTTTTACCACCACCAAATAAAAACATTTGATTTTGTTTTCAAAACTTGATAAATGAATAGCTTTTTAAGAATTGTTTCATGCTAAGATTCATTAGGTAGTGTAATGTATGGCATGCTCAAACTTTCAAAGCTTTCTTGGTCATCAGGTGTGAAGCCCTAACGTAACAGAAAGCCAGTGAGTTTTTTATTGGAATCAACTCATTTTTATGAGTAGGATTGGTTTCGGTCTCCCTTTTTTGACCCTCCTAAGAAATAATGACCGAAAAGAAAATGATAACTTGAAATTAAGGTTGATGTGATTTCTTACAATTAGAATATCTTTCAAACGAGTTCTCACATATAAAGAGTGGGCACGGGAATTATCTGATATAGTTTCCAAATGGTATCGTATGCTTGAAAAAGAAGGTGACAAAGAAGTATGTACATACTATCATTCTCTCAAATTATGCTTAAAAATAAACTAGCACTAGTGGAAGCTATTTGCAACAACTTGATCAAAGTTCTTTTGTCTTTTGCACATTTAACTGAAACAGATGAATGACAGCATTTTAAGCATTGTCAGTTGCCTCTGTGACTAAATTCATTCACTTTTGATACATGACTTTGTATTTTTCTGTAATGTTAAGATAAGATAGCATTTTCATGAGATATTTGATAGAGAGAATGATTTAGGAAGCGGTCATCTATGTTTCTACCTGAATATGATAAAGCAAGTGTTTGAGTAACCTATTTTGATAGCTTCCTGCTTCACATTTTTTTAGACTTGTATTCTCTATGGATTAAGTAGCAGCTTTTTTCAATATTTTGGTTAGTTAAAATATGTTCTTCTAATTGATTTCCATCACATAATATTTTTGTAGTAAGAACAGGTTTTCTTTACCTTTTTCCAGACTACATAAATCCCCTGCCATCTGCAGAACTTTTTACTGAACTCTCAACAAGAAAAAAATTGGTAATCATAAAAGCATTGTGTGAATCTGTTTTAGTAAGTTCTTTGTTGTATTTGATCAACAATTATACAGCACACAGCTGTTCAGTTTAACCTTTGCCTTGTCATTATTTTCAGGAAAGTGATGAAGCTATGTGTTCATGCTTAGCTAATATACCGATACTGCAAAGACAAGATTTATACTTAGGACAGGATTCTGAGAAGAACACATACCACTTTTTCCCACAATTCGGATCGACCGATGTTCGAATTTACAAACAGCATCGTCAGTCGAAAGCTGTCATGAAGGTAAGCACGTGTTTATGTAAACGCTGTTTGATTTGATGATGTGTACGTGCATGCTAAGTGTAGATGGGAGAAGGAGTTACTAAAGTACGTTTCAAATGAACTTGCACAGTTTTTATAAATGCTTGGCAAATTTGAAGGTTATAAGATATTTCAAAAACATTTTTTGCGCTGTGTCAAGCTTAAAAAGCACTTTAGAATGGTTTTCAGAATGTTTTGACTTACTAATCTTGTTAATTGATTCAATGATAGCTTCATCATTCTGTAAGTATGTCCATCCAACCATCTATCAATCCATTCATCAACCCATGTATCTATCTCCTTAAATGGTTGATAGTCACCTAACAGTATCATCGCAAGTTTTTTTAAGTTGTTATGGAAACCGATTGTTGCATATTTATAATAGTAGTTATATGCCACTATGATCTCTGACTAAAAGATCTCTCATCCTGTCATAATTGTATAATAAGTGTTTCATTTGACAATCGTCCAGAGCAATGTCCCTTGTGACTGTTAATTCCTGCATCTATTATTTCAATAGTTCAACTTTTTGGAATCTTCGGGTTGTTTTCTTTTTCTGCTTTTAGTCGAAAAATGCATCTAATCACCATCCAGATTATGAACTGGTTGCATCCAATATACAAGATCTTTATAATCTCATCTCTCAATTTGGCAATAAGAAGAAAAGTAAGAATTCGAACATGCATGCATTACAAGAGACACTTGAAGCATTATATGAAGAGTTGAAACTAAGAGCTGATACGTTTGAAAAGGCTAGCGAGAAGGGGAAGATGTCCATCATGAAAGACTATTATGCGGAACCTGGTAAGCATTCTTTAAAGGTTTTTTAGGTAGAGTACACATTCATTTGTGTGCGGCAAGTTATTATGCGCATGTGCGAACTTTTTCTCTGAAAAAGCCGTTAAAGATGGCGGAGTGGACTGGAAGAGAGATTGCTTTTATTTGTTTTTCTGGATGAATATGTAATAAAAAGCATATTTAATACGGTTAGAGACCGCTGACCGAATGTCATTGCAGACACAAGTCATTACTTCCACTTTCAAAATTATTTTTTTAAATTCTACTCACGTGGGGAAGAGTACAGGATCAGCAAAGCGAGCACTGCACAAACTGCATTTCCCAGAGGGTATACTTAATAATTGCTGAAATATATCACAAAAAAAATTTTTCAGAGGGTTTGTTGAATATGTATTGGTAGTATTAAGGTATATGAAGTAGATGGTGTATAATTTGATATGGTGTCAGTTTTTTATGGGTATTTGTTTTGGTTCAAAGATGGCTCTCAGATCAAGCACCAAAAACCTTCATTCAGGAACACTTTACTTCAAGAAAGACTGTGAATGTGAAATTGTTTTAACTACTAATAAGCTATATACAAAAATGAATGTATTTTGAACCTTTGCATTTCCTTTTTTGTCTGCTGTGGTGTCATTAACTGGGAGAAACCCAGTTCTTGAATCCAGCAGATGTAATACGAGTTTTTAAAATTTCCTGATCATTTGAGTAGCACTGACGTTTCACTTGTTTCATGGTATCTGTTTTTAAGCAGTCCCATCTCGATTAGTATATTGAAAGCTTTCGAATAATTTAATTTCTAAAGTGGTAAATCGAGTAAATGAAAACAAATTTATTCTGAACAAGGAAGCTTTGAAAGTCAATGAGTTTTTCTGAAAGACTGTTTATTCATTCCCTTACTTATATATCTTATGATGAAGTCAGCTTTTATAGACATACATTGGGTTACTATTTTTTCGAAGAAGCTTCAGAAATTCGTTTTACTCTCTAACAAATGTTGGTTCTGGAAACATTGATGGATAAAAAACTTGTGATTTATGCATTCATTTTAACGTTTCATTGTTTTCTAGCAGGTAATGTAATAAATATATAAACAATATTCAGTATGAAAATGGAAAAGGTTATATATTGAAGTAAAAATTTTATTCAATTCACAAGGAGAGCTTAAAAAAAAGGAAATTGATGCTTGTGAACATAGATAATTCATAAAGTATTGGCAGAAATTTGTGACTATTATCGAGGACGAAACCGTTGAATTATCATAGTAAAACACAAAGGATGTTTGCACAGTTCTGTGGGTTTCCAGCAGATAGTGTGGGGTTCATGTTATCAGGCAATGACAAAGGGAAGGAGTGTTTTGATGTGTTCAGAAGATTTCAGATTTTGACCAAACATATCTTCCCCTTTTGTGGATTTTTTTCTGCGGTCTGCCTTTCGCTTATGTTTTCACAGAATTGCAGATAACATATTTGGGAGTTTCCAGACCACTCAGTAAAAGTGTGATCCTCTCTGTGTGTTCACGAAAGTTTCTATATTCCTCCAATTTGAATAGCAATTCAAGTCAAGCATGTGTTTTTGGGGTAGATCCCTGCTCTATCCTGACACCAGTCAACTCAGAATGCTATCTTTTATTCTGTAAAGTAAAAGTATAATTTTAAAAAGGATTTTTTATAGGTTATTTCCACACGATCTACTAAATTTCTCAAATGTACTTCAAGAGGGCGGCCATATTGAGGTGGTTGACGATATTTCCGATAACATCCTTGAAAAAACTGACACCAACGTGGAATTTTCAGGAAAACTAAATAAAAGATAGATGTTTCGAATTAAATTGTGTTTCTTGACTTAAAAAATATTTTGATGCTTCATTTTTGTCGTTTTGATGATGCTATGCCTGAGAGCACGTCTCTGTAGTAAATCAGAGAATAGCTATCGATTCAATCGAAAATCGAATATGATAGCTGTGTCTGTCTATTCTGTGGTCTTATTTAATTCAAACAAAAACATCTGCTTTCGCATTTTATTAACGAAATATGATAAATTTCCTAATTTAAGAAGGTATATGGAACTACTCAAAATCTTTCATCATAAGTTTCCATGTTGATTTTTCATAATCTCGCTGACGCATGCGCATAATAACATTCCGCCTGCACGCAAAACTGAACGAACGTGAGTAATGTATACTAGACATATGGAACAGACAGCCTCAATCTTGATATTTTTTTCTCTTAGAAAGCGTTGTTAATGAGGACAGCCCTCTTCCACCCAATGATAATGAATGTAAAACTGAACAAATATCTGCTCGTACAAAACGGTTACTCGAAAGGAACCAACCGACCAACCCACATTCAGATGAAGAGAACTTCCAACCGACCAACCCACATACAGATGAAGAAAACTTTAAAGATTGCTCACCGAATGAGAAAACTACAGGTGAAGCAGATGTAGAACAAATGATTATTGATAATGCTCATGGGTCCAGCGAAGAAGACACACGTGTTGAACAAATTGTTCATTCGGTTACAGAACGGCAGGAGCAGTGTAACGGTCAAAAATCTATAGAACACTCAACCATTGCTACTGGTCTCGTCAGTGAATGAAGTTCTATTGAAACATCAAAGGAACGAGTAGGAGTTATATTAGAAACAATACGATTATGTTAGTTGGTTATGTTTTGTTATTATTGACAGTTCAGTTATGCTACTATAATCGAAATAATTATACGAGATTTTCTTGACAGCCCTTACCCGTTTTGACTAAACTGATTTTATCACTGGGTCACGCATAACCTGATACGTTCCCGCGACACACTGTATAATTTACTCCAATCTGTGAGTGTACCAATGTCACAATGTCAAAAATTAATCTCTTGAAATTTGTATTTATAATTTATGAAGTATTTATAGTTTCCCCGTAAAAAGCTTGGTTAATATAATAAAAAAAAAAGTTTTATATTTCAACATGTTTTTATTAATCGAGGGAAGGCATGTTCTGGTATCATAGAAGGCTGATGTAAAAGGGTTTGTGTAACTCGTGTGTAGAGATACTCATTGTGGACGCCGTAGGTTTCTTCTAAGGAAGAAACGCTTTGGTTTCCATGCTTGGCCAGTCTCTCAGGAAATATTCTGCTAAGATACGTAACGGTTTAACATTTGGTGAACACATTTACGTTTCGTGCAATGTTGACATACCATTTGGCGTTCACAGAAATCGTGGTTGGTAGTCTGCTTAAGAATATTCTCTCGTCAACCCAGACTAATAACTAAGTTGATAAATGTTGTTGGACAGAAATTGTTTGCTTCAATATTCTCAACGGTTAGTTTTTATTTTGTTTGTGCATTTTTTACTTGCAATACACAGACGGTTATATAAGTTAATCTTCGTATTTCGTTCTTTGCCCTCCATACATCATGTTTTGACAATTAATGATATCCCTGGTGATTAGTTGTAAAATTGATTCTCTGGAACGGAAATAACGGTTTATAAGAAAGTGTGCTTACTTAACAATTTCCGATGGAGATGGAAACACCCACTGTTTGAAAAAACAAGTCAAAGCTTGGAATTGTCTCGTTTATCCAAGTAGTAGGTATGTTTCATGATCGGTGCTGAGTAGGAAAGTTAAGAGTGTTTTGGATCATGACATTAAGTTTTGCGTTAGAAAGAGCTGTTTAAAGTCAAACCACAGAATGGTCAGCGGAAAATGTAGAGCAAGAAAAATTGTATGGGATCACAATGATGAGGTAGCATCACAATCCAAGAAAGTTTCTCTAATAATTTTTTCACATCTTTGACGACCATGGAGGACTTCTCAAGCTTCAATTTACCTCTTCCATTTTTGACCTTGGCAATGGATCTTTCGATTTTTCTAACGAAATCTGC